>OY292508.1:382003-839503 GCA_958496325.1 Nomophila noctuella
GATGGAGAGGGTAGGCGTTGGCCAAGAAGTAATTAAAATTTTTAGGTATTGGTACGGCAATCAGTTAAATTGTGTTCGATGGGGGGAAAGCATGTCGGATGAGTATAGGTTGGAGTGTGGGGTGAGGCAGGGGGGGATCACCTCTCCCAAGCTTTTCAATCTTTATGTGAACGGTCTCGTTGAGGGTCTCAGGAGCAGGCGTGTCGGATGCTGGATTGACGGCGTTTGCGTCAATAACTTGAGTTATGCAGATGACATGGTGCTGCTGGGCCCCACAGCGGGATCGCTTCGTGAACTGCTCGGGATTTGTGAAAACTACGCGGCAAGGCATGGTCTCATATATAATGTGAAGAAGAGCGAGTATCTGATTTTCAGGGCCCCAGGTAAAAACGGTGTTCAGAACCCGGTAATTAGCTTGAATGGTTGTGCGCTCCGTCGGGTGACACAGTTTAAATACCTAGGACATATCGTGACCGAGGGCCTTGAAGATCAGTTAGACATTGCTCGCGAGCGCAGGGCACTCGCAGTTCGTAGCAATATGTTGGTTCATAGATTCGCTCGTTGTAGTAACCAAGTTAAAATCAGCCTGTTTAAGGCATATTGCCAAACGTTCTACACGAGCAGTCTATGGATCAATTATACTAAGAAAGCCCTGAACGAGCTGCGAGTTCAGTACAACAATAGTTTCAGGATGTTGTTGGGTCTTCCGCGTCATTGCAGTGCCTCAGGAATGTTTGCGGAGGCACGGACGGATAGCTTCCACGCAATACTGCGGAAGAGAGCAGCCTCCCTGCTGACGAGGACCCGTGCAAGCCCCAACGGCATACTGAGGATGTTGTCTGACAAATATGACACACCTGCGCTTGCGCATGTTATGAGTATGCTGGTGAGACCATGCCAAGCTCAGAATTAATTATGTGTAATGTCTGTGTGTGTTTTGATTTTCTTTTTAATTCAATTTAATGTTTTTCTTGTGCTACTAACATATTTCTTAAGGTTAATGTAATTTACTAACAAAATTTGGGCCTCAGATGCCATAATAAACAATATTATTATTATTATTATTATTATTATTATTTTTATAAGTACCTAAGTACTTACTGCTTGACGTTTCGGCTGCGATGCTGCAGCCGTGGTCGTTTAGTCCCGTTGTAATGTTAAATAATTATAATGCAACGCGAAAGTTTAAAGTTATAAGGACCATTATCGGCAAAAAGGTCGCTAACGGCTTGTTGAAACTTGATGATTCTTGCGCCACTTTCTCTGTAGGCTACAGAAGTGCTCACAAGGAGAAAAAAATAACCTGTAAATAAAGAAACTCACTAGGCGGAAACAAACGCGAAAAAAAAACGACTATTTTATTTGGAGGATGATACAAATGCCCAAATTACGTCGCGTAATTTTGTAAAGAAAATGCATTGCCACCGAATTTCGATCGGTAGTTTCAGCCTGGTGTGTTCTTACATTAAAAGTATTTTTAAAAATCTAATAATAGTTCCTGAAGTCGTGGAGTCAACACCGACAGCAGCTGCTGCGACCCATCGCTGTGCTGTGAACAGTCATCAACAGTAGCGAAGCACTGACCGTTGTGGAAGTAGACGGTGAGCGTGTTCAGGTAGTACTCCACCCGGGCGCGCGTGGGGAACGGCTTGTTCCTGAAGTCGCGGAGTCAACACCGACAGCAGCTGCTGCGACCCATCGCTGTGCTGTGAACAGTCATCAACAGTAGCGAAGCACTGACCGTTGTGGAAGTAGACGGTGAGCGTGTTCAGGTAGTACTCCACCCGGGCGCGCGTGGGGAACGGCTTGTTCCTGAAGTCGCGGAGTCAACACCGACAGCAGCTGCTGCGACCCATCGCTGTGCTGTGAACAGTCATCAACAGTAGCGAAGCACTGACCGTTGTGGAAGTAGACGGTGAGCGTGTTCAGGTAGTACTCCACCCGGGCGCGCGTGGGGAACGGCTTGTTCCTGAAGTCGCGGAGTCAACACCGACAGCAGCTGCTGCGACCCATCGCTGTGCTGTGAACAGTCATCAACAGTAGCGAAGCACTGACCGTTGTGGAAGTAGACGGTGAGCGTGTTCAGGTAGTACTCCACCCGGGCGCGCGTGGGGAACGGCTTGTTCCTGAAGTCGCGGAGTCAACACCGACAGCAGCTGCTGCGACCCATCGCTGTGCTGTGAACAGTCATCAACAGTAGCGAAGCACTGACCGTTGTGGAAGTAGACGGTGAGCGTGTTCAGGTAGTACTCCACCCGGGCGCGCGTGGGGAACGGCTTGTTCCTGAAGTCGCGGAGTCAACACCGACAGCAGCTGCTGCGACCCATCGCTGTGCTGTGAACAGTCATCAACAGTAGCGAAGCACTGACCGTTGTGGAAGTAGACGGTGAGCGTGTTCAGGTAGTACTCCACCCGGGCGCGCGTGGGGAACGGCTTGTTCCTGAAGTCGCGGAGTCAACACCGACAGCAGCTGCTGCGACCCATCGCTGTGCTGTGAACAGTCATCAACAGTAGCGAAGCACTGACCGTTGTGGAAGTAGACGGTGAGCGTGTTCAGGTAGTACTCCACCCGGGCGCGCGTGGGGAACGGCTTGTTCCTGAAGTCGCGGAGTCAACACCGACAGCAGCTGCTGCGACCCATCGCTGTGCTGTGAACAGTCATCAACAGTAGCGAAGCACTGACCGTTGTGGAAGTAGACGGTGAGCGTGTTCAGGTAGTACTCCACCCGGGCGCGCGTGGGGAACGGCTTGTTCCTGAAGTCGCGGAGTCAACACCGACAGCAGCTGCTGCGACCCATCGCTGTGCTGTGAACAGTCATCAACAGTAGCGAAGCACTGACCGTTGTGGAAGTAGACGGTGAGCGTGTTCAGGTAGTACTCCACCCGGGCGCGCGTGGGGAACGGCTTGTTCCTGAAGTCGCGGAGTCAACACCGACAGCAGCTGCTGCGACCCATCGCTGTGCTGTGAACAGTCATCAACAGTAGCGAAGCACTGACCGTTGTGGAAGTAGACGGTGAGCGTGTTCAGGTAGTACTCCACCCGGGCGCGCGTGGGGAACGGCTTGTTCCTGAAGTCGCGGAGTCAACACCGACAGCAGCTGCTGCGACCCATCGCTGTGCTGTGAACAGTCATCAACAGTAGCGAAGCACTGACCGTTGTGGAAGTAGACGGTGAGCGTGTTCAGGTAGTACTCCACCCGGGCGCGCGTGGGGAACGGCTTGTTCCTGAAGTCGCGGAGTCAACACCGACAGCAGCTGCTGCGACCCATCGCTGTGCTGTGAACAGTCATCAACAGTAGCGAAGCACTGACCGTTGTGGAAGTAGACGGTGAGCGTGTTCAGGTAGTACTCCACCCGGGCGCGCGTGGGGAACGGCTTGTTCCTGAAGTCGCGGAGTCAACACCGACAGCAGCTGCTGCGACCCATCGCTGTGCTGTGAACAGTCATCAACAGTAGCGAAGCACTGACCGTTGTGGAAGTAGACGGTGAGCGTGTTCAGGTAGTACTCCACCCGGGCGCGCGTGGGGAACGGCTTGTTCCTGAAGTCGCGGAGTCAACACCGACAGCAGCTGCTGCGACCCATCGCTGTGCTGTGAACAGTCATCAACAGTAGCGAAGCACTGACCGTTGTGGAAGTAGACGGTGAGCGTGTTCAGGTAGTACTCCACCCGGGCGCGCGTGGGGAACGGCTTGTTCCTGAAGTCGCGGAGTCAACACCGACAGCAGCTGCTGCGACCCATCGCTGTGCTGTGAACAGTCATCAACAGTAGCGAAGCACTGACCGTTGTGGAAGTAGACGGTGAGCGTGTTCAGGTAGTACTCCACCCGGGCGCGCGTGGGGAACGGCTTGTTCCTGAAGTCGCGGAGTCAACACCGACAGCAGCTGCTGCGACCCATCGCTGTGCTGTGAACAGTCATCAACAGTAGCGAAGCACTGACCGTTGTGGAAGTAGACGGTGAGCGTGTTCAGGTAGTACTCCACCCGGGCGCGCGTGGGGAACGGCTTGTTCCTGAAGTCGCGGAGTCAACACCGACAGCAGCTGCTGCGACCCATCGCTGTGCTGTGAACAGTCATCAACAGTAGCGAAGCACTGACCGTTGTGGAAGTAGACGGTGAGCGTGTTCAGGTAGTACTCCACCCGGGCGCGCGTGGGGAACGGCTTGTTCCTGAAGTCGCGGAGTCAACACCGACAGCAGCTGCTGCGACCCATCGCTGTGCTGTGAACAGTCATCAACAGTAGCGAAGCACTGACCGTTGTGGAAGTAGACGGTGAGCGTGTTCAGGTAGTACTCCACCCGGGCGCGCGTGGGGAACGGCTTGTTCCTGAAGTCGCGGAGTCAACACCGACAGCAGCTGCTGCGACCCATCGCTGTGCTGTGAACAGTCATCAACAGTAGCGAAGCACTGACCGTTGTGGAAGTAGACGGTGAGCGTGTTCAGGTAGTACTCCACCCGGGCGCGCGTGGGGAACGGCTTGTTCCTGAAGTCGCGGAGTCAACACCGACAGCAGCTGCTGCGACCCATCGCTGTGCTGTGAACAGTCATCAACAGTAGCGAAGCACTGACCGTTGTGGAAGTAGACGGTGAGCGTGTTCAGGTAGTACTCCACCCGGGCGCGCGTGGGGAACGGCTTGTTCCTGAAGTCGCGGAGTCAACACCGACAGCAGCTGCTGCGACCCATCGCTGTGCTGTGAACAGTCATCAACAGTAGCGAAGCACTGACCGTTGTGGAAGTAGACGGTGAGCGTGTTCAGGTAGTACTCCACCCGGGCGCGCGTGGGGAACGGCTTGTTCCTGAAGTCGCGGAGTCAACACCGACAGCAGCTGCTGCGACCCATCGCTGTGCTGTGAACAGTCATCAACAGTAGCGAAGCACTGACCGTTGTGGAAGTAGACGGTGAGCGTGTTCAGGTAGTACTCCACCCGGGCGCGCGTGGGGAACGGCTTGTTCCTGAAGTCGCGGAGTCAACACCGACAGCAGCTGCTGCGACCCATCGCTGTGCTGTGAACAGTCATCAACAGTAGCGAAGCACTGACCGTTGTGGAAGTAGACGGTGAGCGTGTTCAGGTAGTACTCCACCCGGGCGCGCGTGGGGAACGGCTTGTTCCTGAAGTCGCGGAGTCAACACCGACAGCAGCTGCTGCGACCCATCGCTGTGCTGTGAACAGTCATCAACAGTAGCGAAGCACTGACCGTTGTGGAAGTAGACGGTGAGCGTGTTCAGGTAGTACTCCACCCGGGCGCGCGTGGGGAACGGCTTGTTCCTGAAGTCGCGGAGTCAACACCGACAGCAGCTGCTGCGACCCATCGCTGTGCTGTGAACAGTCATCAACAGTAGCGAAGCACTGACCGTTGTGGAAGTAGACGGTGAGCGTGTTCAGGTAGTACTCCACCCGGGCGCGCGTGGGGAACGGCTTGTTCCTGAAGTCGCGGAGTCAACACCGACAGCAGCTGCTGCGACCCATCGCTGTGCTGTGAACAGTCATCAACAGTAGCGAAGCACTGACCGTTGTGGAAGTAGACGGTGAGCGTGTTCAGGTAGTACTCCACCCGGGCGCGCGTGGGGAACGGCTTGTTCCTGAAGTCGCGGAGTCAACACCGACAGCAGCTGCTGCGACCCATCGCTGTGCTGTGAACAGTCATCAACAGTAGCGAAGCACTGACCGTTGTGGAAGTAGACGGTGAGCGTGTTCAGGTAGTACTCCACCCGGGCGCGCGTGGGGAACGGCTTGTTCCTGAAGTCGCGGAGTCAACACCGACAGCAGCTGCTGCGACCCATCGCTGTGCTGTGAACAGTCATCAACAGTAGCGAAGCACTGACCGTTGTGGAAGTAGACGGTGAGCGTGTTCAGGTAGTACTCCACCCGGGCGCGCGTGGGGAACGGCTTGTTCCTGAAGTCGCGGAGTCAACACCGACAGCAGCTGCTGCGACCCATCGCTGTGCTGTGAACAGTCATCAACAGTAGCGAAGCACTGACCGTTGTGGAAGTAGACGGTGAGCGTGTTCAGGTAGTACTCCACCCGGGCGCGCGTGGGGAACGGCTTGTTCCTGAAGTCGCGGAGTCAACACCGACAGCAGCTGCTGCGACCCATCGCTGTGCTGTGAACAGTCATCAACAGTAGCGAAGCACTGACCGTTGTGGAAGTAGACGGTGAGCGTGTTCAGGTAGTACTCCACCCGGGCGCGCGTGGGGAACGGCTTGTTCCTGAAGTCGCGGAGTCAACACCGACAGCAGCTGCTGCGACCCATCGCTGTGCTGTGAACAGTCATCAACAGTAGCGAAGCACTGACCGTTGTGGAAGTAGACGGTGAGCGTGTTCAGGTAGTACTCCACCCGGGCGCGCGTGGGGAACGGCTTGTTCCTGAAGTCGCGGAGTCAACACCGACAGCAGCTGCTGCGACCCATCGCTGTGCTGTGAACAGTCATCAACAGTAGCGAAGCACTGACCGTTGTGGAAGTAGACGGTGAGCGTGTTCAGGTAGTACTCCACCCGGGCGCGCGTGGGGAACGGCTTGTTCCTGAAGTCGTGGAGTCAACACCGACAGCAGCTGCTGCGACCCATCGCTGTGCTGTGAACAGTCATCAACAGTAGCGAAGCACTGACCGTTGTGGAAGTAGACGGTGAGCGTGTTCAGGTAGTACTCCACCCGGGCGCGCGTGGGGAACGGCTTGTTCCTGAAGTCGCGGAGTCAACACCGACAGCAGCTGCTGCGACCCATCGCTGTGCTGTGAACAGTCATCAACAGTAGCGAAGCACTGACCGTTGTGGAAGTAGACGGTGAGCGTGTTCAGGTAGTACTCCACCCGGGCGCGCGTGGGGAACGGCTTGTTCCTGAAGTCGCGGAGGCAGCCAGACAGCAGCTGCTGGGATCCATCACTGTGGAGGTAGAAAATAGTTGTATTAGCACTGTAAAAGACTTGAGGTATATGAGGAATGTGATCATCAAAATCAAAAAGTTCTTTATTTACGAAGACTTATAATGCATTTATCATCATCATCATCGGCCTATCGCAGTCCACAGCTCGAAATAACCTGATCCTCGAGGACTCAAATGCACTTATAAATCGTCAAAAAAAAAAACATTACACTAGGATTATACCACAGAATTCGGAAAGCAGCCTTCATGCTCTAAGGTTACTCTAAGGTTGCTTTAATAACAAGGAAGAATTCGTCGGGTCCAGAGTCCAGTTAGGGTATTAGTGGCACAATTGGTTAGTGTACTTGCCCGGTTTGCAAGGCAAGGGACGCGGGTTCGAATCAAGATCATTAAAAATTTATAGATGAAGATAAATTGGGCATGTTAAATGCTTAAAAATAAATATACAAAAAGTTTTCTTAGGTTTACGGAACTATTACTCATGAGATATGTAGAATTCTTTTAATTAAACTCCTTTTAAGTTGAGGGTCGTTTTTGTAATAATTAAAATATGACAAGTGACGCATACCACCTGCGTCATTCTATGATCACGGCTCCTGAAAAGAAGCCGAAAAGTCGGGTTTTTCCTGTAAACATGCGGACCTGTCAAAATTTTCAAAAAAAAGTTCTACCACCATGCAAGCTCACCTCTTATGGTCGAAGACCTTGGTCCCGTCGTTGACGACGGCCATGATGTACGGGTTGTTGTGCTTGTTGTCGTTGTCGAACGAGTCGAAGATGACGCCCAGCCCGTTCCACCGGTCCGAGGAGCCGAACACCTCGCCGGTGTAGGCGCGCTGGCAGGGGAGGCCCCGGGGTCTTAGAGGCCCCGGAGGCTTAAGAGCTTTTTATGACACCCACGGGAGAGTGTCTTTTAGACGGTTCTAAGGAGATTCATGAGAAGACAATGATTAAGAATCATCGCTTCTTATAACACATACGGGAGACAGTGTACCTTAGACGGTTCTTACGAGACACAGGAGCTCGATGGCGCAGTGGCTAGTGATTGCTAAGTTAAGCAACTATAGGAGAGGCCAGTGATCGGATGGGTGACTGAAAAATTTCATCCCAAGCTCCTCTGTGCTTCGGAAGGCACGTGGAGTCTGTAAGTCTTAAGAGCTTCTTACGACACCCACGGGAGACATTCACCCCCTCTGAGGAGGGGGTTATGCTACTAGTCACCACCCTGGACAGGTATGATGGTGACCGAAGTGTGGAAGAAGGGGGAGGAGAGAAGGGGGAGTAGGGGGAGGGGAGAAGGGGGAGGGGAGAAGGGGGAGGGGAGGGGAGAAGGGGGAGGGGAAAAGGGGGAGGGGATAGGGGGGAAGGGGGGGCGTGTTCATGCTTGGATGAATCTAACCCGGTGTTATTGGGAAGTTCGATGTTTCCAAAGCAGAGGTTTTGGCTAAAATCAGTTCCAAAGTGCCACATCCTCACCTCTTATGATCGAAGACCTTGGTCCCGTCGTTGACGACGGCCATGATGTACGGGTTGTTGTGCTTGTTGTCGTTGTCGAACGAGTCGAAGATGACGCCCAGCCCGTTCCACCGGTCCGAGGAGCCGAACACCTCGCCGGTGTAGTCGCCGCGTTGGGTCGTGTACCAGAACGCCTGGAATGGAATGGAATGATAAATAAGTGAAGTCATTGGACAGAAGACCAATTGCCTAGGTCGCTAAGCTTGTACAGTGAAGCGACTACCATGACTCATACATACTAACTGCGATATTCCCATACAAACCCCTCTGGCTCTGGAGTGTAAGAGCCAGGAGCATTGCACTTCAAGGCCGGAGGTCCTAGGTTCGAATTCCGGGTCGACAACAGGTGTCATAGATAACTCCCCAGAGACTCTGTCGTGTCAGATTGCTGTTCGACGGAACTTTGAGAGTGAGGGAATAGGGAGATGTGCTTGGGAGCGCGCTTATGTCACTATAGCATACGTACCTGGCTGATCGTAAGATCAGCTGCTATGGCCGAAAGATAGCCGCTGCATGATAATTTCCTTCTGGATCTTGGTTTCAAATTTGAAGAGAGGCCAGGTAGACTTAGTTGCAAAGTCCAGCAATATGTGCACTCACCAGCCCGTCAGCGCCTATCCTGCCCCTCCCTGTGACCTTGAACATGATGTCCACCTCCCACCAGTCGAAGTTGATGGCGTGCCGCGACCAGATAGCTCCCTTCTGGCTCCGGAGCGACGGGGCCAGTCGCACACTCTCACCCGATGCGCTCCGTGACGCTGAGGCGACTCCACCGGCAGAGCCAAGTAGTTACGATAGGACACAACAGATGGTGGTGACACTCTCTTACAAACTGAATGCGATATTCCCATACAAACCCCTCTGGCTCTGGAGTGTAGGGGCCAGGAGCATTACACTTTAAGGCCGGAGGTCCTAGGTTCGAATTCCGGGTCGACAACTTATGTCATAGATAACTCCCCAGAGACTCTGTCGTGTCAGATTGCTGTCCCACCGAACTTTGAGAGTGAGGGAATATGGAGATGTGCTTGGGAGCGTGCTAATGTCACTATAGCATACTCTAAGTACCTGAAGATCGGCTGCTATGGACGAAAAATGGCCGGAGGATGATCTTTTCTTCTGGATTCCTTGGTTTCCAGAGGTTGAAGGCAGTTTAGCAATGTGTGTACTCACCAGCCCGTCAGCGCCTATCCTGCCCCTCCCAGTGACCTTGAACATGATGTCCACCTCCCACCAGTCGAAGTTGATGGCGTGCCGCGACCAGATAGCTCCCTTCTGGCTCCGGAGCGACGGGGCCAGTCACACGTTCTCTCCCGACGCGCTCTTTGACGCTGAGGCGACTCCACTGGCAGAGCCAAGTAGTTACGATGCAACGCAACAGATGGCGCTGACAGACTCTTACATACTAACTGCGATATTCCCATACAAACCCCTCTGGCTCTGGAGTGTAAGAGCCAGGAGCATTGCACTTCAAGGCCAAAGGTCCTAGGTTCGAATTCCGAGTCAACAACAGGTGTCATAGATAACTCCCCAGAGACTCTGTCGTGTTAGATTGCTATCCCACCGAACTTTGAGACTTTGAGAGTGAGAGAATAGGGAGATGTGCTTGGGAGCGCGTTTATGTCACTATAGCATACGTACCTGGCTGATCGTAAGATCAGCTGCTATGGACAAAAATTGGCCGGAGGATGATATTTCCTTCTGGAGTCCTTGGTTTCCAATGTTGAAGTTAGCTACAATGTCCAGCAATATGTGCACTCACCAGCCCGTCAGCGCCTATCCTGCCCCTCCCAGTGACCTTGAACATGATGTCCACCTCCCACCAGTCGAAGTTGATGGCGTGCCGCGACCAGATAGCTCCCTTCTGGCTCCGGAGCGACGGGGCCAGGCGCACATTCTCACCCGATGCGATCGCGTCTGGAATAAAAAAGGAATTTAATTAATAACTAGGTGAAGAGACAATGCTAATTTTTGTAAGGGAGCGTCTGTCGGAGGCGTCTTTTTAGGGTTCCGTAGTCTACTAGGAACAATTTTAGTTTCGTCATGTCCGTCTGTCTGTCTTTGCTCGTTCTCCGCCTTTGCTGCACCGATTGCCCCGAAAATTGGTGGAGGGATGTATACTGATAATACAAAAATAAGTTTTTAAAATTATCGAAATATATATTTTTTTACCATCTTAATGCTACGGGACCGTTTCATGTGTGTGTCCAACACGTTTTAGGCCGGTTTTCTTGGGTCCATCAATGTTACGTGTAATCCGCACGGGGTTATACTATAGCTTGGCCTTCGGCCTTCCTCGACAAATGGACCATCCAAGACAAAATATCTTTTCAATGAGTGCGTTTGCGATGCGATGTTCAACACACGAAATCCACGCGGACGGAGTCGCGGGCTGCCGCTTGATAATAATATGTAGTAGTATCTAATTTACTTCATACATCATATCTGAAGAACAAGGTATGCCCATCATAAACAGTGTTGTAAAGTATATGATTAACTTCTATTGATAGCGGTTTATAACCGTTTTAACACGAGATTAGGCTAATGATTACTGATTACAGTCTTGTCCATCGGAATTGACATGCCTGAGAGATTACCGATAATATCTGATAATATCATACACATTAAAGTTTGTTTGACGGGCCCGTTGGTCTAGTGGTCAGAGACATGAACAAAACCAAGGGTCGCGGGTTCGAATCCCGCTAGGGGTAAATGTTTGTGTGATGAACATCGGCATTTGTGTTCGAGTCATGTATGTTTATAAAAGTATTTCAGTATGTCTATCCGTTCCCTAGCTTCCATAGTACCTACAAACTATGAATTTAGTTTGGGGTTGGGAAATTAGTGTGCTAGCTAATTCAAGGAATTTATTCAATGTTATTTATTTATTAACTGTCGGAAAATCGAGAGCAAACATGCTAATTACGAGTTACGTGTGAAATGGAGGGGTTTATAAACATAGAAAAATTCATCTGCTCTCAGGTGGCTCAGGCTGGGATTGAACTCAGCACCTCTTGCAACCTGGGCAATTTTAAAAATTATAGATTAAAGTATAATAATACTTAGCATGTAAAAACACTTCAAATAAATATACACAAAATAATACTGGTTGACATATTCAAATAATGCATATTAAAATTTTCTAAAGGTTGACTGGTAGAGAATGCTTTTAGCATTAAGTCCGCCTTTTGTACCTTACTTACTAGTGTGGTCAATAAAGTTTTTATAAAATGCAACTATCATTATAATGTCATCAACATCAGCATAACGACAACCCACATAAGATTGTCTATGCAGCAATTCACACCTTTACAATGAAACGCTTAACATTCCACTAACAATATGCAAAACGAATGCAATTATCTGTACTTCATGCTTGTCAAACGAGATTTATAATTTTAAATCTTATATTTAACATGTTAAGACATACATTTCACTGGTACATTCAATGTTGAATGTTTAGAAAGTGCAATGATTTGCAAAATTACATCTAAGTGTGAAGTGTTATGATTGGATTTCGAATGTGCACTAATGCACTTTGTATGGAATTATTAATCAGTGAAAATGACTGACTTTTGATTTTGACATTGTGGTGTTATAATTTCCATGTTTAAAGTATTTTGGTTTTGAGTAATGTTTCAGTGAGGAAACTAGGGTATGCTACGACTTTGATCCTAATTTAACCAGGCTGGTTTTAAGTACACATTACTAGCAGGTGCCTGCGACTTTGTCCCTGTGGTTTTCGGTTTCCGCACACATACTGTTTGCTTAAAGCCTTCTTCGTCAAATGGACATCTAATATAAAAAAAATAAAATATAGGTATAACATAAAAAATATTTTAAGAAAGAGTTTGCCTAGCTCCAGACTAAGCTCGAAGCTTGTACAAATGGAAGCTAAAGAACAGATAGACATTTTATCAACATCCATGCAGTGCCGTAACTAGCCTTTTATGCGCCCAGTGCGAGTTTTCAAAACTGCGCCTCTAGTATCTACCAGTCTGGTCATTTCTGCGCCCCTCCAGGGTCTGCGCCCTGTGCCTGGGCACCGTTGGCACCGCCCTAGTTTCGGCACTGCATACATGACTCCAATTCAAAAGGCAATGCTCATCACACATACTTTCCTCCTAGCTGCAATCAAACCTGCCACCCTTGGTTCTGATGCCAAGGTCTCTGACCACGAAACTAATGAACACTTCAATTTTTTTAATAAGTATAGGTACTATACTATATTGCAAACAAACACAAGTCATGAATTGAAAAGCAGTTGCTTACAAGTGTTGTGAGGCAGTTGCCTCACCTCCATAAAAACAGGGCGGTTGAACTTTCATAATAAAACTGGTTATTTTAAAATGACATTTACTAAAGTATGAAATATTTTAAGGCTTCCAAAACTTTCCGTGATAAAGTTACAGAGGGAAAATTTAAAATACATCTAATAATTTACTTAATCCTAGCGACTCTCCCGGTTGCACCCTCATCCATTGCCTTGGAGCCAGGGTACGCTACGACTATGATCATTAATTGACAAGCCAGGTCATTACAAGTAATATAAGAAAATATGAACCTATAAAGGTTGACATGTAATTTTCTTCCTGTGATTTTCAATCTATTTGATCGGGAATACTTTAAATTGAAGAAAGAAGGCCTATTATTTTAGTTTATAGTTACTCAAATGCATAAAAAGTCTGGTATTCTTGTAGCACCTCAAAAGTTTTCTTTTAAATATGTTGTTTTCATTTAAAAAATATTTTTTTATTGTAATTGGAAGAAGTATGTAAAATTGTATGTATTATAATCAGTGTTTAATGACCTCTCAGATAAAATATATCAATCATACTAATGATCTTAAATATTTAGAAAATACAACAGGTTTTTACAATTTAATGGTTTCTTATCCTACAGGATAGAATATAATAAATATTATGATAAGTTTTGATAGAGTTTTGTAATTGGGACTTTTGCAAAGACCGAATCTTTACAAAAGTCTTAATTTAGGGTAATTTCACCCAATTTCACAGTCGAAGGCTCTTTGCCGATCTGCCGTCGTGGAAGTCAAAAAACACGATTTTTTGACTAAACGACTATAGTGCTATCCTTTCACACACACCAACCACGTCAATAGTGCTATCTCTTTTTATCATGACAGATTGTACTGACGTGTCGCTGTCATACAGAAAAACCGTAACAACAAATTGTTTTATTATTTTTATTCCATTTTTATAACATAAGACACATATTACACTGGTCCGATTGAATAGGAACAAGTTTTGCAATGATTACAAGCACTAAATGAGGCCGTGGTAATGAGAAATTAACTAGAAAACTTATTTTACTTACTGCCTCCATACTCCCAGAAAGGGACTGATCCATCTTTTTGTGCTAAATACGGCGGCTTGAAGGAATATTTGTATTCGAACCGTCTATGCACTGACTGCGAATTCGCATGCACTAACAGGCACGATATTAACGATAGCACTAATAAATTAATTATTAACGAGGACATTGTGACTTCGTCACACACCGCACACGTCAAAAATTGTTGATCGAGAACGGGTAGTGACGTACCCTATTAACTTCGATGAAGTTCGGTGACTGAAATACGGAAAAGAATATGATAAAAACCGGTAGTCGTGTTATTATGATTTAATTATTTTAGGATGTGAAATAATATATTATTTTTTGATTGTTTTTAGATTGTTATTAATCTTATTTAAAATACACTTAACACTTTCATTACTCTACAGCGATACCAAAGATTTTTCCAAGATCTTTGAGCGATACCTAGTGCCTCAGCAAGTAAGATTATCAGCGCCATCTGTTGTTAAATCACGGTTCTAAATTAATAAGGCTTGCTCGGTAGAGTTAAGTTTTACTAAAAGTTTGAAATGGTAAAACCTCCTTGGATATGTAACAGGTGGCGCTCTGTAGCATTTTTAATGTAACGATTTTGGTCCAAAATAGTTGATTTTACTCTGATTAATTAAATTAATTCATTTAATTGCTGTATTGCATTTTTATAGGTTTTTTGTGAATGCAAATAGGAATTTAGTCATGTGCTTTAGTAATGAAACGTGTTTTTTTAATACAATGTTTTTTTATTATTTATGTTTTACACAATCAATCAGTTCTTCTCAAACGGGTAATAAGGGTGCTCCAGCCACTTCAGCTGCGGTATTGTCCTGTATCCTCTGTCATAGCTCCTTAGAAGAGCTCTGTCTTCTTCAGATAGTTCGAAGTCAAACACATCTAGATTCTGTGCTAGATGATCCGCTTTCAGGGCTTTAGGAATTGGTATCACGCCAAGGTCCAACTGAAATGAACAAATATCCAGTCAATGTATTCAGTAGGCATTTGAATCTTTAAAGATAATGAACGTCAATTTTGTGTATGTACTTATAGTTTATTGTAGTGCAGACTTAAAATGAGAGTATTGTTGTCCTGAATTTCTAAGGAATAGGCATTTCCTTGAAAAAGACAATTACTTAAAAATAACCTAAGCTGTTTTGTTTTACAAAGAATTCCTAAATCCTGGGGTAATCTTCTAATTTAAGAACACTCCCAGAGACATATTATGAGTATACAACAAAATTCTAGGGCACAGAAACACCCATATAAAACCGTAAACTTCCGAAATCTGTAATTTTTTTAATATTCCGATATCTTACCAAATACCGTAAAACCACTTGCGTGACACTCTTATCATATTTCTGCGCCATGGCCACCAGCTCGGGAGAGTCCACCCGTGGAGGAGGCGCGTCTGGTCGTGCCTTGCTGGGGAAGAGGGAACCGAACGGCGTGTAGCCCATCACTGTGATGTTGTGCGTCCGGCAGTAGGCTAGGAGAGATGGTTGTTGGAGGTTCAGGTTTATCTGGGGAAGATATAAGAGAGATATATCTACACTAATCTACATCTACATCTACACTAATCTACAATCCCAACTAATATTATAAATGCGAAAGTAACTCTGTCTGTCTGTCTGTCTGTCTGTTACGCTTTCCCGCTTAAACCTCGCAACCGATTTTGACGAAATTTGGTACAGACAATCTTTAGACCCTGAGACAGAACATAGGCTACTTTTTGACTCATTCCAACCCCCCACTTTCCCGCAATGAGGGGGTGGAAGTTTGTATGGAAAATCTAAACTACTTGAGTTAGACGCTTGAAATTTGGCATGCAGGTCCCTTAGTAAACTTGATGCTTAGTTGCAAAAGGATATTGCAAAATTTCCACGGGAACGGGAGTTAGCGGGAAAAAACATTCGTATAATGAAAACCGACATCCACGCGGACGAAGTCGCGGGCGGCCGCTAGTAATATTATAAAGAGGAAAGATTTGTACTTTTGTATTTTTGTATCTTTGTATGTAACGAATAAACTAAAAAAGTACTGGACCGATTTGAATAATTCTTTCGATGTTGGCTAGCTACACTATCCCCGTTAAACATAGTGTACTTTTGATCCCGGAAATGTGGGGGGAACGTGAAACCGCGACGGAAGGCTAGTAATAAAATACGTAATACGTAGCTATACTTAAAACCACCAACAAAAGTATGCTAGCGTGATTTGAACCCGCAACACTTGGTTTTCTAGCCAGGGTCTCTGACCATTAGACCAATAGCCTGTCGAAACAAACTTCCTCACCTCAACCTGCAGCACAGCAGGCGTCTCCAACCCGTTCTCCAGCAGTCTTCCGATCTGGTCCTCATTGAAGTTGGAGACGCCGATGGACCTCGCCAGGCCGAGACGACGAGCTTGAATCATACCGCGCCATGTGTCCACGTAGTCTGTGTACTCGAAGGTTAAGTTTTCCTGGGGATTCATTAATTGTCATCATCATTATTAGTGTAAAATTGCCTGGGAGAGTGTGAAATGTTATTCTTTGTTTAATCTTTCTCACACCACCCACATACCTACACATAGTCAAACACAAAGTTTTAGAATAGTTCCAATATCTTTGGTCACACATACCATGATGCAAGCACGTTTGAAGTAATTTCAAGTTCTCATTCTGTCTGTGTAGGTATCTGTATTTTAGTCTGCATTTTTTTATTGTATTTTGTAAAAACTTTATTATTTTAGCCACAATAAACTGGGGATACTGTGCTAGTACGGAATTGACCCTCACGACATAGGCCTTCCTAGGGTGAGTGTCAAGCCATTGTTTACTGTAAATTGCATGGAGTTTCTAATGTTGGTTATAAATATATTTTCATTTTTCATTTTGTAATACTTACAAACTGCCCCACAGGCCAGTGGACGAGGTACAAGTCCACATAATCCAAGTTCAGCTTCGCCAAGGAGTCTCTCAGAGCTGGCACCACCTGATCTTCTCTATGGTGTGTATTCCATAGCTGGGGAAGATAATTACCTAGTTGTCAAGGAATATATCACAGCTTCCTTTTGGTACATTAACTATAGGTACTCTATGCTCACAACTAAACAAGTTAAATTCTTACTAATAGTATACAGCTGAAGAGTAGAAGAGTTCTTTTGTTTATTTGTTTGTTTGCTTGAACGCGCTAAACTCAGGAAGTAATTCTTCGGATTTAATCATCTGATCTCATATGGGCATCGGACCCAACACCTCTCGCAATCCGATTTCTCCATGTTATTTGCCTTACTTGTCTTCTTTGTATGTCGGTGAAGTGTAGGAACAAACTATGCTGAAATTGCGCGACCGAAGTTCGGCGGCAATGCAATTTTAACCAACAAAAAAAACAGAATAGGTTCTCTAGTCGATGTGTTTATGTTCGACCACGTATAACTTCTTTACAGAGAAGTCCGATTTTGATATATACATTTTTTTAATTTAGGCTTGCCAAATATCGTTTGCGTTTTTTTCCCCTAGTGTGTTTCTATAGTAAAAGGTACGAATAAATTCAAGAATGATCGTAGCCGTCGAAAAAACTAGTGACATACATAATAATGATGTAGTTTTTTAATTCATGTTACTAACCTTCGTGGTCACAAAAATATCTTCCCTCTTCATCCCTCCCTTTATCTTGGTATTGACAGCTCTCCCGACCTGATCTTCCACCCTGTACGCCCAGGCTGTGTCGATGTGCCTGTAGCCCAGGTCTATGGCTGTGGAGACGGCTACCTCCACCTCATCAGAGACTGGTGTAATACGACCCTGTGATTGGAAATAAAATATCAGCTTATTATTTACTTATTTTAAAGGGGAAAGAGGCTCAATTGGGTCACCTGATGGTAAGTGACCACCACCGCTCATGGACATTAGCATCCCCATAAGGGATGTTGATGTCCATTGCCTGCCTTAAAACCCCATACCATCCCCATCTGAGAAAAGAGAAGCCCTAATTGCCATGATAGTGGATGCGGTACCAAAATGGTATCCTACTCGCTGGCATCGCCATACCGGCCCAAGAGATACTTCTACACGCTTCTCTTGAAGAAACCAAGGTTATAGGATGGTGAAAACACCCATGCTGGTAACGCATTCCATCGCTTAATAGTTCAACAAAGAAATGAATTGCCAAACTTCTGGGTTCGCGACGGAATAGTGGGCACGGTATATGGGTATGGTAATTACTCACCAGCACAACAGTTACCAAGTGCAACTTCACTGAGGTTTTCTGTAAGGTGGAGCTTCCTTCTTCAGACGAGCGGCTAATTCGAGTGGAAGTTCCACTTAGCTCTACCCATCAAACTCGTATACTAACCTGAGTACTATTACCAAGCCAGGTCCCGAGAGCCAAGCTGGGTGTCTGATGCCCATCATTGAGGGTTAGTTTGGGCACTGTCACTGCTGACGACAGCTGAAAACATAAAAGTAATAAGTATGATAAGCGAAAGGGAGAAACTTGACATTTTTGAATCATACGAACATAATAAAGCTGAAGAGTTTGTATGTTTAAACGCGCTTATCTCACTCAGGAACTACTGGTTCAAATAAAAAAATATTTTTGTGTTGGATAGTCCATTTGACGAGGAGGGCTTTAAGCTATAGAACCTATATCACTATGTGCGGAAACCGAACTCGACGGAGTCGCGGGCGGCCGCTAGTACTTTTATAAGCATCCATGACTCGAGTTCAAATGTAGCAGGACTCGAACCGGCGGCCCTTGGTTTTGTAGCTAGTCTCTCTTACCACTAAACCAACGGTCATGTCTGTCACTTACATAAGTTCTAGTAAGTGAGTTATTTATAAATTCATCATCATCATCCGGTATAAATTAAGCAGTTGGTAAACTCACCGAAATACTCAACAGAAGCGCAAGTGAACGCATAACTCTACCGTTTGAGATAAACTTGACCTCTGATAATGGATACTTCTATAACTGATGAGTAACTAGTACCTAACTACCGCAATCGGTCTGCGGTCCGTTATCTGGTCTCCCCACCACGTTTTATATGTGTCAAAGATGAAATTAAAAAGTGGGAAAGGGGAAGAGGCATTGTGTCGAAAGTTACTTAGGTATATGCTCAACTGGTTTTAAGAGAGGTAGAGATTTTTATCAGAGGAGATCAATGCCTACAGCCTAGGTAGGTACTTATAGATGAAAAGTTTCCATAATCAACTACTTGTAAGCATAGCCAAAGGTTTTGTTGCTTTTTAATCGTCCAGAATATCTAGACCCCTCGCAGGATACAACTCCTTAAAACTGAAAATGGATCAGCCATAGTCTGCAGGTCAGGTAAGCTGGTCAATTGAAACCTGTTTGGTGTTGCGATTGCTTATGTAATTGCAAAAGCTGATGGGTGAGCCAAAGATTATAAATTGTACAGATGAATCCTGCATGAGAAATGAAGAGATCAGAAGTTATGATTTCCTTTCTTGAAATAACTTCAATTTATCATGGGTGTATTAATTTACTGTGAATGTTTAGGATTTCTCACGAAGTTTTTAGTCGCCAATCTACAAAACAATTACCAGCCTATTACAGGTTACAGCCCACTACTGAACATAAGCCTCTCCATGACCGTAGCATGGTCAATTATATAGCACACTGGATAAAACTGCTGAAAATACATGTACATAAGTTTATTTAATAAAATGACCAATATACACTAAAATCAGAAAGTCGCCAGAACCTTTTCTTTTCTTTTGCATGATGTTTTTGTGATTTAATATCGCGCTTAGCCCCGTTAAATAATATAAGTGTTAAAATGCAACGCGAATGTCTAAAATGTTATGTTTTAAGTTGATTTGTAATTTAGTGTAAAGAAACGCTGGTGAATCTTAAATAAACAAAGGAAATGTTGCTTCTGCACTTAGTAATTTAACAATCTATGATCTTGGACCTTGGTAGTTGTTACAAACAAGAAACAACAGTCGCCGGCGCAATCTCATCATGGCTGCTCTGTTTCTAGTTTGTGTACTCTGCTGCATTGCTGTAAGTATTTTAATTAATAATAATCTATTTACAACTAGTTTAAGATGAAGAATTATGTATGGGGTTGTGGAAAATAAAGAGTGTTGGTTGATTGCTTTTCTTTGAGTTAGGGGCAACCGATTTTATTTGACCGCTATCGACACTATAAAAAATAAATACACATCTCCAAGTCTCCAACAAATCTCACAACATCATATTTATTTATTTATTTATACAGTACAGAGTACATATAAGTACATTGTTCTGATTCCGTGTTAAGTAGCTTAAGCACTTGTGTTACAGATATCAGAATCAAGAGCGGTTTTACAAATATACTTAAATACATACATATAATACCCAGACCAGGACAAACAAACATTTTACTGCACAGAAAGGTTTATTTATTTATTTATTTAAAGGTCTGCCAACATTGTTACATCACACATGCTTAAAAATAAAATGGTTTATAATAAAGTTACAATGCAACAACAATTACAGGCAAACACAACCTGCGTATAAAATAGCGCACAGTGCCGAACTGTAAACAAAATTAAAGAAAATTTACTTACAATAAAAATACAGTTCGAACTTACTTATTACTTAAACTAAGTAGAAATATTAAAATTTAAAAATACAACAACAACTCTTTACTTTGTGCGGGGATCGAACAAGCGACCTCTTGGTCTAGTACTCAACTTTTTGAAAGAAAGAAAGAAAGAAAGAAAGAAAATACATTTATTGGCTACAAAACTCATCACACACACAGTTCAACTATGTACAGCAGACAGCAGAAGTAAAAAAAAAAAATATAATAATAATAAACATCAAGAACAAAAACTAATATAAGACAAACAAAAGAGATACAACAAAACAGGTGTGTGTCTGTGTGTGCGTGTGTGTGTGTGTGTGTGCGTTAAGCCAATCAGGTCCGTACCTCAGCATGAGTTACTACGGCGGCCTAGTAGACCACCGCGGCAACGCTGGTATTCTGGTAGGACCTGCTTGGAGTGGCATGTTTAATAATAAATAAATACTTATAGACAGATATTGATAAATAAATACATAGCAAAATATACAATTTGAATAAAAAAGTGCAAGATTTTATTAGGAAAAGAAACGACAATACCAATACCTTTTGACCACAATACCAAGCGGATCGTCAAAATACATAGAATGTAGATACAAATACGGTAATACATAAAATTATTAAAGGTCTAAAAACTAGACATGTGCCGGTTTTATTTGGTTTGGCTGTAAGAAGTTACTTTCTATGCTGTCATCGAAAAAAAATTACGTTTCAAAAATTATGACAATACATTTCAAAATGTTTACAAACTTAAAACTTACAAGAAAAACATTTTAATTGCCCTAAAAACATTTATTATCGAAATGAAAATAAGAACAAAATAGTCTTGTAAAAAAAATTACATCTTCACTATTCTGTCATCATCATCATCCTAGCGTATATCCCGTTCGCTTCCTCGGCCATTGCCTCGGAATCCAGGGTCCGTATAACATGTGATGCATGTAATCCAAAATAGATGAATGGATTCAAAGAGGATTCGTTTAATAAGACCCAATCCGAACTGGGAGGAGGACCTAGAACAATCAGTGGTGGTGGGACCAGCTGAAGTGAGCAGGGTAAACTCCTATACACGATCCCGTTTGAAGAAGAAACCACCACGAGTCTGTGGTTGTAAGGTTAGAACATTGATTTGTGTCATCATCATCATCATTATCATCCTAACGCCCGTTCCTTGCTGCATCTTCGGCTATTGCCTCGGGGCCCAGAGTACGCTACGATTATGATCTAGTATTGACCAGTCTTGTTATTAGGTCAGGTTGCAAGGGAAACCACACCATTTGGATCATAGTCGGGAGCAACGGCTTTATGGGCCTACCGGAGCACAGAATCATCAGTTTTTTCGGAAAATCCTTACAAAACTAGGACTAGCTGAAGTAAGAGAGTGAACTCCTAAACACAATCCCAATTGAAGAAGAAGCCACCAAGAGTCTGTGGATGTAAGGTTAGGCCATTGATGTAAAATTGTTACTAAGTTGTGTCATTATTGCACGGACAAAATATTGTCATTATTGGCGATTGTAAAGAGCAACTATCGAGTTTCTTGACGCATCTTCTCGGTAGATGACTGCATTCCGAAGTCGGTGGTCGACACTCACTGTAGGTATTGTACTATCATTATTGACGATTTATAAGTGCCTTGCAGTGGTCTACATGAATAGAGTATATTTTGATTTTGACTTTGCAAGCGCCTCTCTCGGTTGCATACTCAGCCATTGCTTTGGAGTCACAACATTACGACCATGTTCCTCAATTTACCATCTTTTGATCATATTTTAGTACCTATTACTCCTAAAAACAGTCAGAGGTTGTTGGCATAATTACATAGTAATTTGTCATAGCAATCACTGTCTTATCATACGAGTCAGCTAATGGGATAGTGACTAAGTTAGTTTTAAGTACCGGGAGCTTACAGTCTAATAAAATCTATACTAATATCTACATCTACACTTCTTATGTCGGTACACTAATATTATAAAGATGAAAGATTTGTGTTTTTGTATGTAACGAATAAACTCAAAAACTACTGGACCGATTTGAATATTTTTTTCACTGTTGGATAGCTACACTCTTCCCGGTGAACATAGGGTACTCTTGATCCCGGAAATGTGGGGGAAAGGGGGGATATTTAAAAAAGAAATTATGCGCGGGTGAAACCGCGACGGAAGGCTAGTGGTAAATAATTAATTAAGCAACTGTCTTGGCGCATTCCTCGCCCAACTCATCCCGCTTTTTTTTAAGGGATCAAAACAGTGAATAATGTTTTAAAGTAGATATTTGGGTAATATTGTTATTTTGTTCAAGACATCTCTGGGCGTGGGAGTGGCTCCCACAATCAAGCTGAACGACGGCCGCGAGATCCCAGCACTGGGACTCGGAACTTGGCTGGGATTCTCTAAAGATGTAAGTAATATATATGATAAATAAATGTGAAAGTGTGTTTGTTTGGATGTTTGTCCGTCAATCACGCTGACACTACTGTTGATGTTTGGTATTATATTAATGTCCCACTACAGGGTTAAGGCCTCCATCATTTGAAATCGTGATTTATTTACAAAGATAGGTTTTGGCTTAACCACGCTTGCCAAATTCGGGTTCGTGATCAAAAACCTTGGACTGTGTCCGGAATATACGACAGAAAATTTGCCCGAACCGGGAGTCGCACTCAGCGCCTCTAGACCATGGCCCGGTACTTAAACCACTAGACCATCGAGGGGTTACCACTCTAATCATCATCCTAGCGCCTCTCCCGGTTGCATCCTCGGCCATTGCCTCGGAGCCCAGGGTACGCTGCGACTATGATCCTTTGTAAGGTCCTCCACAAGGATGTTTATTTATTTATTTATTATATATTTTATAATTTATTGAACACTGATTTATTATATGTAAATTAAAATGTAGGTTTGACGGAATATTGCTACACAAGCGAAATAAGTGCGCTACAGTAAAATATAAGTACAGTGAGTATAATGTGCGGCTGGCCAGTACATTCTTTATTGACTTGCCTGGCTATTTAGGGTTACCACCCTAATGTAGAGGTATAATCATGGACTATCTTCCGCAGGGTGGGCGGGTTCCAGTGAAGGGCGACGAGGTGGAGAAAGCGGTGGAATGGGCTATCGATGCCGGCTACAGACACATCGATACTGCCTTCATCTACAAGACGGAGGAACAGGTCAGATTACGATTATATTCATATTATGATTATCAGTCTGAGTCACTCAGGCTCGTATTAATAAATCGCTCTCATCTCTGAGATGCTATTCTGGTATAAAACAGCATCATTAGTTCGCTCTAAAGATCGATCTCAGAGTTGAGAGCGATTTTTTATACGAGCCTCAGACTCAGCGATCAGAGTGATTATGGCTTAGTGGTACGGTCCGCGCCTCACGTACGTGACATCCACATCCAGTCCCAAGCTTCTGGATTTTTCGAAAATCTATGTGTGGATTTGGACCATTAGCTCGGCGGTGAGGGAAACCACCGTGAGGAAACCAGCACATTTAAATTAGTTCAGTTAGATCTGAATGTGTAACCATGATCCAATCTGTTCGGTTCCCCTCTAAGGGTTACGAAGGTCTGATGGCAGTCGCTTCACTGTAATAACCTATCTCTATTCTCTTCAGGTTGGAAGGGCAGTCAATAAAAAAATAGCTGAAGGAGTTGTGAAGAGAGAAGACTTGTTCATTACTACAAAGGTTTGTTTCGAATTATAAAAAGTATCCACCTTTTTTAAATGATACACTTATGGAAACCTTTATGATAAAACTCATTCCTCCAAGTTTAAACATTAAAAAATGTATATCCGTTAAAGCTTAACTACACAATAAATATCGCGTTCAGTCCCGTTAACAAATATCATTATACATAGTAATGCAAAGCGGAAGTCTAAAATCTCGTGTTATAATGTAGGTATAACTACTTAGACAAACCTCTTTATTTATTTTCCTAATCCAAAATGTTATACAGGGCTTTATGACTAATATAAGACATTTTTTGTCCATTTTGTCAAATTAAGTGAATATTATTTGTCCAGCTCTGGAACGACAGGCACGCCCGCGACGCCGTGGTCCCCGCCCTGAGAGAGTCCTTGAAGAACCTCAACCTGGACTATGTGGACCTCTACCTCATCCACTGGCCCGTGGGGGAGTTTGTGAGTATTCCTTCTGCTCACGAAATAGTAATCAATTTTGATTAGTCAAAAGCTTTTGACTGTGTAAGTCATGAAACCTTGCTGATGAAGCTACGGCATTATGGCGTCTCAGAGTTCGCTTTAACGCTTTTAAAATCATATTTCACTGGCTGAGTTAATAAGGTGAACATCAATCGAACTAACTCCGACGGCGCACCATTGATAATGGGAGTGCCCCAGGGCTCAATATTGGTTCTGCTTTTATCTTTATTTATTTCTACACATCAATTGAATATCAAATTAATAATTATTTAATAACAACTTATATTACCTATCCTCCAAAGTTTGCTCATGAAAAGATCTCAAGAAGCAGAGGCTATAAACATAAAACGGGATTGTCCAAATAATTTAATACCACCGAATAGAAAAGTCATGTTAATGAAGAAAGTTGTTAGACATAAGGGGAATTTTAAGTTGGCAGGCCAATTTTATAATATGGCCGACACGTGTCCAAATTCCGAAAAGTACTGCCATGTAGAATCGTAAAATTAAGTATACTACATCTGCTTCTTTGTTTAAATAATCGAATGTTATAAAAACTTGATTGAAGAATCTTATAATCCACAGGCAAACCACACCCTAGACAATACGGACTACACAGAGACCTGGGCAGGCATGATGGAAGCCCGAGACCTGGGCCTCACCCGGTCCATTGGCGTGTCCAACTTCAACCAGCAGCAGTTGGACAGACTCATGGCACTCAGCCCGGTCAAACCTGCCGTCTTGCAGGTTGAGGTGAGATCAGCTCAACGACAGTTTCTCAGCAGGGTATTGGCGCATTAGGCTGTTGGGTTTAGTTTGCGAAGAATATTTTAGCTTCTACACAAAAATTATCAAAAGAAACCTCTGCCAAAAAAACAAGGAAGTCTGATAGATTCGTCATGTCTTTCTCTGTCTGTCTGTTCGACAGTATGTCTCAGTAACTTTTTCCGAAATATACTTTACTGTTGAAACTTGGTGGAAGTAGGTATTCTGTGAATCACAGTTTTTACACAAGAAAATAGAAAAAAGATGTTCTACGCCATAGTTTGAACTGAAAAGAAAGTTGATTCGTAAACCTGGACGTGTGTGACTGTGTGTATCTATGAAAATTCTTCTAAAATGATATCGAGGTTTCTAATAGAATTTTATCCCAAAGTGAATAGACAGTGAGAGACACTTTCAAACCTGTAAAATCCGTGTGCCCCCTACATTACTCTTTAAGAACATATTGCACATTTATCTTTGAAAAATCACATTCACGCTGAATACTGTCTTGAAGACTACGCGGACGAAATCTCTAGCGAAAAGTAGCTGAGATTTAATTTACTTTATTAATCTAATAATCCTTGCATTTCCCCAGTTAAACCTGAACCTCCAACAACCCGACCTGCTAGCCTTCTGCAAGTCCAAGAACATCGCAGTGACAGGATACACGCCCTTCGGATCGCTGTTCCATAGCAAGGCTGCAGCGGACGCGCCCGCGCCCCGCGTCGATGACCCAGCTCTGATAGCCGTTGCTAATGGGCACAACAAGACTGTGCCGCAGATCGCGCTTAGATACGAGGTAAGAGCGACATACACACTAAGAAGGAGAGAGAGAGAAAACATAAATGATGCTAGAGACAGCAAATGATCAGACGAGTCAGCTGAGTCAGGTATCCTAAACTGTCGCTCTGGCTGAAGTGACGGCGTCACGAAGACATCTCGGGTATAGAATACTCCCGCGAAATCAGCGGTTGCCAGGCGCCGAGTATCCCTTACATCTGTAGCCACGTGTGTAGCACGGCAGCTGTAGAGTACCGCAGTGTACAGCAGTGGCGGACTACACGTTTTTCGGCTTGTATCCATAACACTAAAACTATATGGTATCACGGGAAAATTTCGGAGTAGCAGTGGTACCAAAGCATCTCGTGTAGAGCACCGCTTATTTCCGCGGTTGCCAGGCGCTCTGCTCTAGCTACATCTGCAGCCACGTGCGTCGCGCGGCAGCTGTAGAGCACCGCAGTGTATAGCAATGACGGGATACCCGCCCTTCGGTTCGCTGTTCCACAGCAAGGCTGCAGCGGACGCGCCCGCGCCCCGCGTCGATGACCCAGCTCTGATAGCCGTTGCTAATGGCCACAACAAGACTGTGCCGCAGATCGCGCTTAGATACGAGGTAAGAGAGACATACACACTAAGAAGGAGAGAGAGAAAAAACATAAATGATGCTAGAGACAGCAAACGATCAGGCGAGTCAGCTGAGTCCAGGTATCCTGAACTGTCGCTCTGGCTGAAGTGACGGCGTCACGAAGACATCTCGGGTATGGATTACTTCCGCATATTCCACGGTTGCCTGGCGCCGAGTATCCCTTACATCTGTAGCCACGTGTGTAGCACGGCAGCTGTAGAGTACCGCAGTGTACAGCAGTGGCGGACTACAAGTTTTTCGGCTTGTATCCATAACACTAAAACTATATGGTATCACGGGAAAATTTCGGAGTAGCAGTGGTACCAAAGCATCTCGTGTAGAGCACCGCTTATTTCCGCGGTTGTCAGGCGCTTGGCTTTAGCTACATCTGTAGCCACGTGGGTCGCGCGGCAGCTGTAGAGCATCGCAGTGTACAGCAATGACGGGATACACTCCCTTCGGATCGCTGTTCCATAGCAAGGCGGCTGCGGACGCGCCAGGGCCACGCGTCGATGACCCAGCTCTAGTAGCCGTCGCTAATGGGCACAACAAGACTGTGCCGCAGATCGCGCTTAGATACGAGGTAAGAAAGAAAGAAAGAAGAAAGAAAAACTCATGCTGCAGGCAGCAAACGACCAAGCTAGCCAGCTGATGGTAAGTGATCAGGAGGACCCGTATACAACAACGACTGCAACGGGTCGCTCGATCTCCAGAAGGAACCGATAAGGAAACCTTCTTGCTCGTTTTTCCTCATTCTAGCATGAAAAAGCTACCGTCTGGTATCACTGGAAAATGTCTAGGGTGGCAGCGTTATCAAGGTATCTCATCTAGAGCATCGCTTTATTTCCGTGGTTGCCAGGCGCTGGGCTCTAGCTACTTCTGTAGCCACGTGTGACGCGCGGCAGCTGTAGAGTACCTCAGTGTACAGTAGTGACGGGCTACACGCCATTCGGTTCGCCGTTGCTACCGGTCATGCTCATCAAGTCACTGGTAGACTGCATTATGGTGAACACCCAACCAAAGGGCGCTGCTGCGCATCGTCTCGGAATGTCCCTTAGTAGAATTTTACAAGTACCATGGGTAAAGATGGGGTAGTTATTTTGGGCCGAAAATACTCTGAAAGAAGAAATTAACGCATTTACCGCTGCAGGCTATCTAGATCTGCAAGCAGCCATACATATGTAGGTCTCGAGCCTAAATTCCCCAAACACTAAGATTCGTTTGCATTCCACTAGGCTTTCGGCAGAGACCTTTGCGCCTCTTTCGGCGGTTGACCGTTGTATTCAGTACTATTTGTCTTCCAGGTGGAGCTAGGAGTGATCCCGATCCCCAAATCGACGACGAAGCAGCGTATCGAGCAGAACATCAACGTTTTCGACTTCGAGCTGACTGCGGCTGAGCGCGATCGTCTTCGCGCCTACGATCGCGGGTACCGGACCATACCTGTGAGGCACTGGGCACATTCACCGTACTATCCGTTTGAGAACCCTGCTGCTGCAACTACAGCCAAATAAATGAGATTAATATGAGTTTTAGATGAAGTGCTTTTATTCCATTTCGTCCTATAATCCACTTGCCATCCGCGACTTCGTCTTCGATTATTGAGCTTTTCATGTTATTTTTCTCCTCCTATATTGTCTTATTAGAAAGTGTTTTTTTAAAATTGCAAATGCATTCAGAACACCAGAAGAGTATAAGAGCTATGAGAGAGAGGGAGTAAGAGCAGCTAGGCCTTTAAGAGAGAAAACACTTGGTGGAACTTCCACTCGAATGAGCCTTTCGTCTGGGAAAGTACCTCCCTCCACCTTACAGGAGACCAGAGTAAAGTGGCACTTCGAAACTGTTGTGCTATGGTTCTGCTGGTGAGTAAGGTCACCAGATCTCAGTTAAGAGGCAACGCATTGGCGATACCTCTGGTGTCGCGGATGTCCATGGCGGCGGTGATTGCTTACCATCAAGCGAAACGCTAGCTCGTTTGCCGCCTTTGCCATAAAAAAAGGAATATTACTCTCCTTTTGTCTCTCAATAAGCTTGAATATTAACCAAGTTCGAATGACATTCGGTCCGAATATTTGGTGTTTTAAGACCCAATAAAAAATGCTGAAGAAATCAAACAAAAGACTTTATCTGGAGGACCGTAATATTTTATTATTGTCATAATAATTTTATCTGTCAAGTATTCATAGCTGTTCCCGCAGGATATCTTCTTTATTTTTGTTCTTTTCCAATCAGTGCAGAGTTTCGAAGATCAGGATAGCAGGAGTTAGTGTAGAACATCATCTCGAAATTACGTCACGTAATTTCGTTTAGAAAATGCATTGCATCGCATCTTTTAAAAAACATTGCAACAACACAGTCACGTCGAACTTCGGTCGCGTTTTTTCCACCGAGGGTGTTTCTGTACTAATAGTCAAGAAGATTAGTATATTGAACCAAAAGATAGCAGGTCCGATCCCCGCACAGAAGAAACATGTGTAGGTATGTCTGTTTGCCCTGATCTGCTAAAAAGGTATCTATTCACTTGAATTGAATAAATACCTTTTTATTACCTTTAATTCTGATTTTTGTACAGCGTGTCAATTATAGATTTTTTTAACCAAAAATCTGTTATATACCTCATTCCTTGTTTTAGAATAAATCTAATTATTTCTAAGTAACATGTGACTAGTTAGTGGATAGGATACCTACTCGTTTCTATGGCAGAAGAAATGAACCAATGAAATAAAAAAGAACAACGATTCAAGAGAATTTAAGACAAAAATTATAATTTGCAACATTTCGCTGACACATCGCCTCTTTATATACGAATGGAAACATAAAAACAATGGGAATACAGATACTATCTCCCTCCCATCCCTTGGAGGGGCTGCCCTTTCTTGACTTGCTTCTAAAACCCACCATAAAAGTAAGACAACAAAGTCGAAAATTGCGTGAAAGTTATCAGAGACAGTCTTGGCGCCACCCAGACAACGCTTCGCCAACGAAAAATTTATCAAACCATATCCATTTATCACTCCGTACAACTGAATATCAACTTTAATCTTTATTCGTCAAGAGTGGAAATGGCTTGAACGCATTCGTCGGAGGAAAACTCGTAGAGGTTATATTGAAAAGTCAATACTGAAACTATGCCTTTTAACCACAGGAAAATCAACCTTGCTCCTTTAGAAATACGGAGTATATCTGCTTGCGTTTGGTAAGGGTGTTAGGTTATTTCGCAGTCTCGCACGCGGGAAATTTTGGCGCCAGACTGGTCGCCGCCATTCCGTTTTCGCGGAGGCAAAGGCATTATAGTTTATTCTGCTTCCGCGTTCTGTGTTATGCTTGCTAATTTACGGTTATGGGGCCAACTTTTGCAATGGTACGGGAGTATTATGGCGTAGGCTTGAGTGGTTCACGTCTAATTAATTTAATTCAGAATGCATTCGCGGAATTTTAATGCTGTTATTTGGTTATGGTGGGGATTTTACTCGTTTTGTGGCAGGAAAACTAGTTTTTTTGAGTTTTTGGGAAGCAAAAAAGAAAATAGAGTTAAAGTTAGCCAAGTAGCTACCTAGTTTAAAACAAAGTAGCTTTCATCTTCACATCCCTCTGTAGATATGATAAAATCAAATCTACGCAACCGATTTCCATGCGGTTTTTCGACAGAGATAGAGTAAGTCAAGATGATGGACTAAGAAAATACAATCATAATAAATGTTGTAGAAAACATTGATAATTTAATGAAATAATAATAATTTATTCAGCAATTTGATTCACTTAGTAAATTCTTTTGCACGTCAATACTTTTATCACCCTACCAGCGCCTCGACGTGAATGGCCTGCTGAGAAGAGACGCCGCAAGAAACTCAACAGTTTTGCCTTTTTTTTGAAAATTTTAAGATGTCGTAAGTACCTAGTTTATAATTGTAGCGTGTTTCTAAACGTTGAGACAATGTTGAGCGGGTGTGTCAGAGATCGAAAATCTCCTTTTTCCCTATCTCTCAATTTCCTTTTGGTATCATATTTACTTTACTCTATGCTCTCAATCAATCACATCCGTTGCCGAAAACTTGCTACAACAACAAAACACCACCCATTTCCACTGAGGTATTACTTCTTCGTATAGAGTAGACTAGACACTCGACTCGAAAGGCTCGATAGCGCTGCCCGTGATTGCTAAATTGAGTAATTTTCGTAGAGTCCAATCAATCATCCGATAGGGGACATAAAAAAAACATCTCGGGCTCCTCCGTGATTAAAAAGGCCAGTTAAGCCGTTGGTCCTGCGCCTGATCTCAACTGTCGTGTTTGATTCCTGTCCCCCGAATTATGAGAGTGAGGGAAAGGGGGTGCACCTATGCTTGCGCACTCACTTGTGCAGTATAATATTATATCCTGCGTAATTGCGCACCTGGCTGATTATAAGATCACAGGTAAGATCGGCCGCCATGCCAGAAGGGCATTATGATTATTAATATTTGTAACTTTAAAGAAGTTTTTCCTCAAAGTATTCTATAACTCACTGGCTAGCAACAAGCAAACTCTTCTATCAAAACAATTCTCCCCTCCTGTCAAATTGACATTAGTCAATCTTTCGACAAAGCATCGAAATGCGTTTGTGAGTTGTAAAATTGAAAGTCCTCCCCCCTCTTTGTGGTTAACCAATGCTGGCAGCGGTGCTGGTGTGGTGCTTGGGCGTGGGCGTGGGAGCCCACAGCTGGGATGCCGCTCAGTACGCGGGTCCAGAGGGCAATGACCGACGCGATGTTGATTTCGACGATTATTATGACGAGGAAGGTGAGGGTAGCGGGTTTGAATATGAATTCTGTTGGAGAACTGTTTGATATAGCAACTGGCTGCGGCCAGCGACTTCGTCCGCGTTGATGCCAGATCCCTTTTTTCGTGATAGACAGTCAGACAGAGTAATTTCGCATTTATAATATTAGTCACTCAGGAAGAGAATAACTTTTGAAAAGTTTAGTGGTTGACCACGATCGCAAGACCGAAGGTCGCGAGTTCGATTCCCGCTAGGGGCAAATGTTTTGTGATAAACATCGGCATTTGTACTCGAGTCATGGATGCTTATAAAAGAACTTATATGTCTATCCGTTCCCCAGCATCCATGGGGCCAGATCCGAGCTAAGTTTGGGGCTAAGCTATCAGTGTTTTATAACAAGGAATTTTATTTATTTGTTTGATCAAAGAAGTTTATTGTGATCAGATTAATTCTGGTATTTTTTATGGTATCTCTGTAGATATCACGTCAACGACCATGACCCAGACGGAAGCCCACAACCACACCAGAGTGCGAAGGTATGGCGACCGACCTTCCGTCGTCAGGACCCTCAGTGAGAACGAGATAGAAGAAGTCAAAGGTACCGTCTCTTTTTGTTTACTGTTTTTTTTTTTTTATATTATAGGGCAGCAAACGAGCAGACGTATTGCCTGATGGTAAGCAATCAACGCCGCCCATGGACACTCGTAACACCAGAGGAGTCACAAATGCGTTGCCGGCCTTTTGAATGTAATTGCTTTACTGTAATTGCTAGTTTTTTTAAATTGCTTGCTTTTCACCTCGATCACTTCTGATGGAAAGTGTAGATGAGGCCTAAGATGGAGCACGCTTGCCTAGTAGATACCTGTTCACTCTAGTCTTGAAGACATCCAGACTATAACATTCGGGAAACTCACTGCCGTGTTTGTGTACAGAACACGGCAGTGAGTTCCACTTCTTAGCAGTTCGCATTATGAAAGAAGAAGCAAATAGCTTCGTGCGAGAAGAAAGAAGCCAGTTGTAGAAAGATTGCGCATACGCATATAATATAAGAGCATTGCATATAACACATTGCGTATAAGAGAGGTAGAGTTTAGTGGAACTTCCACTCGAATGAGCCGCTCGTCTGGAGAAGTACCTCCAGCTTACAGAAGACCACAGTCAAGTAGCACTTCGTAACTGTTGTGCTATGTTTCTGCTGTAGAGTAAGGTCGCCGGAACCCAGTTGGGGAGGGTGTGAGGTCTTAGACTAAATTGAACTTGATTTCAAGGCAATAAGCTTCACGAGCTGATTACATATATGATTGTCCATAGAGTTCTTAATAAAATAAAATAAAAATAGGGCCATGGCCCGCGCTCACCCACCAAATTCACCCACTAAGGGCCATGGCCCGCGCTCACCCACCAAATTCACCCACTAGTATGTGGAGGGGTGTCTATCCATCTACCGCGTCAAGGCTAGAATTATTTATCGATGTAAATAAATAATGTTGTGGAAATATTAGAATTGTGTCAATTTTCCTTTGAAGCGTCAACTGTTACCGGGATCATCTTAGATTAAATGGACTATAGTACAATAACTTCCAGTAAGAATGAAATGCTAAAATAATGAATGTCTTTCTTCAAACGTAATTTATCCAGGGGTGTTAAAAGAGATGCTATCCGGCCGAAGAGTGTTCAATTCCACCTCGACCCTGGCGATGGAGACGGCCACCAGGCTGGCCACGATCGTCCTCCACGCCACCAGGAGCCGCCCTGTGAAGGTCACCAGGTCACATGAGCGATCTGCTACCAGGTATATTGGCAAAAGCCAGTATTAGCTGGCTTTGTAAAGTATTTACCACGTTAATAGTAAAACGTTTAACAGCTCGGTAGCCTAAAGGTTAGAGCGCCGCTTCACATGCGTGAAGTCCGCGGTTCAAATCCGGTCAGGCACGCACCTCTGGATAATCAAAAATATATATGCGTATTTTCATACCAGCTGTTCGGTGAGGAAACAAACACACTACGAGTTAGTGTATGTAATGGAGAAGGCAAACCACTCCATTAAAATTGCCAAGAGAGATGTGTGATTCATTTCATACAATGATCACAACCCTCAGTAATGAGGAATACGACTCAAGGCGGGGACCATAAAACGTATAAAAATAAAAGTAAAGTATCAGCCTTTTACTATCCTACTGCAAATCATGTTTTCGTTACAAAGATGCATTTTAGGCTAAATCACCACGCTTGGCAAATACGGGTTGGTGATCACTAACCCGGGCTGTGTTCAGAAAAGTCAACACAAATTGTGCCCGACCCGGGAATTGAACCCAGGACCTCGAGACCACGACCCGGTACTTTTCCACTAGCTTCACCATCGAGGCGTTATAAAAATAGTAATTAAATACCATTTTATGTATGTCACCAGATCAAGCATAGACCCGACGAAGTTCTACGAGAACATTGTAGAAGACATAATCGACCACGCCCGCAAGCAGGCTGGAGACGGCGTCACCACCGTCACCACAGCCACCACAGTCGCCACACACACCACAGTGACCACACACGCCTCGCATGCCACTCTCACCACACAGCCCACGCAGATGACCACAATGGAGTTTGAGACGACGTTCGACGCGTTTCTGGAAGATGTTAACATTTCTAAGCCGATTGGACGAGAGGGTATTGAGGGTACTGTACCTGTTATTATTATTATTTTTTATGTCAGAGGCGGCAAACGAGCTAGCGGGTCGCCTGATGGTAAGCAATCACCGCCGCCCATGGACATCCGCGACACCAGAGGTATCGTTGATGTGTTGCCGGCCTTAACCCCATACCCCCCCCAACTGAGCTCTGGCGACCTTACTCACCAGCAGAAACATAGCACAACAGTTACGAAGTGCTACTTCACTGTTAGCAACAGAATTGATTTTTTAATTGCGTAAAACCTTTTTTCACGCCGCGCACCGTACCCCATTTAATTAGAAGAAGTATAATTTTAACTGTCAAATATTTTCACTTCCTTTTGTCACTTTCTCTTTTCCCCTTGACTTCGAGCCCCGAACTGTTTATATTTTTAGTTGTTTATTAATTACTAGCGGCCGCCCGCGACTCCGTCCGCGTGGATTTCAATTTCCAATAGCCTAAAGCCTTCCTCGTTAAATGGACTATCCAACACAAAAACATTTTTTCAAACCGGTCCAGTAGTTCCTGAGATTAGCGCGTTCAAACAAACAAACAAACATACTCTTCAGCTTTATTTAGTATAGATATTTTTCATTCAAGTTTACAATTTTCTTTTATTCCACTGTGAGTTGCGTAGCCTACAATACCTATGTAAATTTATTTTGAGGAACTCGATGGCGCAGTGTTTGGCGCGCTGGGCTTGCGATTGCTAAGTTAAGGAACTTGCGGACGCCGCCAGTTCTCAGATGGGTGACCGTAAAAATCATCTCAAGCTCCTCCGTGCGTCGGAAGGCACGTTAAGCCGTTGTTGCCGACTATGAGCCACATTGTCTGGTATCCCTGTAAGGATTGCGAACGTCAGACGACAGTCGCTCCATTGTTATAAACAGGCTGGTCAATTCAGGAGGTTAGTCGTAGCGTACCCTGGGGCCCTAGCCAAGATGCCACTTGGTCGAATTCGCCATACGTTTTCGTCGCGACTTATATTGCCCTCCCGCACACGTACTATTGATATGAGCGGGATGGAGATATAAGTCGCTACGAAAGCGTCTGGCGAATTCGTTAAAGTGGCATCTTGGCTAGCCTACCTGGGCTCCGAGGCAATGGCCGTGGATGCAACCGGGATAATTACTAGGATAATGAGGATGTCTTAGCGCACGGAATTTCGGAACTCGTTTTTATTTCGACAGGCCCGTTGGTCAAGTGGCTAGAGACTCTGGCTACAAAACCAAGGGTCGCGGGTTCGAATCCCGCTAGGGGCAAACGTTTGTGTGATGAACATCGGCATTTGTACTCGAGTCATGAATGTTTATAAAAAGTGTTTAAGTATGTCTATCCGTTCCCTGGCTTCCATAGTACAAGCTTCGAGCTTAGTTTGGGGCTAGGCAATTGGTGTGTTAGTCCAAGGCATTTATTTACATCGTCTTTATATTTCAGGGCAGCCTGACTCGCAATCCATTGAATCAGGCGAGAGTGCAACTGACGAGAAAAGCGGTGGAGATGGCTCAATTGGCTCATCAGAAGAGCGTATTACAAACGCCAATAATAATAAGCTCGTATACGATTCAGACGAAAATCATCCTTACCATAAGCTTGTAAAAAGTAATCATCATCATTTTCATAATGCTGTTGCCTTGATACCACACCTATCAGTCGTCATGAACTACATCCACTCCCGTCTCTTACTTCGGAAGGCACATTAAGCCGTTGGTCCTGAGCCTGATTTATCTACGGTCGTGTCAGATTGCTGTCCCATCGAACTAGGAGAGTGAGGGAATAGGGAGTGCTATTCACCTGTGCTTGTGCAATCACTTGTGCTCTATAATATATCCTGCGTACCTGACTGATCGTAAGATCGGCCGTCTTTCCCGAATCACGGCCAGCCGGGTGCTCAACAAAACAAAAACGGTTGACTATATAAAAATGCTTAGAACAAAATTTGACCCAAACGAATCATTGTAGGAATAGAAACGGATATAATTGCAAAAAAAAACGATTTTCGTTATCTTTGTCCTCGAATAACTTATGAGTATGACGGAGACATAGGATAATATGAGACATCTTTTAGAACTCCAAAATGAAGCTGTATTCGAGTTTCAGCTTATTATCTTAATTTACTATTTATTTATTTATTATTCCCCCAGTGACCACGGATATCGACTGGGGCGAGGACTTGACGCGGCCGACCACGCCGCGGAGAACGCGCCGGACTCGCCGACGGACCACCACGAGTGAGTAGGAATCGGGTTTTGGGTTCTACTGAATGACTTATTTTGTCAACTCGCTTGCTTGAAAACTCGCTTGATCGAGCGTGCGAGTTTTTTTAGGATTCCGTAATCTACTAGGAACCCTTATAGGTATGTAGTTTCGTCATGTCTGTCTGTAATGTCTGTCTGTCTGTCCTGGCTCGATCTCCGCCGTTTCTGCACCGATTGCCACGAAAATTGGTGGAGAGATGTAAACTGACAATTCAAGAATTGGTTTTTAAAATAATCGAAAAATAATAGCTGTGTAGTGCCGGCCTAGAATAGTACTACCCCATTTCTTCCCGTGGGTGTCGTAAGAGGCGACTAAGGGACAATCCGGGGAGATGGGCAGCAGCATTTCTCCGAGAATAAACGGTCACCATACTGCGGTCACCAACCCGCCTGCCCAGCGTGGTGACTATGGGCATATCCTCCGATGGCGTCACAGAAAAACGTGGACACTTACGGCACGGCTGGTTCACAAGTTTAAAGTCGCTCAGCGGGCTATGGAAAGAGCTATGCTCGGCGTTTCTCTGCGGGATCGCATTCGAAATGATGTGATCCGGCAGAGAACTAAGGTCATCGACATAGCTCACCAGATTAGCAAGCTGAAGTGGCAGTGGGCTGGCCATATAAGCCGCAGAACCGACAACCGTTGGGGTAAACGAGTTCTAGAGTGGATACCGCGTTTCAGCAAGAGTCCCAAAAAACGTAGTGTAGGACGCCCTCAGGCCAGGTGGAGTGACGATTTGCGCAAGATGGCTGGCAGGAGCTGGATGCGAGTCGCCGAGGATCGGGCTAATTGGAGAGCCCTAGGAGAGGCCTATGTCCAGCAGTGGACTGCGATAGGCTGATGATGATGATGATGATGATGATGAAAAATAATAGTTTTTTACCCCCCCCCCCCTCCCATACAGCGGCGGACCACCACGAGTGAGTAGGAATCGGGTTTTGACATCCTAGTACTCGAGCTATAGATGATCAAAAAAATATTTAACGAAGTAAGTATTTCTATATATGTAAACGATATTATAATGGTATAATGGATTGATGTTAAGACATAACACGACAAGTTACTTTTGCGTTGGGTCTAATTTTACGTCCAAATCCAAGACTCTTAAACGATGGAAAAGTAAAAAATACAACCAACTACTTCTTTCCCGGCAGCCTCTCCGCCCAAGGAAGTGATTGACATCGAGACCCTCGTGGAGATCATCGCCAACCTGACCCTGGACTACGAGCTGATCAACATCACTGACCTCTTCAATAAGGTATAGATTTGCATGAGTTGAACAATGCCTGAAGGTTTGTTTGGGTCCCTTTAAATGCTCACTGAAATACTTTGTGTGCGGGATGGAGATATAAGTCGAGACGAAACGATATTCCGCTCTCGCGAAAATGCATCTTGACTAGCCCACCTGATGTTAACCTGACAAATCCCGACTCCCTTTTATTAATAGATCAGAGTGTAACGAAGAGTCACCTGTTCTCTTAGACCCTGCTGAAGTACAACATCCCCAAGTGCCTGGCTCCGGAGACGACAACTCCCAGCAGCACCCCGCCTTCCACCGAGGAGCCCATGTACGACCTCGTCAACGCTACCATCATATCCAAGGTATGGTTGGAGCAGCCTCAACACTTACAGTTCAAAATAGTGCTTATACCATTGATATACATAAACCCCCAGAATCGCCCCGAATAGAGACGCTTGGTTCATTCAAAGGTGCAAGACTTCGAAGTAGCGAGAACTGCAGACCTCGATGCCAAGCGAGACAAATTAAAGGCGAGACCACCAGGAGCCACGTATTACAATATTGTTGATGGAGTAGTGTCGCCTGTGTGGCCGTGTGTTCAAGAAAAAAATTGGCTACTGGAGCCATATGAAAGCGCACAATAGGGCCGTCAATCAGCGCACTTAGTGATGCCGTCGCCGTGGTCGAAATCGATCAAGAGCATCATCATCATCATAATAATCACATAACCCAAGATACACAATCAACGTTTCAAAAACGTCCCCAAAAAATAAGTGCAGAATGCTCTTATTTCAAACAGTCTTGCGTCATCCGCGTCATCGCAATTTTGAACACTACCTTGTGAAAACAATCTTATCCAATCTGCATAAGGTTTAATTTGCAAATAATAATATTCATCATTTGACTTGAGTTTTTGGTGACAGATTGACTGTTACTTTTGTTCGAGACTGTGCATCTTGGGTTTTTGTATATCAATGGCTTATGCCCCTGTCATACGTTTATTCCTACTCGCCACAAGGATTTCCACCGATGGGAAATGGGAATGTGAAAATTGGCAACCAGAGGCGACTGGAAGCATATTTTTGTGTTGGATAGTCCATTTGAAGAGGAAGTCTTTAAACTATAGAATAATACTATGTGTAAACCAAAATCCACGCGGAAGGAGACGCAGGCGGCCGCTAGTATTTACTTCTGAAATTATTAAGAAATGACGTCTATACTAATATTATGAAGAGAAAAAACATTTGTCTTTTTGTATGTAACGAATCAACTTATAAATGACTATACTTACAGATTTTAAAAATTTGAAAGCTACAATCACTCTGCGTTACATAGGCTTTATTTTATCCCGGTACGGGAAGTAGTTCCCCCGGGATGCGGGTTGATTAGGCTCACAATGACTCTATCCCCAGTGCTTCGTCTGCGGCCTGGACACGTACGGCATTCCTCGCAACGCGTACTGCGCAGACGCGTTCGCTGGCGACTTCCTGCCGCTGGTGCCGGTGGATCCACGAGCCAAGGGGCAGATCGCCAGATATAGGAAGTACTGTAGATATCTAGACATGTAAGTTTATATTAAACGAACAAGAGGGTGATGGTAAGTGATCACCGCTGCCCATGGACATCAACAACAACATCAGGGCGCAGATGCGTTGCCTGCCTTTAAGACCTGACACCCTTTCAAACTGAGCTCTGGCGACCTTACTCACCATCAGAAACATAGCTCAACAGTTACGGCTGCTACAACACTGTGGTTTTGGTGGATGTACTTCCTTAGACGAGCGGCTCATTCGAGTGGCTAGAGTTCCACTATGCTCTACCTCTTTTACAATTATTTGCAGTCACATGGCTCTTACAATTATTTGCTGTAATGGCTCGTCGGCAACACCTCGCCATCACCATCTCGCTCTCGATATATCCACCTCCAGCCCAGGAGTGCTGCAGAACGAGACGCAGCCGCGCTCGGTGTACGGGCGCTGGACTGGTGGCTGCTCGGTGCGATGGATCGACCTGAGCGGCGTGTACACGCAGCGTGCGTGCCGCAATCGACGGCGCGCGGTCATGGGCAACCATTTTGTGAGCAAGAGGATGGCGAAATTGGAGATGGCGCTTAATGTGAGTTGAAACGTATAAATACTATCATCATCTTAGCGTTTGTCTTGCTTTACATGCGACGGAAAGCGGTCTTAAAGAGTTCTTGTAGCTTTATCAGCCCTCCGTAGCCGTGTAGGCAGTAGGTAGTTGAAGTAAAAGTATTGGTGGTATTGGTATCAGTGAGATAGACTTGTTTAATTGCACTGATTTACTTGTTACTGTTATTTAGCACTAACATGGTTTAAGATGAATTTTATTAATATTTAATGATTAATGATTAATTAAGAGAGCTGTGTCTAGCTCTGCGGTAGTTGTAGGAATCCGGATGACTGATCAAAATTTGCGAGAATAGAACATACCTATGGACAAATTTAAAAAATGTAATGTCTGTTTCGGGCCGCAGAGGATCGGGCTGAGTGGAGAGCCCTAGGAGAGGCCTATGTCCAGCAGTGGACTGCGATAGGCTGCTGATAATGATGACGATGGATGATGTTGTTTTTTTTTGCACGAAGTAAGCGGCCAATGCGCGCGCTGGTTAGAATTTCCATCCATCATGGAGGTCTGACCATCCTTGAATGTTGTTAGGGAACGGCACCGTTACTGACGGAATCCATACTTACTTTCTTCTCCTTCCAGAAAGAAGACAGCGGTTGCATCATCAGTCCGATGTCCTCCCTCGTCCCTCTCTCTCGAGGTATCTCTCTCTACGCGAGGTTTCACGCTTGCGTGTGCACTGGCAACTGGTGCAACAAGGCTGAACAGGGAACAGAACCTGGACCCTTCTGTAATAATCTTCTACGAATGATGATGATGGTGATGATGATGATGAACTGGACGTGACGGCCGTCAGCTGAAGTTAACTCTCAGGGATGGGGGAAATATGTACATTTTTTGTTTTTTGTTTGGCTGTGTTTTTTTTGGAAGGATTTTTCGCGCACAATTTTCTTTTGAAGATTTCTGTTACGTTTTTATTGGTTTTGATCTTTCTTCTACAAGGGCAGTAAAATTATTTCAGTTTTTTGGTGATAAACTTACTTTTTTAGAAACTGATAGGTTAGATATTTCTAGCTTTGAATGTTATTTATGACTTGGGCCGCGTGGATTTCAGATCCCTTTTTTTGCAATAAAAGGTAGCCTATGTTCTTTCCTAGGGTCTAAAGATTATCTGTGCCAAATAGTATCAAAATTGGTTGAGAGGTTTAAGCGGGAAAGCTTAACAGACAGACAGAGTTGCTTTCGAATTCATAATATTAGTAGGGGTGGGCTGATCATATTATGTTTGTAAGTATTCTGTAAAATATTTCGCATCAAATGAAGGGTTTTCGGAATGTTGTGCGTGAAAAATAAACTTATTTATGTTTTTATATGTTTATTTGTTACATATTGTGTTGTTTTTTCCGTATTTTAAGATTCAAGTGTTTGTTAGCTTTTGTGATCGACAATAAACATTGTGTAGAAAATGTATGTTTATTTATCAAACCCAAATCACTCCTAAAATAAAGTTCTACAGAGAGGGTGGCTCTTCTTCCTATATACTGAGTCGCTCTTTTGGGGAACCTTACAGAAGACCACAGTCTGAGACTTGTGTTTACTTGTAGAGTTGATATCCACGGGCGGCAGCGATCATTTAGCATCAAAGATCCTCCTGTTTTTATTGCCACGAATTCTTACATAAAAAAAAACATATACTTAGGTAATTTTGTAACTTTTCCCTAAAATAAGTGACAAATAAAACAGATATGAATGAATGCATATAAGTTTGCCAATCTTTTTGAAAACCAGTCATACACGTGAGTAATGGACGGAAATTGAAACTACGTGTAGAAAGAAACACACCAGGCTGAAAATACGCGACTGAGTTTGGCGGCAATGCAAAATTACGCGACGTAATGTCGGCATTATCATCCTCCATTTAAAATTAATTGGGTATTTGACTGCATACGAAATAAATTATGACATTCTAAGATTAAAGACGAAATCAAAAATTAGGCACAATTTTTTATCTCACAGTTACTATTGAGCTTTAAACAAATTATTACAGCTAATTGAAGTTAAAAGAGTATTGATTTGACACTATTGCATCGTGACGTCACGATTCAATATTTCATACATTTTTTCCTACAAGGTTACGTTTTTGACATTTAAAAAAGTAGGTGATTTGACTTGTCAGTCAAATACCGTATTGCAGGCGTAATCACGCCGAACTTTAGCCGCGTTTTTTCCAGCCTAATGTGTATTTCTATACTACGAGTACGTGTTAAAATAATAAAGATCAATAAACCCCTCAATTTGGTATACCGCCCTGCCGCCATGTTAACCAGATCTCCGCGGATCCAAGATGGCCGCGCCCACCTGTGGCGTCGGCCGCGCGATTGGTTCCCGCGGCTCGCGACTCGGTACTCCTGCCTCCCTGGCTTGACACAGTACGGGAGGGAATGGTGAGGGATTTCATGAGAACTTTTTGAACAATACGGTGTTTGACTGACAGGCCAAATCACTCACTTTTGTTAAAAGTGAAAAACTTTACAAGTAAGCTTTTACGGTAAAGACACCGTGCAGAAACTATAGAGGGCGCTAAAATCCCGATTTTTTTTCTGTGGTTTGACAGTAAAATTTGACATTTACCTTGGTCAGTTCGAACTTGAGTCACTAGATGGCAGAATAAGGCACGGTGTTTTCCGTGGTTTGACAGTAGAATTACCGACATTGAGATTGACATTTAGCTTGGTCAGTTCGAATATGAGTCACAAGATGGCAGAGTCATCGCTACGCACGGTGCCTATAAGCTATCACGCCATAAGTTAGTATTGTCATCAATATTGGCCGGCAACGCATCGGCGATACCTCTGGTGTGGCGGATGTCCATGGGCGGCGGTGATTGCTTACCATCAGGCGACCCGCAAGCTCGTATGCCGCCTCTGCCATAAAAAAAGAAAAATCAGAAGTTACAGGCCTCTAATTTTGTATTGACAATAATGCAAACGGGCCTTATGGAAACAACTTGCGGTCAATATCTCCAACTCAAACTGAAAATGAAAAATGGGTCCTGGAAGAGGATCCTGACGCTACGTATCAGACGGGGAAAGGAAGCTAAGTGTGGTTATAGGAATTCTCTCTGAACACATATTTGGTCTCAAATTTAAATCCTGTTTCTTCACTGCTAATGCTTATACTGTGGGCCTGGCGCCAAGTGAAATGCGGTTTTAGGAGGCTCTGCTGCCTCTGCCTATGTGCTATTATATACCGTACATTATATACAGGGGGACAGTACATAGCTGCACAATACCATTTGGCACCGGCGACGGATGAATCACTCAAGTTTGGGAGAAAACTTTACTATTTGCTTTTTAAAATTTCCACTTGGTTGAATTGGATTGTCTTTCTCGCTAGTTGGTAGAACAAAAGTTGGGACTTGGCACGAAATAGATAACCACACATTGTATGTACTTTAATCACAAAATGGGAATGCTGTGTTGCATGCAACTGACGTAAACAATTTGCAATTGGGCGACGCGCTCGTTGGCCTAGTGGTCAGTGACCTTTACTACAAAACCAAGGGTCGTGGGTTTGAACCCGGCTAGGGGCAAATGTTTGTGTGATGACCATTGGTATTTGTACTCAAGTCATGGATGTTTATTAATACTAGCGGAGCGACATTCCACGACTCCGTCCGCACACAAAGTTTTATAATAATACGAGTATAGCTTAAAGCCTCCCTTAACAAATGAACTTTCCAACACGAAGAGATTTTTTCAAATCGATATTTAGCTTTATTAAATTAATCATAGCTTAGCTTTATTTATTTATTTATTTATTTATTCGTAAGGTACACCAACGATTGTTACAACAATAAATCTATAACTCTAGCAAAAACTTAAAACTAATTGCACAATCAATTATAGGTATACACTGCATGCTTTAAAATGTAGACAATGTAGTGTTGAGTGTGAAGTGTACATACAAATATCTATTATTATTTAACACAATCAAAAATATCTATTATGAAAATATTTATTGGTACCTGGTTACAATTTATTTATATTTTTGTAAAGTGTGAGACGAAAGTTAACGAGAGACATGGAATGAACATCTAAATTAACTGACTCATTGCACTTATTGTACAATCTACTCAGTCTTGCTATTGGTGAGTTAGCGCCCAAAACGGTTCTTCTGAGTGGCGGTAAAAGAAGGTGGACAGGATTTCGAGGGAGGCGTGATGGAATACGAAACGAAAAGCATTGTAGCAACTTAGAACAACGAAGTTGATTGTTATTAAATTAATATAGATTTTCTACAGTTCTTATAAACTTGAAACGCATCATATTTTTTCTCCGGACCCACCACAGGGATTATCTGACTGAACTCAGTTCAATCAAGCTGAGTGGTCGTTATGACAGCTATTCGTCCCTGTTCCCGGTTTATACAGCCCTCTATCACTTATAGTATTAGGGATTGCATTTCAGTATATTTGAGGCTTAGTCAATCCAAGGATTCCCACATGTTAAGTGTACTAGTTTTTAGCCCCGGATTTGCCCGCGTTATCAAGCTTCCTGTTTCATCACATGGGAGCAACTAACTTATCACCTACTCGTAAATCAGCCCATATACCAATTTTCATCAAAATGCGTTCAGTGGTTTCAACATGATTGACGGACAAAAACACAAACAAACAAACTTTCACATTTATATATTATCACCACTCCGCTTTGACCATGATCCAGGATTTGGCGAGTCTGGTTATTACAATGAAGCGACTGCCATCAGACCTTCGTAACCCTTAAAAGGGAACCAGACAGATCGGATCAAGGTATTATATACTTACAAGTAAGTTCGTACAAAATCTTGTCCGATAATTTTGACAAACGAGAAACCCTGCTCCACATTTAAATAACAACAGAACATCTCAACAATATCCGAGGAAAAAATAATCCGACGAGTGTAGTTGTTCTCGTAAATAACAACATCTTCCCCTCTTTCATAAATCATGATCTGACAGTGTTTATGGGTTGCTATGGCGGATCTATGGGACTGTGATGTTAGTGGGATTGCGAATGTTTTCGCTTTGTTTTAAAGTTTGCTATCTTCAATCTTCATTTTATATGACGGGCCAAATGGTCTAGTGGTCAGAGGTGCTGACAAAACCAAGGGTCGCGGCGGGTTCGAATCTCGCTAGGGCTAATGTTTGTGTGATGAACATCGGAATTTGTACTTGAGTCATGGATGTTTATAAAAGAATTTAATGTATGATCTCTGTTCCTTAGCATCCATACTAAAAGCTTCGAGCTTAGTTTGGGGCTAGGCAATTGGTGTGTTAGTCCAATGCATTATATTTATTTATTTCAATGAATACTAGCGACCACCCGCGACTTCGTCCGTGTGGATTTCGGTTAAAGCAAGCTCATGTTCTTTCTCAGGGTCTGAAGATTAAATCGTAACAGACAGACAGACAGACAGGCAGACAATCGTAAGAAAATATCCGAGTACTCGCTTATCAATTAGCAATAGAAAACTTCTCTTGTAACTGGTTACAAAGCTTTGGTTACGAATATGGATGAAAGGGTTTGAAAGGACACAAAAATATCCTTCGCCGAATAATTAAATAGTTCCCAAAAGTATTATTATCAACTCCAGACAAAGCTATAAAATTATTAATAAAATAAATTAAAACATCTTCCGTCGCCATTTGTCGCTGCTATTAAAATATCGCAATAGGGTATTACACCAATTTTTGAAAACTGCTTAAAATCAATCTTTGTGCCGTAATGTACTACCAAATATTTTATTTTGATTTTTAAATACCGATAAACGGTCTAAACTAATGTTTAAAATTAGGACTTGACATTGACGTGCGAAAACGCTAGCCGCCATGACGTTTCTTCGCGAGACGTCACTCGGTTAGTAAATTGTTAACAAAACGTACTTACATTAGTCATAAAGTATTTGACTGAATATCGGAGTGACGTCATATCGGATTCTAAAATGGCGTCTGCTGTTTTTGACACATTAAAAACAGATTAAAAATGTCGATCTTTAAAATTGAATTATTAAATTTACACATTTGATTTTGGTGAAATATGAACGTTTTTTTATTTATTTTGTTCAAAATCTATCACATAAATGCATTTTTATATTTTTTCTTACATGGTGTAAAATACCCTATTAGCGGTTTTATTGTTTGTCGTTAAGACAACATGGGACAATGGGACAACATGGGACAAGATGGGACGGGACGAGATGCGGTTAAAGCGGAGGGTTAATGACGCAACGAGTAATGGAGTTGTCAAAAGAATTATGCAATGAAATGAGGGGGGAAGCCCGTTGCTGTCACTAGATTTGGACTATGGCATGAATGCTTCGTAACATTTAGTTAATATACAAAATGTACGCCTCGATGGTCTAGTGGTTTAAGTACCGGGCCTTGGTCTTGAGGTCCTGAGTTCGATTCCCAAGTTGGGCATTATAAGCATTGGTTTTTCTAAACATAGACCCGATTTGTGATCAGCAACCCACATTTTGAAAGCGTCGGTCGTGATAAAGCCAAAACATGATTCCAAATGATAGAGGCTTTTGCTGATACTTTTACAACAAATGTAAAGGTTGTCCTACAGATCTCATATAGTTCTGGAAAAGTTGGTTAGATATCGCAACGCAATAAAATCGACTCTAAGGAAAGTGTTGAAAAGCAGACTGGACTTACGATGTTTTATGTCTCATCTTCGAATTCAATATGCAGGAAAGTAGGTCCAATAACAAAATGTCGTTCTGATTCCCGTTTATTTTCAGGGTTAAGTAAATATTTAGGTACTAAGTTTTAAAATCCCAACTAATATTATAAATGCGAAAGTAACTCTGTCTGTCTGTCTGTCTGTCTGTCTGTCTGTCTGTCTGTCTGTCTGTCTGTCTGTCTGTTACGCTTTCCCGCTTAAACCTCGCAACCGATTTTGATGAAATTTGGTACAGACAATCTTTAGACCCTGAGACAGAACATAGGCTACTTTTTATTTCGAAAAAAAGAAATCCACGCGGACGGAGTCGCGGGCGGCCGCTAGTGTTTAATAAATTAATTCAAGCTTCACGCACCTTGTAATGTGTAATTATTTGCAAGACAAAACATGCTGACATTTTTAAAGATTTGTTACACTCAAATACCTTTTAACCCGGCATCAAACTCCAAGTCCTTACCCGGAGTCTCCCCATCGCACCCCAGGGACAGATAACATTTGTTATTTTAACCATCAACAACTTGATAATTGCCGCGGCGGGGACTCGAACCCGGTATTGTTTCAACTGAGTGCCGACCGTGACTCGCGTTATGAAGGGAGAAGAAAAATTAATAGTGTTTTTCATAACTATAGGGTTGCCATCGCAGAACCCAATAACAGAAAAAGGAAAGTGAATTTTCCCCAATATTTCACAACAACACATACGTTGATCTGACTCCGTGTTAAGTAGCTTAAGCACTTGTGTTGCAAACATCAGAATCAACTTTGGTATTACAATTATGCTTAAATAGATACATAAAACATCCAGACAAGGACAAACATACCTACATGTTCAAGCACACACACTCAAGTTTGGCCTGTGCGGGGATCGAACCCGCTACTTTTTGGTCTAATAGGCAACTTCTTGAATACTACACCAAGCGGCTCGTCAATTCGTCATTATGGAGAGCAGTTTAAATTGCGCCCTCACTGCATCAAAAAATCGCTAACTACACATATAACCAAAATAACCTATTTTGGCTTATTCGGTATTTCTTCTGACCGCAGATTTATGCATTTAACATTACTGCATAGTTAAAACTTGTGCTCAAATAACGCTAATATTTGTTAGCAACCCTAGCACGAAATATTCAAGAAAAATTAATAGCATCTTGAGTGACTGAAGGAATGACTTGTTTCTATTTAGACTACAATAGCCTCATTGTTGAGTATTATCTTTTGTCTTACTACGGCTTTCTTATGCTGCTAATTTGAATGTATTATCTTGCAGTGAGCTTATTTATGTAGCAATACGAAATGTAACGAAAAGATGGCACAAAGCTTTGATATTTTCATATTATTTCATTATCTCTTGTCTTTGGCATAGGGTACCTACCTAGTTCAGTACATCAGATTAGAGTATAAGTTTTAATTTTAATTTTCTCACATCTACTGGTTCAAATAACAGATGAGTTAACCACAACTGTATGAAGTCGTATTCGAGTTCAAGAGTTCGAGAATTTTCGAAGTTTCTTGCTGGCATCTTCTCGGCAGAAACAGCATTCCGAACCAGTGGTTGAGTCACTTTAAATATGTATGTTTATGTGCTTAGTATATTTTAAATATCAACATGTATTTAGATGTATTGAATAATATCATTTAAATTTTCATAGTTTTGACGAATCAAAAGTGCTTTTTTGTATGCTTTCTGACATATTATATTTTTGCTTTTGATTTTGATTGTAAGCTGGAATTTCTCTTAATAATACTTAACATGTTTAATAATATTAAAACGATCAAAAAACATATATTAAATATGGAAAAAATATTGATTAAAGCTATGTTGTAATTCTGTATTGATCTGGATGTTTCTAAAACATATATCTTGTAATGCTATAGCAAATTATCTCGTGACTTCGTGACAGATCAATGTTGTACCCTATGCGATGTTGCAGAAATTCATATTTATTTTACGACTTTCTGCACAAATCTTTACGATCAAATAAAATAATTCCACCCTCGTGCATTGATTCGGTGCACTCGAATAGAAATACGACATATCCCATAGTTGAAACCAAAGTTTGTCTCTACGAGAGACACCCCTGTCAAATCATACCTACTAATGTTATAAATGTGGAAGTTTGTCGGTTTGGATATTTCGTCGCTTGTCTCTCTAACTGACAGGTCTGTTTTTTTTTCGAAACTGAGTTATCTATACCATCTTCATCATAATTTGCAAGATGATTATAGAGGAGCATAAACACATTTTCGAAAAAAAAACATACTCGTCAATTTAGAAGCAAGCGACGATTTGTTCGTCAAACACCCTGAAACTACTGAAAGGATTTTGAGGTAGGTACATATTTAGGTATACAGGTGATAGAATACACGGATATATTTGTATCCTGATTAAATGCTCCCATCGGATAAAACAGGAATCTCGATAACGCGGGAAAAGCAGCGGGTAAAAACTAGTACATATAGTATAATACAAAGTCGCTTTTTTTCTTGCTGTCTCTATGTATGCTTTAATCTTTCAAACTCCGCAACCGATTTAACTAGAGTTTTTTAACAGAAAGACTGATTCAGGAGGAAGGATTGTGTGTATTAAACATGCATAATACAGTAGAGAAACACTGATTATTTTAGCTGCACCCGTGCGAAGTCGGGGTGAGTCGCTAGTAGTACAAAAGTTTGTCTGCACAAGAGATATGTTATTGCAACCCTCCAGATAAATGTATTTTGTTCCAAGCAACTTTGACAGTGGCAGAAAGTGTTCACGACAAATTCGCGGAAACACAGAGGAACTGTGTGGTTTGACCATGATTTAATATAATTGTAAGATTTGGGTTAGATACATTATTGTCCGGGGAGGATCGCGTAGAAGGGTTAGTGCTAGTTAACTTAATTCCTCCTACACTCCCCACTAAGGGCAACACTCCCTCATCATTATAAAAAAAAACTATACTACTATTTAAAGCTGAAGAGTTTGTTTGTTTGATTGTTTGCTAATCTCAGGAACTTTTTGAAAAAATATTTTTGTGTTGGATAGTCCATTTGACGAGGAAGGCTTCGGACTATTGTAAAATCGAAAACCACGCGGACGGAGTCGCGGGCGGCCGCTAGTACGTTTATAATCTCACAAGTTACATATTGCCATGTTCATGGCAAAATAAATTGCTAGGTACTTTAGCGGGATTCGAATGCGCGACCCTCAGTTCGTGCTCTGGATCACTAACTATTCGACCAGTGGGTATGTCACCAAGCCAGTTATTGTAATTGCATCATTTAGAAAAAATATAATCAGTATCACGAGAAGATAATTTCGAACCCATGTCCCATGATCTCACAACTGGTAGTCACTCGCTTCTCCACCAATCACGGGGGCCGCACCCAGTGACGTCACGAAGGAAGCACCCGCCGGAAGTGACGTCATCTGTCAGCCATTACCGGGAGAATGGGTATTGAGAATATATAGCAAATGTCTGGGATAGTTGGAAGACTATTGGAAGTAAGTTTAAATAAATAAATGACTTGGACAAATACACAACTCTCCTAGACCCAAACTAAGCTCGAAGCTGTACTATGGACGCTAGGGTACGGATAGACATACTTAAATATACTTTAATAAACATCCGGAACTTGAGTACAAATGACGATGTTCATTTGTACTCAAGTTTGCCGTTCATCACACTTTGCCGTTAGCGGGATTCGAACCTGCGTCATTTGGTTTTGTAGCCAGGGCCTGGGTGAGCGAGACATCGCCCCCTCTGACCACTAGACCAACGGGCCTGTCAAACTCTTGGTTAAAAGTGGTTAAGTGATACCAAGTGATTCTTAAGATCTACCCAGATAAACCTTCGAGCCGTTTGGTATGATGGTCGAGAAATAGGCTATTACACCAAAGGTCGCGGGTTCGATCCCCGCACGGTACAAACATTCGTGTGCATGAACATGTCTGTTTGTATCGGTCTGGGTGTTTCTATGTATAATATGTATGTATAAACAAGAAATATATATATAAGTAATGTTAATCCGTTGTCTGGAACCTAAGCCCAAGCTAATGCTTAGTTTGGGGCTAGATGGCGCTGTGTGAATAATGTCCAGAGAGATATTTATTTTAAATCTATCATGGTCTCTGACCACTAGACCAACGGGCCTGTCGAACATACGAGGGCAAAGCCGTTACGCACGCGAATTTTGATCTAAATATATAAAAGGAGAAACTGACTGATTGTCATATCATCGAAGAGCCTAAACTGCTTAACGCAGTCACTTGAGAAATGGACGTAGCTAAGGTACCGTAGAGGTGCACTAAGAAAGGAATTCCCGAAATTCCCACGGGAACAGGAGTAAGCGTATGACGTGTAAAAGTCCGTTCCGAGTTCTCCTCTGTGCCCAGAAAAGGAAAATTGTGCTACCCCAAAATTAACGCGAGCGAAGCCGCGGGAAAAAGTTAGTTTTTCTATATACCTCGTCTCGTAAGTTCGCGGGTAGTAGAGCGAGGGTAGTCCCCCTCGGCGCCGGCGTCGGAAGTGGCGTCCGGAAACGACGCATACTTGTTTTTTCCTAGTCATTCTGCAGTTTGCAGAACACGCCTGTTTTCTTTGAATGTGCAGTTTTCATGTAATAATAGTTACTTGCTGGGAAGCCCGATGGCACAGTGGTAAGCGCGGTCGGCGTGCTATTGCTAAGTTAAGCAACTCTCGCAGAGGCCAGTAATCATATGAGTGACAGATTTTTTTTATCTCGAGCTCCTCCGTGCTTTGGAAGGCACGTTAAGCCGTTGGTCTTGCGCCTGATCGCCGTGGCAGATTGCTGTTCCTCCGAACTATGAGAGTGAGGGAATGGGGAGTGTTGGCGCGTTTCACCAAACCCTTCAACTTTATTATATTAGTCCAGATTCCATTTTGAACTCTACAAGATGCCTCCTCATACGCATCACCAGTTATCATCATTGATCATCAGAGTGATCCTGTCCTCATCCTGGAGTCCATCGATCACGCAGCAACTGCGCTGGTCCACAAATGTCGTTAATTTGTATTTATGTACCACTTATCGCGATTCGATGAGTGGGGCTGGGGTTTACACTACACGATCGGAAAATATATTCAGCTTTTTGATGCTGCCCAGAAGACGAAGGGATTAAAAAAATTGAAATCATGTTAGTAATCGTTACAAAGATCGCGTGGATTTCGGTTTGAGAGAAACTTTCATTCCCTATTTCATCCCCTTGGAGGTAGAATTACACAAAACCCTTTCATCCGCGGATGCTTACGTCATAAAGTCATAACATTTACCCAAAGGCCAAATTTCAGCCCGATCAGTCCAGTGTTTTCGGCTGTGCGCTGATAGAACACTATAACAGTCAGTCAGTCACCTTTGAGTTTTCCAGAATAAGTACTAGCTTTCCGCCCGCGGCTTCGCGCTCGTGGAATTCGGTTATATTGCAAACAATATTTTTGTTTTCTCTCGGGAATATCATATCATTTTTCCGGCGTAAAAAGTACCCTATTACTTAAGCCGGACTCTAACTTTACGTCTGCATTTCAAAGTACTCTGTTCAGTAGTTACGGCGGCGCGGCGTGAAAGCTGACCTAACAAACAAACGCACTTTCCGATTTATAATAATACTAGCGGCCGCCCGCGACTTCGTCCGTGTGGATTTCGATTTCCAATAGCCTAAAACCTTCCCCGTCAAATGGACTATCCAACACAAAAAGAATTTTTCAAATCGGTCCAGTAGTTCCTGTGATTAGCGCGTTCAAACAAACAAACAAACAAACTCTTCAGCTTTATATATTAGTATAGATTAGTAAGGAAGAATTACGTATCTCTATCCGTGTCCTAGCATTCATAGTACAAGCACAGGTCCTGTACCTGTGCTTCGAGCTTAGTTTGGGGCTAGATTATTGGTGTGTTAAAGGTGACAGTTTTTTTTGGGCCCACCAACAATCGGTAACGTTTAAGAGAAAGAGAAGTATGTAAAAAATGTATATGTTTTTTTATGAATTTTGCAATTGAATTGAATTTCAAACGAAACCGGAGTCAGTAAACCAAAATAAAAAACCCTTATTTTGATTATATCCGTGAACTATCTGTCCAAAGATTAGTAAACAATGGCTGACATACAGATAACTAAAGTAAAAAGGTTTTAATCAAAATAATTAAAATACAACACTTGAAATCGAACATAAAGGAGACGCAAATTACTTTTGGAACGGTTTTCATGCCTATTTTTATCTAAAGCGGTGATTGGAAGTGACTTTCAATCATTTAATTAATGAAATAAAATAATTCGAATAAACAATACAAAAAAATCCGTATAACGGAACGCAAGTGCTAGTCTATTGCCGGATTTTGATTTTATTTAAAAACTGAATACAAATGTCAGAAACCTCCCGTCTGTTAACTGTCATTAGTTACTATATAATAATTATAAAAAAGCTGTAGTTCGTTTGTTTGTTTGAACACGCTACTATAAGGAACAGCTGGTTCGAATTGAAAAAATATTTTTGGCGTGGATTATCCATTAGTCGAGGCGGGCTTAAACTAAAAAATGTAAAGCTATAGTTTAAGACTATGCGTGCGTAAACCTTATTCCACGCGGACAGAGTCACAGGCGGCCACTAGTCATAATAAATTGCTTTTACTTCAGATACATAGGAAAAACATAATGGAAAATCGCCCTTATGTGTAAGTATTTACGGTTCAGGCGTTGAAAGTCAGGAAAGCAAAATGACAGATTACTTTATGAGGTTTATATATTTTTTCACATCTTATTTCTAACGATTCCGGTTAAAATATGAAAAAGTAATGTTACCACTATAATCTAGAGATTATAAGGAATAAATTGATATCCATTTCGTAAATAAACGCTAAAATTTTAAGTGGGCCTAACTCTCCATACAAAAACGATTGACTCCTTTGTATCCGCGAATAGCACATGTCATAAATATTAATGTGTGCTGTTCGCGGACTAGGAATTGTGCTATTCGGTTTTGTGCTCTAAGTGGACTACGTCGTTAGTCCTCGGCTTTTATTTAACCAATCGCACAGTGTAAACCCCACAATCCCAAACGACTCGCTAAGTGCCGCCAAAATAATTAAGAGGTGGGGCGATGCTTTACGATGAGGGAAGAGGGACGAACAGGATTGATGGCACGAGCCGGTTTTAATCCAATTCTGCTGTCGTTTAAGCGTTTGCGAAAGTCAATTTGATTAGATAAGTTTAAAAACTACGCGGGTGTTGTGCAATGGAATGTGAAAGCATGGAGCTCTCTCCCAAGATCATAACGAAATAGTTGCAGAAAATTAAGTTTAAACGAAATGTTGAATTACAGTATTAGGATTGCCTTTCCGAGGTAAAAAAATATTTATGGTTTAACAGATACTCAATATGATGTTTTATAGGTTAACGCGACTATTACTGACTAAAAAAAAAACTATGTACTTTTAAACGGATAGAATCGCAGTATAATTAAAAATACCGTTTAATTACATTTAGAGGTAAACCTAACGAGTCTGCTACTCCTTCATGAAATAATATAAATAAGTAATTAGATAATTCACAACATCACATACATTGATCTGACCTAAGTGGCTTAAGCATTTATGTAAGAAAATATGCTAAAATAGATACTCACGATCAGGACAAACAGACATGTTCATTGTACAATGGTTCATGCACATAAATGTCTGTCCCGTGCGAGGATCGAACTCGCGACCTCATCTAATCAGTCTAATAGTCAACATCTTGACCACTACACCAAGCGGCTCGTTAATGCAACGTAAAAGTCCAAAATGGTATCTTCTCCCCAAACTGTCAGTCTTGATTCACCCCAGGGTGGCATGGTGCGTCTGTCCGTCGGTTTATTACTCATTAACGGACCGTATCGGGTTCGAATCTCGACGCTGCGGACAATCGAAGGCCCCCTAAGGAGCTGTAAACGCAATTGCCAATTTTGAGAGCGAAATAGGATATATTTTTGTAATTAGATCGTTTCATTTGACCGCATGTGCATGTGTCTAAATAATACGTTTATCTATTTACTAGCGGCCGCCCGCGACTCCGTCCGCGTGGATTTCGATTTCCAATAGCCTAAAGCCTTCCTCGTCAAATGGACTATCCAACAAAGAAATATTTTTTCAAATCGGACCGATAGTTCCTGAGATTAGCGCGTTCAACAAACATACAAACAAACTCTTCAGCTTTATATATTAGTATAGAGTAGCGGTCGCCCTCCTTATTTTATTTATTATAGGTAAATATTATTGCTAGCCTTAAACCTTCCTCATTAAATAGACTATCCAACGCAAGTATAATTATTCAAATCGGCCCAGTAGTTCCTGAGATTAGCGCGTTCAAACAAACAAACAAACTCTTCAGCTTTATAATATTAGTATAGATAATACAATACTATAGATTAGATCACTAATAATACATGTAGGTACCTAGATGGAATCCATCTATTACTAATGTAAAAAGGCTGGCGAGTTTGTTTGTATGTTTGTTTGGCTGAAAGCGCTTATCTCTTGTCTAAAATTTCATTAATTCCTTTTCTATATTATTGCTATAAGTACTAGATATGTAGTACTTCAATATTATCTCTCCCATCCCAAACCTGGGATGCACTTCTTGACAGTATCAAAACAACAAATATTCAAACACCAATATTAATCACACGAATGTTATCTTACGTAGGAATCAAGCAACGACTCTGGATCTCCTCTTAATTTAAGCCACGAATTTGTCCATACTTAATCAATGGCCTCCTCGAAAGTGCCATCATCCCAAAAGGGTTGATGCAACCAATATTTGTCTATGATATTGTAACAAGCGAACCCATTGCTCAACACGAGTGTTGTGTTACAATTCCCGCCCCTGTAACGCGAGCCTCGCTAATATGTGGACAAACAAACAAACATTTGCAGTCGTGGGGGGATTACGATTCAATTTATTAAAATAACTTCGATTTATGTTCGGGCCGCAGAGAAATTGCATAAATCGACTTGTTTTGTAAGAGTTAGAGATGTGTTAGTGGGAGCTTTCCTTTGCAGGGCTTTTTCGTTTTTATGCCTAATCGTCTCAAATCCTTACATATCAAGTGTACCTAAACAGAAAGCAGCTTATTTTGTCCTTTTTAGATTTGAAACACACTTAGCGGAATAAACGTGATCGAAGTTCGGCCGAAATTCATTTTCTATACTATAAAACACGACGTGATTTCGGCACAGTGTGTCATCCTCCATTTAGAATACAATGCGGGCGTAATCCGAACTACGGTCGCGTTTTTCCGTCTAGTGTGTTTTTATACTTAAATCTAAGTTACAGATTTTGATGTGGAGTTTTGAAAGCTAAATATGATGATCCGAGAGGAAGGTTTTTACTTATATATGTAGATATAGCTAGAGTAGGTATAGTTGAACAGTCGGGTGAATTTCCAAAAATGTTCTTCAGGATTAATGAAGAAAAGATATCTTGAAGATTCGCCCAGCCACTTAATATCTTTCCGTCTCCGACTTAATGTTTAATATCCAAAATCGTACTACAATTTCATCTGAACCCAAGCGCTAATTCCTGCCAGTCAGGAAAGCATGGGGATTTATTGTATTAGGTACATGTGAAGGTGAAGACAGACCGAGTCTACCAATAAAAGCTAATTTTGTCCTTTTAGCCTGTCTCAAAAAAAATATCCCAATATGGTCTGCCAAAGATCTCGAAAAATAAAATATAATTTTAGCCACTCATGCTCACAGAATCGACGTTCCGTCTGAATCAATTAGTAGTTTATGGCCAATATATCTTGCGTAAGGCAAGGGGCCCAGCAGAAATCGGCCACGGTTCGCGAACAAATGTTCCTGCCTTCATTGTTATCTTCCCCATTGGGAAACTTATCTTTACAACCCACTATTTAATCCCCTATCTTATTCCCAAGGTACTAGAGTTCATATTTCGTTGGTAAATCAGGGTATAGATCCAGTAATTTGGTGAAGATGACTGGAGATTTTTGCCAAACTTTAGCGGCAACAAATGAGGCGTAAAGAGAGTACATTAGTTTTCGAGTTCTTTACAATAATTATGGTGATGTATGGTTCGGATGAAATATTAGTGTTTGGTGAATAAATAACGGTAGATATTGGATATGTTATGAAACTTTAACATTGAACTAATCCCAAACTTGGAACATGAAACACAGACACCGGCAAAAGTATTTTTATGCCATGGGTAGGCTAATGGACAAGGGTGTCACCTGATAGTAAGTGATCACCGCTGCTCATGAGCTTCAACAAACGCACAAGGGTCGCAGATGCGTTGCCTCCCTTTAAGACCCCATACCCTCCCCAACTGAGCTCTGGCGACCTTACTCACCAGCAGAAACATAGCACGACAGTTACGAAGTTAGGGGTAAGGTTTGAATCTCAGACCAGTATTTAGCAATTTTACTCAGAGAAAAGACAGGTAGAGCATAGTGAACTTCCGCGACTTCGTCCGCCTGGATTTCAGATCCAATTTTTTGCAATCAAAAACTAGCCTATGTTCTTTCTCAGGGTATAAAGATTTTCTGTGCCAAATTTTCATCAAAATCAGTTGAGAAGTTCACGTGGCAAAGCGTAATAGGCAGACAGATATAAAAACAGAGTTACTTTTGCATTTATAATATTAGTAAATAGGGATTTATTTATTTGCATGCATGGGACATTAGAGAATTTAGAGATAACATTTAAATCGAATGATACTTTTTAATCGACGTGCCCTATTAAGTACTTTCGGAATCTAATTCAATTCAAGCAAAAAGTAAATTGTTTCCATTTAGTTTATAACTATTTTTGTGAAGACAAAAGGGAATCAACCTAAATCCCTGTACACACACAGTTGTATCCCGAGTAGCATGTCACCGAGGGTGGATCGTGGCGGCAGAAATCTGCGCAAACATGGTGCACGCGACCAATGTCATCCCGCTTAGGGGTACTGGAAGAGACTCGAAAGGTTTTAAGAGAGGTAGAGCATTGGAACTTCCACTCAAATGAGTCGCTCGTCTGGGGACACTAACTGCAATTGTACCTTATTTCATACGCAATAAAAATGTACTTTACTTACTTACACAGTAAATAGGCGGAATACCATAGCAAACTTGTACTGTTTTTCTTTCGATGAGAAAGACCTGGTAAGCTAGCCAAGATGGAATTTTTGCGAACGCGAAATATCTTATATCTCCATCCTGTACACACATATACTCGTACTTAATGTGGTATCTTGGCTTGGCTAGCCCACCTGAGGTGGAATTCACTAAGCGCGAATGTCATAATCTCACGGCTGTGTCATCGTTGACAGTACTAAATTACTACTAAATATCTACTGTCAACGATGATACAACCGTCCGTGATAAAATCGCCCCCCTGAGGGGCGATTCACTACTGGATTACTGGATTCACTACTGGATTACTGGAGCGCTCAGTTGAGGAGGGTACGGTGTGTTATCTTATGTCATGGGAACTTTCACTTGAAGGAGCCGCTCGTCTGGGGAAGCACCTCCACCTTACAGAAGACCACAGTGAAGTAGCACTTCGTAACTGTTGTGCAATGTTTCTGCTGGTGAGTAAGGTTGCCAGAGCTCAGTCGGGGATGCTGGTAAGACTGGTGCGAGTCTTGTGCGTTTGTTGATGTCCATAGGCAGCGGTGATCACTCACCATCAGGTGACCCTCTTGTTCGTTTGCCACCCTATGAATGAAAAAGGAAAGTTCACTTCCAGTAGCTACTATACACTTGATTCCGTAAGTGAATGTGGTCGGTAAGCCATGTCAATATTTACAAGCGGAGTGCGGTCAATTTATTAAGCTTATCAAGTTATCAGGGATTACGGCTTAGAAGCTACTTGCGGTACTTGGCCAATTACTTACCGGCGGGGGACGCAGTCATTTAAAATATTTACAATACTAGCGCCCGCGACTTCGTTCGTGTGGATTACATCTATCTTAATCAAAAGCTTAGTTTCAATTTTCTGTTGCAACTAAGCTTTTGAGTTTACTAAGGGACCTGCAAGCATCTTCCTTAACCGGTTTAGATTTTTATACAAAAGTATAACTTACTTTACAATAGTGTCGATGCCATTAAAGGCAAACTGTCACTGTAATATTTTTTGTTGAAAAGGACTATTATAGGACGGCTTATTAGATAAAAAAATGTAGGTACAGATTCACATAATGCTGATCCCAAAATTAGTATCTACCAAGTGCGGATCGAAACTTTTCCTATTAGAACTCGACTTTATCACACCACCGAATCGCAACAACTTTATTTTATGGTAAACACAACATCTTACTGAATAGTTGTTATTTACGTTTCCAAGGGGTGCTTCTCCCTCGAAGATATCTATCTATCTATCTATCTACATCGATTGCGAATGGCGAATGGCGATCGAGTGAATGGGGTAGATAATATTAATGGCAGATACTTGTGTTGGTAAGGCGGACATTTTCCAATCGCTTGCATTCGAGATGAAATCAAAGATGGACCTATCTTATTTATGGTGAAATTGGATTTATTGATACAAACTGAACTGATGAAAACAAACCGCACAAATTAAGAAATAAAGCAAGAAATGATGAATTAAAATATTATAAGCTAATGGCACAATTCCACACATAGATTTCGAAAAATGCAGAGGTGTGGGCCCGGATTCGAACCACGAACTTCATGTAGGTATGTGAGGCGTGGTCCGTACTACTAGGCCACTATCCTTGGCATAAAACCTTAGATAATAAATAAATGATCTATGTGTCACTTCATGGATTCACTGATTTGAAGGCTATTGAAGTTATTCATATTCATAAGTACGTGTATAATTAAATTTTTCTCAGATAAAAAAGCTTAATCCAAAACTAATTGAATTTTCTAAGACTAGGTTTCTACAGAAATTAGAAATCTTCTCTATGACCTCTGTCTTTTTTATGTCATCCAATGTCACTGTATGTTTGAAATAATACCGAAATAAATCATCTTACAACACAATTTATTAATGAAATCTGTACCGTTTCCTCTGAACCTTTAGAACTTGACATACTCTGAAACTATACATTATAGAAAACGTTGGAAAAATGGTGAGAGTGGCATGTATAATACTGACTGTTCTTATTGTCGTAGCCATCATGGCTGTCTGTATCATGGTCAAATTCGCCACCGAAATCACTGTTCAGGAGAAAAAGAGAGAATATATGGCTGGCGGAGGGATATACAACTTCGCTAGATCCATGGGAGTCATATCTTTGAGTGATAATGCCTCATTACTCATGTCAGAAAGATTTCCTTACGTCGCTGCAATCACAAGAAACTCTTCAAATACGTGGTCTTTCTCCTGTTTTGCCAGTGTTATCTTAATCAAATGGGTTGTGACTTCAGCCCATTGTAGAAGACACGGTTCGGCCACTCACAGAGTGCTAATATACCATGATTTCGTCCGAAACTATACGCATACCTACCCAATCCTATTTTGGAGACTACATGAGAAATTCAATAGCAGTCGTCCGACGCCAAGGTATGATATCGCAGTTGCGAAATTGAATATGGATTTGTTCCCGTTTACTTTGAAACCTGCAGTTTTCGATGATAAACCTCCAGGAAAAGAAATTGAAGTTAGCGTTTGGAAAACGGTCTCTACAATGGACAAGAAAATGTTTTTAACAAACGATTTCGAGCGTTTTGACGTGACAATAGTTCAACATTCTCGATGTTTTGAGAGCTATGGAGTTGAACTAGACGAATCATTGATGTGTGTTGATTTATCTGAATATGAAGACTGTTTTGTTCACGAATTTGGACCGATATTCGTAGGGGATAAAGTGGTGGGTGTACTCGCAGTGAAACCGAGGGATTGTGACGTCAAATTGGCCATTTTTACCAATATTTCGTACTACGCGAATTGGATACTACGGTCGACGCATACTACTTATTATGGTTAGGTTGTTTTTGTTTTTACACATATTTTATTTAATAAAGAGTTATATTTTTAATAAAAAGAATAACGAGTTTTTTTGGGAACGATGGTGGCCTAGTGACGTGACTACACACGTGAGGTCCGTGGTTCGAATATAGGCCAAAACTGCTGGATTTTTCGAAAATCTATGTGAGAAGTTGTGCCATTAGCTCGGCGGCGAGAGAAAACACCGTGAGGAAACCTGCACATTCAGATATGCACAGTCCTGCACAGTCAGACTTTAGTTCAGTTAGATCTGAATGTGAAACTCATTTAAAAGTTTATTTATTTAACGAGTGCTACAACTGTGATAGTCTAAAGTTAATTATGATTGCACATTTGCAAATCTAATCGTCAACTTTTGAAATAATAGTTACTTGTACATTTGTTTGATAAATCTCTGGGGATCACTTTACCAGCCCCTTCATTCGACAAAAATCATTTCGTAATTCGATAAAAACAACTATTAATTTTTGTTAATCGCTGAAAGTAGTTATAGCAATCAGAACAACGGCTTTTATGAAATGGATCCCACTTTGTTAAATTGAGAAACTTCGTCATAAACAAAATACATTTCAATCTAAGCACTAAGTTAGGGGAACCTTTAAAGTTATGGTGACGTACCCCAGTCTTTTTGGACATAAAATGATTCATAACTTATAAGTATAAATAGGGATGTCAACTTGTTTGCGCATTTAAGGTGCACATTTGTAGGTTACAAAAATAAAGTAGGAAAGTAAGTAAAATTAATTATTTTTCTTTACTATATTACATTAAAATGTTTTTTTACTGCTTTTGCGAAAAAGAAATTCATTAAAAACGAAAAACATTAATACTTACGACGTCAATAGGAATAAATTTTCTTAAAATAATGTATCTTCGTCTACTTTATGACTTAATCTTTAAAACTACTCAACCATTTTCATGCGGTTCTTTTACCAGATAGAGTCATTCAAGAGGAATTGATAATGAGAAGTTTATGTGTGAATACAACCATCTTCATCAGAAAACTTTATTATGAAGTACGTGTGGCAACCCTGCGTATAACTGTCCTTGTCTAATGGTTAGAACGGAGAGGGAGGGGAGAAAAGCCGTTTGTCAATTTTCCGCAAGGGTCACCTCAATGTGAGATGTGTGATGTTATCACGACGTTGTTAAAATTGCTGACAATTTGCAGATGAATTAAGAACTGTTAAGAGATATCTGTCCCTCTTAAAGAAAATAAGACAACCAAAAAAAATAAAGTATCAGCCTATTATAATGCCCCACTGCAGCGCAAAGGCCTCCATCGTATGAAATAAAAAAAATATTACAACCATTGGTTTTGACTTAATCACAAACCCGGGCTGTGTTCGGAAAAACCGACACAATGCCTGACCTGGAAACTTTTGTGCTGTTCCTGCTTGTGAGCAAGGTTCCAGTGCACTCCTTGTGTCATCAGCACTCCTGTTCTTTGCTCAAGATTGCATTGGAAAAAACAACTTAATAGGAGGAATAAGGCAAGCATTTATTCCAATAGCTTTTTCGTACCTAAAGAAAGACTATCTCTGGTCATTATTGGACAACGTCACATTAGTTGACGTGGTGAATAGAAAAAAATAATTTAAACTGATACATATTAGTAATTAAAATACCTCATCAATCAACCTCTCTTCTGAATCTGTTACAGAGTCTGTTTTCAGAATCTCCTTCTTTTCTCTCCGAAATGTTGTCTCCAAAGAAATAATCATGCAACTTTTTTATTGACCCTAACTTGCCATCGCTACGATGACACGAGCTTACGATTGGTGCGATATTTTTCTGTTGTTATTGTTTAATTACTTCGAAAAAACTCGCACATCATAAAAATTTGTTACAGACCCTCCATGACTACCGTTAGCTAAATTAGTCTTACTCTACAACTTATGTGACAAATCTTGTACAGTTATTTACTATTCTTTACATTTCTCAAGTTCAGCATAATATTTGAACACGTCATTCAAGTAACATCAATGATTCACATTGTTCTATTTTTTTTTAATTTGATCATTTTCCTGCATGGATTTTACTGTACGAAATTTACGTTGCAGTAAGACAACTTTGCCACAAATATTCAGACAGGCGTTCAATAAAATTTTTTTTTGGGGTCACGATTTGAATTTAATTATTGTTTTCTTTTGTAATGGTTTTAATGTTATTAAAAACTATGATTCAAACTTACTTTTTTACTTGTATTTTGTTGCAGCGCTTTTTATATTTCAGCAGAAAAACCACATGAAATTCTGTAATTTATAAATTACATATGGTCATTGAAGCAAAATATTGAAAGTATGAAAATACTCTCAAAGGAATATTGTGAAACGAATCTAAAAGACAATTATTTATAAACTTAATGACATTTGAGCATGTGGGTGGTGCTTCGAAAGTTGCCCCCACAGCCATAACCATAGACACACCCTAACATTTAATGGTGCTAAAATTAATTATCATGCGGAGACGCTGCGGTAATAAACCCCGCATTACTGAGCTGTTAATATGAGCCTAGGTCATCTAAACATAATCTAGGCTTTATAGTTTAGTCTCAAATACCTACCTACCTACCCCGATTGCTTAAATTGATGAATATTGGCATTTTAATTTTTTTTTGAGATCGGTAGTAATCTGTTCAGTTTCTCTGAATAATACCTTATATTACAGTGTTTTATTTTTCATATAGGTACCAATCAAAACTTATTTTGTAGGTAGGAGGAATAAACACCATATGAACACGTATTTTTGCTGTTTGTATGGTTTTGGTAATATTTTTCATAATATAATTTAGCAATGAATTGTGTAGCCGCTACCTATAAGAGCGTCAAAACAAAATGCTTGTCTATTTATCTAAAAGTAGGACGGAAGCTAATGACAGTGAGACCGAATCAATTGATAGAATTGATTCGATTTCCCCACACGCCCATCCTACGCTTAGAGACCTTGTGCACACCATCTGATAGAATCTTAGACCGTTAACTAGTTCCGTATAAGGTCATGTCCGCTCACCAGCCCGCATAACTTGCAGAAAACACACAATAACAAAAACTACAGAGTTAAATCTAACTAACCGAACAGAAATATCTATGAGTCAAACTTTGCTCTCCATTGCGCGAAAACGTGAATCAGCTGCGACTCTTCAAGAAAAATCAATACTGTACGCCGCTGCATGAATTTAATTAAAATACGCGGACATTAGACCGCGCCAATTGTGCATTATAACACCAAACGGTAACGCCTATAAAAAGGTTTTAGTGGTCAAAAGGTTTAATTATTTTAAGTGTTAATTTGGTGAGTCTAAATTAAAATTAACACCGATCTGAACTTAGTCGCAGGTGTCGTACTGCAGTTTCCATAGTGAGTGACCGCAAGAGGGCGCAGTTGTACTCGTGATGTTGTTACATACCGTATGGGCGTGTGAGTGCTTGTGCAAAAAAAATAGTGTTTTGTGATGTTTTAAGCGCTAATGGAAAACGAAAACGGTGAGTACAGTGACTTAATACCATAAGCTATGTAGTAAAACGTTCACATGGCTGTGAACATTACAGAAATCGTGTAGGAAATGGGAAATCTTACATCTGTGCGATCAGATGTATAACCCGACCAAATTTAGGCCGCCACATTAGTGGTGCACTTCCCACTGTTCCCGGTCTCCTCGATTTGGTCGGATTATATTCCCGCCATCTTGTAGGAGCATTTCAGGATTTCATATAAATATATCGATCGGAAGCTTTCCGTAACCCAATTCCGTGGTTATTCTGGTTTCGAATGAGTTGTTGAGTTTGTAAGTTCTTGATAATAAGTTGCATGTGCCTACGTAATCGACGTATGATGTGTTTTGTTTTGTTGACATTAGCAGTTTTGTAATTTGGCCTGAAAAACTTAATTATCCCGTCTTTTTATGGGGTTGAAGACTTATATGGTGTAGCTGGGGTGTCCCTTCCCTTCTCGCGTTGGTAAAACGTCGATAATTCGCAGCATAATGGTTCTGTGTGTTAACGTTTTTGGCCTTGCCTTGCGGCGCCTACATACTAAAATATGACATCAGAAATTTTAAATAGATTTCAGTGAAGAATAGAGTTTTTCTCTCGGTCGTAGATAACGCTAGCTTGTACACATTACTCGTATTTTGTTTACAGTAGAAACAGCGTTTGTAACATTTAACACACTTACGCAGGTGTAATATAATTTCCTTAAAATTATAAATGGATGTTCTAAAATTTAAAAAATTATAATTAAAATCTAGGATGCTAAAGGGACCACCTTTAGAATTCGTTATCAATTTAGTAAATCTTTAGAAAGTGTGGTATCTTAGTCTGTAGAACCTGTACCTATATCTAGCTATAGTTACCTATTGTACCTATATTCCATTATTTGAATAGTTAATTATACGTATGTTACTCAGAACGCTCTTTATCTTTAACTAATATTCTTGTTACAGTTCTATTATATACTTAATAAACAAATATACATATTCTATGTTAATCCAGATATCCAAGTTATGTTTAATGTAATCAAGCTACTAAATGGGTCGGTAAGATTAATATTAATATTTTTTGGAGTTCAACAAACATACAAGCAATATTGCTCTTTATAAAATATTGAGTAGAATAACCATGCATGCATCAAAATACAATAATGTAATGTAAGGTATTTGTTAAGTCCACCTTTCTTATAGTTTTTTGAAGCCGTTCAACTTTTAACAATGTGTTTTCATAAACCTAGGATTACTTAATCCTAGTTAAGCAGCTAAAAATTTATTCTAAGCAAAGTCTTTCTATGGTATTTAATCTCACTTCAGAACAAAGCTATACAGACATACATAGGTAGTATTTATAAGGAGGCATTATCACAGATTGGTACAAACAAATAAATTTCAGTTTGAACTTATGCTTTGATGACATGACTAAGTTATTGAAGCCTATTGCTGCTCACAATTCAAATTTAAATTAAACCATACTTGTGCCCTATTTTATGATTAGGTATAACAGAAGTGATTCATTTGCATCAGAATCCCTTATTACTAATCTAGTAAAATAACAGAGTTATTGAATTGTAATAACAGGAAATTTTTATCTCAATAGTTAATGTTAATGAATTAATTGTGAATAAAGTTTATTATTCAGACTAATTATTACACATCATGGATAAATAATGGCTCATACCCTAGTATGAGTAAATAATATTTATTTAGAGAGTTTGTTACAATTTTGTGTACCATGTTTGTTGCATTAAGGTGTGTCCGTTCTGACATGGCTGTCACTACAATCCCAAATCAAATCTGAGCGTTGTGCAACCAATGGATTCATATGATTTTATGAGGTGCTATTCCATGCCCTATAAGTTCCACTTCACTAAGTGTTCACTAAGGCAAAAAAATATTTTTCAAAATTTTTCTCTTTGTAATATTAGTAGGTAGTAGGTACCTACCAGGTCTGATAGCAGTAGCTTCACTGTAATAACCAGACTTGCCAAATCCTGGATCATGGTCAAAGCGGACCCCGCTCAGAAAACGGGATAAACGATAGGAAGAAAAAAAATGTTGTAGGTACCTAATAGGCTAGTTGCCACTATTTTTATTATTTGATAGAACGGTTCGTTACGATTATATTACAACATAAAAAAAATATGACATTTTTTTGAAGCCCCTATCCAACTGTATTTTGAATTTTAAATTATTAATTTCACTATGCTACCGTAAACGCCGTCCGCCATGATGGTCTGTGCCGTGGCGTCACTGTTCTTGTCAACAATACGCGTGACATAACCAAAAAGTGTTTATCGGAATTAAAACCATGTCTTCGTAGAGATTACATGATACATTTTTGAATTACCACTATTGTATCGTGCCTGAATGTAAGAATACATCAACAAGAAGTTGTGAATTAAAGTACCCAGTGATGAGAATTTGCGAATCAGAATTTGAAGCAAAACATTTTGCAACCGTCAAAGTATCTATTTTGGGCAGGTTTGTTTTCAATAAGTGTGAAGTGTATAATATTTTAATAGTGAAATAAACAACAATCAACGCGTTTAAATAAAAGACCACGAATAACCTGTCGAAACTGTCGTTTGAATTTGTGTTGTTTACAATATTGGTGACGTGGAATCATGGCGGACGGTGTTTTCAATCAAGAGAAAAAAAAGTAAAAATGTATCGGGTTTAAGTTGAATTTTTGCAGCAATCCCATATTTATATTTAATGAAGTTTACATATTTTGGACCCTTGTACGGAATAATATTCGAATTAAAAGTGATTTTATAAATGGTGATATGAGGCAACTAGCCTATTACCTATAGGTTTAATTTTATATAGGTATCTATATTTACTAGAGTTACGCGAAATATCCCCAACAAGAATACCAAGATTCCGATGAATGGCAACAACATTAGCGAGTGTTTAGTCGCCCGGCAACCAGTTTCGCAATCGACTTCCTGCGCGTACGCCGCCGTTCCATTTCGGAGATCGACTGTTGTCGTGTCCAGCTAACGGCTATTTTTGTTAAAAACTTGTGCTTGTGATGGATAGAATCTCTCTCATACTCTATCCAATAAGAGAGTACCAGTAGAGTCGATGGCTCAAGCACAAGTTTTCCATTTCGGAGATCCACTGTTGTCGTTTCCAGCTAACGGCTATTTTTGTTAAAAACTCGTATGTTTTTGCCTGTAAGTCAGGCTAAGGTCAGATATTAGACCCTATTTTTCAATGCACAATGCGTTTTGTGCTCTTTTGACTCCGTCAGTCCACATCAAATTGTACGGTTTTTTCGCAAGTGTACTCGTTGACATTGGCTGTGAGAGGCCTCTATGTCTAGCTGTGGACTGCAATAGACTTTACGCAGGATACCTACCTATATTATAGTGCACGAGTGAGTGCGCACAGCACAGGCGCCCTCCCTATTTCACAGTTCTCTATTGACAGAAATCTGACACGACCGTAGAGAGACCAGGCGCGTGATCAACCGTTGTTGACTGGCCTCTGCGAAAGTTGCCTAACATACCTAGCAAAAGCTTGCCGAGCTCGCTACATCAAGGTCCTCAAGAGAATCTCTTCCTCTCCCGAGGTTACTCCCAGTGTAGCCACGTTACTTATCAATTAGCCAAATTCACAATGTTTTCTCTCAGTGAATTAGCAACGTTATCAATTAGGTCAAGCGTAATGGGCTGATGCGCCGAGCTGAACCGATGACACTGACTCGCTCTAAATCGATCGTTGACGTAATGCGCTCATCAAGGCATAAGCTTCAGCGAAACTAAAAGGATTTTGAAACGTATTATAGTCCATTTCAACTAAGATGATTCCGATGACGGTTTGCCTTCAAAGGAAAATTGACACAATTATAAAGTAATAAGACCCCACGGATCGGGCTTGGTGGGAGTGGGCCTTAGGAGACTATGTCCAGCAGTGCACTGCAATAGTCTGTTGATGATGATGATGAAAAATGATGAAGACCCCACGGAAAATCAAAACAGCTCGTAGAACTTATTGCCTTGAAATAAAGTTGAATTTCATATAACAAGTTCACCAATTACAGAGATCATGTGAAATGGAATATTATACGACTTCCTTTAGGCGAAGCGTGAAGAAGTATCTTGCGGGCGATGCAAACATCTGCTGTCATGGAGTAAGGCGCTCCTCCATTGCTCACCTTCAAGTAAAATGGAGCTTAATAGGTTCTGTAGGTAATGCTCCTATTTAAAAAAGCATGCATGGTTCTAAAGTGGACGATGCTGGTGGGTGTAGTAAGGAGCTACTAAAGGACATTCAGGAGTTTCCCAACAGTTTATTTAGTTCTATTGGATAGTAGTTAGTACGTACGCACAGATACTATCAAACTTGACATGCAAAAGTTCCGTTTATTGATTCGACAAATCCGCTACTTTTCTATGACTTCAGACTTCTGAATTTAGAAGGTTACGATTACTTTCTGTCTCTGATCGTCGCAAGGTTAGTTCATAGGTTATTAAATCATTCGAGACGTAACCTCTACAAACTACATGATTACTTCATTGTGGATTTAACCCTGTCATGTAATTGCAAAGATGTATAAATAAACTTAGGTTCCAGATATCAATCGGCTTGTTTAATTTGATTTGAAATGAATACTAGCTCTGTAAATGATACTAAGTTTCGATAGATAAGATGGGGTTTTAAAAGCAGGTTACACACTAACTACAAAATTAATCCAAAAATAATAGGTTTTAGATCATATAGATCTAATACCACGTCTAATACCAATTATTTTAGATTCTCGCGTCGCGTCGTTCTGGCTTTATTATTAACTCATCTGAGATTTCAAATACCGATAATTATAATATTATTGACTAAGAAATAAAAAGGCTCTGAGTTATGTTAAATTCGAAGTTTCGAACCAACATTCCTTGCAATCCATGCGAGTGCTCAGTGCTCTAACCATTATGCTTTGGAGACCATGAAGATGTTTTCCTGTTATTGATTTACGCTAACTGCTAGCGCCATCTCTTTATCTTCTTTCATCCTTAGTACGGAAACCATTTGTAAAAAAAACTTCAAAACATCGGTAAAACAAGAGGACGGTACGAATAATTCTCGTCTTTACAAAGAAGCTTTTAAATCTCGCTAGACAGGTGAATCAATAGTGTAGTGCTAGTCATAGGAATGAGTTCACATCGCTGGCTTGCGGCCAACTGGTCAAAGACTATCAGATAGGACGTCTGTCATTCGTAACACTGATGGGGAGATAGTGATGCAAATATTGTAGTATGTTTACATTTAATGATGGTTGACACATACGTCTTTCTTGTGCACCTCTTAGGTGCGATTCACTAAGCGCAAATGTCATAAAAGCCTTGGTCGCAGCGGCTGTGTAATCGGTGACAGTACTTTTGGTATTCTTTAAGGACTATTTCAAGGTTCACGATACTAAAACATCAATGTTAAGGCTGACACCCCCGTGATTTCAGCCGTGAGCGCATCGAACGAGTTTTGTCTCTTAATGAATTGCATAGCTGGTGCCACCTTGGGAGTCTGATTAGCTAAGGCTTAGTATACCCAAAAAACAGAAATGTTTTTAACAGAAGAAACAGTTTCATTAGACAAGTTGGAGTATCAAAGTTTGACAACTTTGAGTGTTTTCGAATGTCGCTATCGTCTCGTCTAAATAGGTAGCGATTTGAAATTGTCAATATCACAATATGGCATCTTGTGTACGTCACCAGGAGGCGTCAGTCGCGCGTCGTCCACTCCTTGTATAACACCCAGACCTGGGCATGTTTTAAGCACACAAATATTTTTCCTGTGCGGGGATCGAATCCGCGACACCTACGGGAAGAAATAGGGTAGTACAATTCTAAGCCCTTCTGTATGGAATATTGTTTGCGTGGTCGTGTGTGGCAAAGATGTCAGTGGTAATTAACCCTTCATGGAATGCTCGATACGTTGGAAGGGTCGGTTAACATGGTTACCATGCAGGCAGATTGCTGCCAGAAGTATGGTGAAAGATAAAACACAGGGGAACGCTGCTGCCCATCCCTCGGAATGACCCTTAGTCGCTGCTTACGACTCCCACGGGAAGAAATAGACTAGTACTACTCTAAGGCCCTTCTGTATGGAATATTGTTTGCTTGGTCGTGTGTGGCAAAGATGTTAGTGGCAATTAACCCCGCATGGAATGCTCGATACGCCTGTGGTTGGGCAAACATTGGTCGTTCAATTTGAAACCGAACTTTGTGAATGGTACCTACAAGTTAGTATTATGTTTGCGTTTAGTTAAAACGTTTTTAAAGGTTATTTTCCTTAAGTTTTGGTGGATTCCATAGTAAGATAAATAAATGATTATCTTCACAATATGACTTACATTGTTGTCGCTAAATATGTAACTTATGCACTTGTGTTAGACATTATTATGTAGATTGATGATAGAAGTACTTTGTTAAATATATGACCCGCTTGGTGTAATGGTCAAGATGTTGCCTATTATACCAGAGGTCGCAGGTTCTATTCCCGCACATGACAAACATTTGTGTGCATGAAGATGTCTGTTTGTCCTGGTATTTGCATGATATTTAGACTAAACATATCTGTGCAAATACGAACGTGTTATAAGTAAAAAACAAAGTATCTGTGTATTTATCGTTTACTCTACCGTCGCCGTCGTTATCAACCGCCTATCCAGCGTTGTGACTATGGCCATAGACTTTATCTGGGGAGGCCTACGTCCAGGAGTGGCCTGCAATAGGCTGATGATGGAAAAGAACAATCAGGACCAGTTATCTTATTTCTTATTATTTCTTATCCCAACTTATATTATAAATGCGAAAGTAACTCTGTCTGTCTGTCTGTCTGTCTGTCGGTTATGCTTTCCCGCTTAAACATCGCAACCGATTTTGATGAAATTTGGTACAGACAATCTTTAGACCCTGAGACAGAACATAGGCTACTTTTTATTTCGAAAAAAAGAAATCCACGCGGACGGAGTCGCGGGCGGCCGCTAGTTGCTATTATAAATGTGAAAGTTTGTTTGTTTGGGTGTTTGTCCGTTGATTACGCTGAAACTACTGCACTGATAGTGATTAATTTGGTATACAGGCAGGGTATGGGCTGACTTAGGTGATAGGATATTCCGATTAAGTACTCCCATGGGATAAAGCAAAATCCGCGCGAGCTAAGTTGCGGGCAGCTAGGGATTTATAAAATGGACAAACACAAAAAACATAAAGCCGTTGTGTATTTGTTATTGAGTAATATTTAGCGCCTTTTTCCTTACAGCTGTATTCACAAAATACCTTATTAATTGTGTCAAGGTTGTAGTCTGAATAACAGGTGAATCATACCTTCCAATGAATTGAGATATTTTCGTTTGTCTATTCATTGGGCTGTTGGAACTTCAAATGAAAAACAAGATGAACGTAGTTGGCTGGACCTATGGTTTTGGTAGTCATTACTATTTTTGTAAATGTTATATAGAGGCAAACGAACAAGCTACCTATTCACCTGATGGTAAGTGATCACCGGCTGCCCATGGACATCAAAAACCGCACAAAAGTCGCCGATGCGTTGCCTGCCTTTAAGACCCCATAACCCTAACTGAGCTCTGGCGACCTTACTCACCAGCAGAATCATAGCGCAACAGTTACGAAGTGCTACTGTCGAGTGGAAGTTCCACTAAGAATTACCTCTTACAAAATTATCCTATATTTTACTATATAAGCCTGTTGTAAGTCTAGAAAGTTATGCTGTGACCGTCGTATGGTGAATAATAGTCAAAGAAACGCTGCTGATGGGCAGCAGCGTAATGTTCCTTAGTCGTTTCCTACGACACCCGAGGAAAGAAATAGTCCGTTACGTAGTTAATTTTTTTCTTTCTTCTTCTTCCTAGCGTTTATCCCGTTTCAATACGGGATCCACTTTGACCATGATCCAAGATTTGGCAAGTCCGGTTATTACAGTGAAGCGACTGCCATCAGACCTTAGTAACTAATAGAGGGGAACCAGACAGATTGGATCATGGTTACACATTCGAACTGAACTAAAGTCAGTAATCACTGAATGTGCAGGTTTCCTCACGGTGTTTTCCCTCACCGCCGAGCTAATGGCACAAATCCACACATAGATTTCGAAAAATCCAGAGGTGTGGGCCTGGATTGAAACCGCGGACCTCGCATATCGCTCCTCATCTCTCATCATCGCAGTTAATTTTTTTCTTTCTATTTTTTTAAATTGCAGCTTAAACTAACACCTATTGCCTAGCCCCAACCTAAGGGGTTGTCACCACTATAAATACTTTTATATACATCCATGACTCGAGTACAAATGTCGATGTTCATCACACTCCTTGGTTTTGTAGCCAGGGTCTATGACCACTAGACCAACGGGCCTGTCAAAAGGTTTAATATCTAAACTAACAATATTTAAGTACATAATTACATGTCCCTAGAACGTTGTAGAAAGTATGTACGTCTATAGTAAAGAAATTCCTAATATAAATAAATTCGCGGCTATCAGTCATTAATTTTTTGCACGTGACTCACTGCGATAATGGGCCATTGAGTTCGAGGAATCCATGTAGATCAATGAATGGAAGCTTTTTGTGCAAGCTTTTTTGTTGTATAGTCCCTTGGAATCTTTATCTTTTAAGCTATTTTGGATACAGTTATTCTGGTAAAGGAGAAAGTATTTAAGGATATCGGAATTGTTATAGTATCTCTCTATCTATAGGTAAATTAACGGATAGTCACGGTTGGAATTTTGCAATTGCAAGTGCAGTTTAGTTATTATTGTGTAATTAACATGATTTCAAATGATGGAGGTCTTTGCCTGCAGTGGGACATTAATACATAGGCTGATACTTTAATTTCTTAATTTGAAACTAATAATAATACGCGTAGAATATTATAACTGGTCTACTACCAGTATAACTCCCCAGATTACCATAATTAATTCGCTACGTCAAACACTTAATTCAATACCATGCCTACATATTTTCCTCTTAAATACATATGTATAAAGTTAGTGTTTTTGATATTTGAGCGGCTGTGTTGCTCTTTTAAGGTCATGAGAAGCCAAGGTCGTGTAGTGACATAATCTTGTTCTAAGTTAGAGATTTGGTGACGAATTGACATTGTACAATACAGGCTAGGTCTCTTAACTAGAATACTTAAAGTATTGACGGTCACTTGAAAGGTTAAATTGAAGAAGTATGTCATTTGTTTGTTTATTTATTTTGGCAAGATTGTCACCTGGTAGTAAGAGCGATTGCCTTTATAAGCGTCAATGCTAAGCCAAATAATTTATCATTTTATGACACTAGAAAGCTCGAGGCACTGTATGTACAGGTATCTGGGGAAGTAGTACCTCCACCTTCCAGAAGCAGTGAAGTTGCACTTCGTAACTGTTGTGCTATGTTTCTTCTGGTGAGTGTGGTCCCCAGAGCTCAGTTAGGGATCGTTTGGGGTCTTAAAGGCAGGCAATGCATCTGCGATGCCTTGTGCGGTTGTTGATGTCCATGGGCAGCGGTGATCACTTACCATCAGAGGTGAGATTCACTAAGCGCAAATGTCATAAAAGCCTTCGTCGCAGCGGTAATCGGTGACAGTACTTTTGGTATTCTGTAATAACTATTTCAATACTGCAAATGACTACACCATCGAACGATGTTAAGGCTGACACCACTTAAATTTCAGCTGTGAGCGCATCGAACGAGTGTCGTTTAGTGAATTGCAGAGCAGGTGACTCTCTTGTTCGTTTGCCTCCCTAAAACATTAAAAACATGCTGCCTCTTAGTGGGCATTTCAACCTCCTACTTACATCTCACACTTACTTATAGTACAGAATGACAATTGCTAATTCGTTACGTTTTCTCGGTAAGGTGTGGACCGGCCGTGACCTACAAACGCCTGTGCCTCGGTTCTTGCGAATTATGCCATATTCAGGTTATTGTGGTTTTGCTCGTTTCTCTGCTGGAATATGGTTACTGTTGCTAAGTTCAGATCAATTCAGGAGTACTAAATTATCGCGTGGACGGAGTCATTTCTCCTGGGACAAAAATTGCCATTGCCAATACAATACAATATATTTTATTTTCTCTCACACATTTGTTACATAGTTGAAACTTAAAACAGATAATTATTCATGCTATGATGAGACTGGTGCCTGAAATAGGTTTCTGTAGAGACCCGTAATACCGGTCACCAGTGCTCTCCCCCTTGAATATGAAACCGTTCTTTAAAATCAATAGCACCTCAAGAGTGGCAGATGCGTTGCCTGCCTTTATAACTAGCCTGATCATTCATAGAGGTCGCAAAGTGCAACTTAGCCCCTGTCTTCTGTCTTCTTTCATTGACAAGCGTCGGATTTGAGTAGAAGTTTTGCAATACTCTAGAGATCTACCATTTTGGTACCACATCCATTGTCATGGCAGTTAAGGTTCCACTTTTGCTGACCATCAGGCAGAGAGGAGCCAATGAACCAAATAAAATCTTGCCTGCTGTCCCATTTAAAATATGGTGTTGTACCATTTTCGCTGTCCCATTGCCTGCTGTCCCATTCAAACAAAACACCACTGCCTCCTGTCACACACACAAATACAAGCATTATGTCATTGGGTTGTAACATCATTACGTTACCGCCAGTTAAAATAAAGCATGAAGTCAATACAAGAGTTGCTGATTGCCTTGGTGTCGTCATAGGTTAGCACTCCTTGCAGTCTGTTATCTATACCTTGTAGAAATTGAAACGCTCATGTTGTTTTGAGTGATACACAAGGTCTGGTGGGAACTTTAAGTCGTCTCGTCTTGGGTTCCTAGCCCTATTGGTACCTAATAACTTAATAACTAGGTTTTTAGGAAACTCATCAGTATTTTGTATTAATTTAAAGGTATTTTAAGATAGATAGATAGATGATAGATAAACCGTTTATTGTTCACAAACATCACACATATACAGACATTAATAACATGATTCACACCTAGTTAAAAAAATTAAAATACACAGATAAATAATAAACAAAAAAAAAGATATATAAAAACAATACACGTAGGCATATGTGTGCTGCAGCAAACAGGGGCCAAGGCTCGGCATTACTTTTTGCCCGAAAGCAAAAAACCGATTTTCAGCCATCATCCTCGAGGTGGATAAAGAGGGAAACTAAATTAAAAGTAACATAAATTTCTGCATGCACAGTAGCTTGTAAAGTGAAAAATAAAAGAAAACACAATTATAAATAATAAGAAAATAAAAATAACAGATTGACCGATTCAAGCATTCCATTGTACTCGTATGTATGTATGTTATGTACAGTTTAACAGTTATCATTACTAACCTATTCGCATGTGATACTATCATTTAATTAGGCATATATTATGTTCCGGAGGGAACTGCCGGAATCTTTACTATACTAGTATAATAAAGCTGAAGAGTTTGTTTGTTTCATTGAACGCGATAATCTCGGGAACTACTGGTTAGATTTGAAGAATTATTTTTGTATTGGATAGTCCATTTGACGAGGGACGCTTTAGGCTATTTGAAACGAAATCAACGAGGACGGAGTCGCGTGCGACCGCTTATCCTACTTACTATGTGGATGTATGGATGTAGGGATGTATGGATGTTTGTTACTCTTTCACGTAAAAACTACTGAATGGATTTGGATGAAACTTTACCACAATATAGCTTATACATCAGAATAACACATAGGATATTGGAAATCAAAATCCACGCGGACGGAGTCGCGGGCGGCCGCTAGTCTTCCATATTTGTACATAAAAGCTTGTGTATATCATCCTCCTGCCCTTATCCCACACTATGCGGGGTCGGTCGGCGCAACATGTCATCTCCTTCCACTCACTTCTATCAGCCGTCAACTCTACATTCACACGTTTCACGTTCATATCATACTTCACGCAATCCATCCACCTCTTGTGTATATGTTTTCTTTTATGTTAATCAAGAACATAACGTATTACATGAAAACCAAGATAAACTTGTCTCATCAGTATCAATATAATATTACCTTTGAAGTCAATCGGTTGTGTGGGACGATTTCTCGGACGGAACTACACGTCATAGTATAATATGTATAACTCGTGGGTGATTCACAATCACAAGCGATTGGTGAATGGGATTACGCAAGAACGTATTTCTGGGGATCGTCTGGCTTCTGGCGGGAAGCTATGGGATTTTGTAGCATAGAGTTAATTAGAGATTGATCTGAATGTTTTAGCTAATAACGAGAACTTAAATATTCATTGTTGGGCGTTGTTCTACTCCAAATTGAACTTCCATTCGAATTTTATAACAAATGACATAATTCATAGAAATAAGTTAGGTGAAGAGGAAGTTTTACTCGAATGAGCCGCTCGTCTGGGTTAGTACCTCCCTACCTTACAGAAGCCCACAGTGAAGCAGCACTTCGTAACTGTTGTGCTATGTTTCTGCTGGTGAGTAAGGTCGCCAGAGCTCAGTTGGGGAGGGTATGGGGTCTTATAGGCAGGCAACGCATATATACGAGTATACCTACGCAGACAAACAGAGACCCAGTACAAGCACATACTAAATGTACAGAGTTTTACTCATGTCATGTATGTGTATCTACATACATGTCATGAGTGCTTCTCTGACATTACATTACCTTAGTCTTACCTTCCTTGGTGTAGGCATAAGACGTGGTCTGAATAACCTATGAAACTACTCGAAGGAACGTTGTAGGTTTTAGAAGTACCTGTTCTGGCTATGAATACTAGTTTATGTAGAGTTGAGAGAAGACTTCCAGTGATGGTATATGTTTGAATTTGGTGGGGGTGTAATGTAAACTAAATGACAAATGCTTAAAGTAACGATTATAAAATTTTTTAGGTTTTTTATTAATTGTTCAAACGAAACGGTGCAAATTGAGAAACAAACAATTTGAAAATCCTTTTTAAGACCAGTGTTACCACTGCCCAATGAGTGCATGTCCTGTTTGAAACATTGTTATCATAAGTTTAAAAACCTTATTTATTCGGTCAGTCTGTGTGTGCCGTTAGATAATTGATTTAATTTCACTTCAATGACAAACATTTTTTACACAAGGAGAATTTTATCGTCTAGATGAGATGATAGGGACTTATCTCTTGTGTGCTGCTTTTGGTTTTGTGGAAATCCAATGACATTGGCTTTTAGTTTAGTTTCAACCTTTCTTATGTCAATTGTCACCTTTTCGCACTAAAAACAAACGTACGAAATGAAGTTCGTGCAGATCGCAACAGTTTTAATATCGGCGACAATCGCCCGATCTGGTTGCGCCATACCTGTGGGCGGCCGCCTACGGAGGGCCAGCCCTGGAGAAAGTCGATGGTACAGTTTGAGTTTTGAGTTGCAACATTGCATGCAATGGTGGGCTTGTGCCCTTTGGGTTGTTTGCGTGCAAGACAGAGAGAGTAAATGCCAGGAGATGAACTCAAAATTAAAAATTATCTTACATTTACGTGTTACTGTTTTTCTTTGAAAATTTGTAGTAACTGTGTAAATGCAATAAATAAATAAATAAATAAACATCCCTACTTCCCTATCCCTACTAATATTATAAATGCGAAGTAACTCTGTGTGTCTGTCGGATACGCTTTCCCGCTTAAACCTTTCAAACGATTTTGAGGAATTTTGGCACCGACAAACTTTAGATCCTGAGAAAGAACGTAGGTTGCGAAATAAAAGTGATCAGAAATCCACGCGGACGAAGTCGCGGACGGCCGCAAGTCCCTTTATTATCATAGATCATCAATAAACTCGAGGTCTTAGGTCCTCCTAGCCGTTTTTCGGTCATGTTCTTCAATATAAGATGAGCCAGGTATGCTGGATATATTCTCGTGAACAATCAAATGCGCAAACACAGGCGCACTCCCCATTCCCTCACTCTCATATTTCACTGTGACAGTAATCTAACTCTACCGAAGCGAGGTCAGGCGCAGGACCAACGGTTTCCATAGCTTATTACATACTATTACATCAACTCAGCTGTCAAAACTTGAATCGATTGTATTACAAAAGTTCCATAGTATTGCTACGCTTGCTCCGCCAATGAATACAATTACGTTTGTTCGCGTCACAGTTATTTTAATGAGCGTTCAATCATTCAATACGACCTTATTTGGAGCAATCTGACACGTCCGTAGAGAGATCAGGCGCAAGACCAACGGATAACGTACTTTCCGAGGCTTATTACATAGTCTCATCATTATCCTAGCGCCTTTTCAGTTTGCTTCCTCGGAAATTGCCTCAATGCTCAGGGTACGACTATGATCCTGAGTTGACGAGCCAGGTTCTCTATCTATACTAGTAATGTGCCGGATCGCAAAAAATGTAGATCCGCAGATACATCCGTATTCATTAGAATATCCATTCGGTGTCAAGATCCGCGATTACGTATATCAACTTTTTGTGTCGGATAGTCCATTTGTTGAGGAAGGCTTTAAGCTATAATACTGTGCGAAAACCGAAATCCACGGGGATGAAGTCGCAGGCAGTAGCTAGTTACATACTATTACATCAAATCAGCTGTCAAATTTGCTTTTTCAATCCGCTGTAACAAAAGGTATTCTTTATGCTTGCGCCGTCAATGAATACAATTACGTTAGTTCGCGTCACAGTTATTTTAATGAGCATTCAATCATTCAATGGGACCTTATTTGGAGGCGGTAGCGGTCGTGTTATGGTTGTAGACTGGTGGCTACTTAGAATGTTGCATTAGTAATTTATTAACGCTTAGATAGATAGTTAAGTGGTTTAAATACCCGGCTGTGGTCTTGAGGCCCTTGGTTCGATTTCTGGGTCGGGTAAAGATTCGGTTTTTCCGAAAACAGCTCGGATTTCTGATCAACAATCCGCATTTTCCAAGCGTGGTGCCAATCGCGTTATAATAAAGATTTACGACTCTAGTAGTCAATGACTCTGTGTACCGGCATTTGTATTTCAGTCATGGATGTGTATAAAAGTATTTAAATATGTCTATCCAATCCAAAGCGTAAATAGCACTAGATTGAAGCTTAGTGTGAAGCTAGGCCATTGGTGTATTAGTCTACTAGCGGCCCGCCCCGGCTTCGCCCGTGGTACTTGTGCACTATTTAATGGATGATATTATACATAAAAACCTTCCTCATGAGTTACTCTATCTATTAAAAAAAACCGCATCAAAATCCGTTGCGTAATTTTAAAGATTTAAGCGTTCATAGGGACATACAACACACATAGGGACAGAAAAAGCGACTGTTTTATACTATGTAGTGATAAATTACCTACTATTTTGGAATCATACTTAAAGTATTGTTTGAACAGTACTTGTTCCTCGCGGGACTTGAGCTCGCGACCTCCGAGTTCTAACCACTGCGCCAAGGAGGCAGATATAACAATTACAACATAGCCTACATATTGTAATTAAATATGTGCGTGTATTATCGTGCGTACGCGCAAGCTTCTGTGCAACGCGCGTTGATATGCTCACGTAGAGATAGCAAGCGTCGCGTGATAGTGATGTATGTAGGTTGTGTGGAATAATTATGGAAGTCGAGTGATAGCTCCTTAGCTTCTAAGTCTAAGCCCTTTTTAGGGTTTTTCATAGATTCGTCATGTCTGTCTCTCTGCCTATCCGCCAGTATGTCACAGCCATATTTTTCCGAAACTTCATGTAAGGACTATACTGTTGAAACTTGATAGGTGAAATGCATTAAGATTTTCACAAGAAAACAGAAAAAAAATAAAAATATATTAAATTTTGGGGTTCCCCACTGGAACTAATTTTTTTATTAATTAAACGTGTGGAGTATTTTTGGATAGGTATTCAAAATGATCTTGAGGTTTCTTATATTTTTTTTTCTAAAGTGAATTCCTTGCGCGAGGGACACTTCCAAACTGGTAAAATGTGTCTGTGCATAAGAGAATGATAAAACAAAAAAAATATATAAAATGTATATTACCATACAATCTTCTATTCAAAATTAGTTGAAACGAGATCTAGTAAGTAGTTTTTAAGTCTTAAATGATAGATGCATGTTTTAGTGTTTCGTGCGTAGTAAAGTTTGTCGTTTCTTGATGTGACAGTTGTGACACTTTACTCTTTAATTCAAACTCCTTTTAAACTACCTTAAAATGTTTGGTTATTACCAAATACAGAGAATTTACTTACTTTGGTTTTTGTCAATTACCTACCTTACTTATTAAAAGTCAGGAAATGTTCATTTGTGGCTCATTCAGTCTCACATTCGTACTCTTCTTGTTGTCGAACACCTATCGATAGTTTCTCGATATCTGTTTATTAATGATATGTTGGCGTCACTAATGCACGCTGGGTCGGCAGAACATTATCTCCGGTTTTATTTATAAACTCAGCATATTCATCAGGCTAGCGAGAATGCAGCTTCTGAGATTCTTCATTTTGTGAAATGTGATACTTATTTAGATATTCATTTATAATATTTTTTTGTTAATGAGTTTGATTTGTGATAAAACTCTTAAAAAGCAGATGAAAACTGACATCATCAAAATGGTAGGGTTAAAGAAATGTGTATTTTTATCTAACTCCCAATATGAGGAACTATAATAGTGGTGCAACGAACGAATACAGTTACGATTATACGATTAATAAAGTAGAAGACAGTTATTGTGCAATGTGGTTCCATTGTTTTAAAAAGTATAATTATTACTTGATCCTTATCATCGTACATGTACAATGCCGCATGTTGTTATCATTCTACTTCCCTATGTAATTAATTCAAAGCTAAGTCTACATGGCAACATCTAAATAAATATGCAATGCAACTACAAGTTACAAATAAAAATATTATTTATTTAAGTCGATCTTTTGAATCGTCAATAATTATAAAACAACTGAATGATTCTACCACCGACTTCGGAACGCAGTAATCTATCGATAAGATGCAGCAAAAAAACTCGATAGTTGCTCTTTTCAGTCGCGATATTTTTGTTACGATAAGACACCCTTGACATTGTGTTTTAAATTGTATCTTATAACGTAATTGAATGAATGCGATGTTACAATCGTATCCAATCGTGATCAGAAACAAACTATAAATCAAAATCGAAATTACTTTCGCGCCGTTATGTTATGTTATCATCGTCGACATCTCTTCTGCTTAATTTTATTACAGATTGCATCCCGGCTTCGTTTGTATTTGTGCAACTGAAATTATCCGAGTTTCTCTACTATGTTATGCACCAGCTTCTCGTCCCGGCTTCGATTACATTTTTTTAAACTACATATATCCTACATATACCTTAGCTTATGTTACTCGGGCGGGACTAATTAAGCTTTCCAATGGTGAAAGAATTCTAGTAGTTTATTACAACGAAACAGACAAAGTTTTCTTATTCTTATTTAAAATAGTATTAGTACTCTATCTGATAAAAAAAACAGCATGAAAATCGGTTGCGTTGTTTTAAACATTTAATCATACAGGGATGGAAAGAAGAATGCGACTTTGTTTTAAACAACGTACTGATATTTTATTACAGACTAGCGGCCCGCCACGCGGTTTCACCCGCGTCCCGGGGGAAATACTTCCCGCACCGGGATAAAATATAGCCTATGTTACTCTGGGTGAATGTAGCTTTCCAGCAGTGAAAGAATTTTTCAAATCTGCCAAGTAGTTTCGGAGCCTATTCAATTCATACAAACAAACAAAAAATCAAACCTTCCCTCTTTATAATATTAGTATAGATACACCGCATAAAACTGATCGATAACTAAGTTTACAGAGTCTTTAATGTCGTTTTTTGTCAAACGATAAATTTAACCGAATCAAAAAGCAATAAAATGAATAACCCTCGTGTGTTAGTTGGGACGCGGGAAACACCACGGTGGGCGCCAGTGCTACGGAGGGCTAGATAATGGAGAATGAATAGCATGTAGTAATGTATGGCTGCTGGAGAAATTGATTTTTGGATTTATTTGTATGAGATATCATTTTGAATTTAAGATATCTTTGTAATTCTCTTATTTCTTAACTGTCCGTCCGCGTGGATTTTGATTTTGTGGTAAAGTTTCATTCAAATCCATTCAGTAGTTTTTACGTGAAAGAGTAACAAACATCCATACATCCATACATACAAACTTTTGCCTTTATAATAGTAGTAGGATTTTAGAGTGAATTACTGGCTGCAAGTACAAGTAATGTAACTGATTAACCTAACCATTACTCCACCGCGTCATCATATCAGTTTCATATGAAACAGGGTTTTAAAGGAAGGCAAGGCATCTACGACCCTTGTGCGGTTGTTGATGTCCATGGGCAGCGGTGGTCACTTACCACCAGATGACCCTTCTATTCGTTTGGCCCCCTATCACAAAATTAGTTTTGATTGACCATAACCAGTATTCAATAACTAAATTCCAACTTCAGCTCAGTATTATATAAATATAGTAGATTAAGATTGAGAATGAAGATTAGCTTTACTCTTAATCTGCCTTATATCATCATTTGCCTGCCCTGTTCCCAGTTTATTAGGGGTGGATATCATTCGTCATCGCGTCCTTCACCCCTCTTTCACTCATATCGTCCTTCACACAAGCCATCCACCTTTGGACTACCTAATCTGCCTAACTAATATCTGGAGAATTAATTCAAAAACCCGCAAAACTCGGCGCAATGACCCGATTCCGTCACCGCAGCTCCTGAGACCCGGGCGGGGCTTATGTAACGGGCTCCGCTGCGGCGCCAGACGCCCTGCAGACGGCGCCCGGCGGCCCGGCGCCGGCAGGAACGGACGGCGCATGCGCGAGAGAGAGCAAAGAATCTTGGCGCCCAACGTGGTGCATGGGAGGTTGAGATGTGTGGAGGAATTGGCATGATTGATATTGAGTAAATTAGGGACTGTTTAATAATTTTATAATTTCTTAAGAGTTGGAATTCTCTCTCGCGTTAAAAATCTTGGCGCCCAACGTGATGCATGGGAGGTTGAGATGTATGGAGGAATAGGCGTGATTGATATTGAGTAAATTAGGGACTGTTTAATAATTATATTAATTCTTAAGATTTTTATAGGTTTTTACATTGATTAATATAGGAATTCTCTCAAGTAAAGAATCTTGGCGCCCAACGTGGTGCATGGGAGGTTGAGATGTGTGGAGGAATGGGCTTGATTAATATTGAGTTCCATAAGGAACTTCAATAGTTTGAATTATTCTGAATTTGTCTTTAGGGGTTTAAAACTGTGTAGTATGTATTACTAGTAAAAATTGCCGCTCGCACTCAGAATCTTGGCGCCCAACGTGGAACCGGGGAAATGTATGAAGAAATTGGCAGGATTAATATTGAGTACAATAGGCAGGTGCTATAAGTTATTAACGCTTGATTCATATTTTAGAATTATTGATCTTTTTCATTTTAATCTAATTTAACGGCATATTTTTTAGGGTTCCGTAGCCAAATGGCAAAAAACGGAACCCTTATAGTTTCGTCATGTCTGTCTGTCTGTCTGTCTGTCTGTCCTGGCTCGTTCTCCGCCGTTTCTGAACCGATTGCCATGAAAATTGGTGGAGAGATGTATAGTGATAATTCAAGAATTGGTTTTTAAAATAATCGAAAAATAATTATTTTTAACCCCTTCCCATACAGCGAAAAGTAAATTCGAAAAAGAAAATTCGACTTACCCCATCGTGTGGGGTATCGTTAAAAAGGTATTTTTAAATACAATAAAACTTGCCTTGAAACCATGTGGATCAAACACCCCAGTCTCGAGATATATTAATACAAAGTTAAAATTAGAGCGTCCCCCCCCCCTTAACTTTTGAAATACTATTACAATAATTCTGAAAAAAATGTCCTGTATACCTCCAAATAAGTACTTTCAACGAAAACTATAGCGATTTCTGTATCATACATAGTTATTTTTATACAACTCGACCAACTTATGACGTGCAGTTGCCCTTACTAAATGGTGTCTTAAGCGGTCGGGCCATCTTTTAGCTACGGAACCCTTACATGGGCGTGTCCTACACGCTCTTGGCTGGTTTTTGGAATAAGATAAGGAACGGAACGGAAAAAGAAATGAGGAAAACACGGCTTTAGACGTTAACCAATCGTTTTTTCGCCCTGCGACGTTAATTCCTACTTCGAGGAAAACATTCAATTTAACTCTAGTATAACCTTTATATGTAGGTAGGCTTAGCGAGCGACCCATAGAATAGTTACAACATTGCCTTCATAACTCTGTGATTCTTTGAACTAATGGTGTTTTTCCTTCTTTTCCAGGTACAAAGACTGAGATGTGAAACAAACAAACAAAACAAGAAACTGCCAAACGAGTGCCTTATACATAGAAGCTAAAGTGCCTACTTAGATATAGAACGAACGAAAACGACATACAAACCATAGTTTATAGGTAAGTTAGTTGTATAATTAATATAAACTGTGTTATGTTTGATGCTAACTGCAACTATTAGAGACAATCGCAATTGGTCGATGACATAAACTCGGCTACAGTGGCCAATTTTACATTTGCAATGTGTTGTAGAAGAAACTTCAACGATAAAGCCGAGTATTTTTTTAGCACATGGAACTACTATATGTTGAAGATTTTCTATGTACAAATTGTTACCCTTTATCTAGATTATTCGCTTGATTGTTTTTGAGCTTTCTGTAAAAGCTCGATCTACTATGATGATCCGGAAATATAGATTCAATAAAATATATTTTTGGTATGTTTGGCCAACAGTTTCTCATGTGCGTCCGATCGCTCAGCATTACGAAGGGAGGTCTTTTTTTGGGAATTTATTTAACTTGCGCCACTCCGGGGGTTCTGTCGGCCGAAGTGGAGTCGATTTGGCGAATAAAAAAATATTACCGCTCCTCGGAATAGGAGGTTTTGTGGAAGTTTGTTTACATCATACGTTGGGGTGGGTTTGCAGTTGAAATACATAAACATAGTTTATTATTAACGATACCCAGACACCAACAGTCTCTGTTAATATTAAGTAGTTCTTCTCGGTCTGGGTTATCATCTTGGGCAGCTTCTACATTTCTCTAATACGATTTATCCTCATTTAGGGTGCGTTTCCACATAAGCTGAGCTGAGACGTGTAAAATTGACCAATCAGAATCGGAGCGGAGATGAGATGTGTATTTTGAGCAATGTGATTGGTCAATTTTACACGTCTCTGCTAAGCTCCGCCTAGCTCAGCTTATGCGGAAACGCTCCCATACTCGCAATTCAGATCCAGTTTGATTAGGCCTTATCGTTAATTGGTGCGGTAGCCAAAATTTACCTTAAAAGTCTTCGGCTCGTTTGATGAGCAGTTACCTTCGACAGAGGCATTATTCACGTGCCCCGACAATGTAACACCAAGCCCTCTAAAACAGAGATCTTTAAGTAAATGTTGATGCTCTAGCTTGAGCAATGAGCAGTCATGAGCACTAACATGTATACAAACACATTGAAATATGAACTTTACTGCTTTGACATAAGAGTCGAGGTGTATACATGTTATTGCTCATGACTGAACAACGATTCTGCCATAATTGTGTTACCAAGAGTAAATTCAGGAATAATGTTTTCGTTCGAAATTAAACTATCATCCAAACACTATGCTAACTGCGTTTATAACAAGACTTGAGTGCAACTTCGTTGAAGTTCTTGGTTGGATAAACAAGAATGATATTAATTCAAAATTCATGTAACGCTTACTATTAAAATCCTAAGATGTGCTCCGGCACCGGAAAACTATGGCATTATTTTGATTGACGCGACCTACGTTGGTTCAGAGGTAACTACAGTCGCTTCATATGACTGAGCATGCGTCTAAGCGGATCGAAATATGGCGGGGGCATAGTGACCGATTTAAATCCATGGCGCCAACCCTATCCGTGTGATAATGTCAATTGTGTCAATATTTACTTTAAAATCACACTGCTTCGATTGTGATATTGAAGCGTCGAGGAAGCCATTTGAAAAAATAACAATAACGCTTTTGAGAGTTTAAAATAGCAGTGTCTCTTTAGGGAAGTTAAAAAACATATTTTGCCACTCAATTTGAAGGTATTATTCTTTTTTTTGTGATTTATTTATTTGCTTTCGCCGAGAATGACTTGCTGATGATAAGGTTAGCTTAGATGATGAGCGTTAGTTTTTTTTTATATTTGAGGTTTTGTTTTCTCTCTGTCGCGTTCACTTCTAGAGCAGATTACGTGGGTGATTTTTAAGTCCAATAGTAACTTCGTTTTGAGGTTTTTCTAAAACATTGACGGGCCAGTTGTTCTAGTGGTTAGAGACCCTGGCTAGGGGTCGCGGGACTCGAATCTATGTGCATTTGTTCTGGAGCCAGGGCTTTTTAACTTTAAGTATGTCTGAAAAACTCAAAAAGTAGTTAAGTATGTCTATTCGTTCGCTAAGCACCAAAGTAGGACTTTCGAGCTTAGTTTGGAGTTTGCAGGGAATTTGATGACTTGTTTTTAATTTTAGTAGCGACTAAGTCACCGTTATTAAATCCGTCATTATTTAATCAAATACCATCTCCAGAATCTACAATGTATTTTAATTACAATCTCTAAAGCGACGGTTGACCCTTGTGTGGGTTCACCGTTTATCAGATTTTTCCAAGTCTAATCTAATTCCGGGACAACCATGGCTCCGTAATGCACACATCAGGACGATTTGTGTCAACCGAACTGTCAGCCGTGACGGTGTTGCCAGGAGGTTTGGGGAGAATGTTACAAAGAGTTCAAGTTGAAGTAGATCCGCTAAAATATCCCCAGCTCAGCGCCTTGAATATTTATCTGCTCTTCTACATAGAGCGCATATGGAAAATCTCCGGGCTAAATTATGTGAATTTAGGAATAAGGATTATTTATAACAGTTTTAGTACTTTTACTCTAAACTCTAATTTTGGATGATATTCTTTCTCTCCTTTACAATTTGGTCTACTCTTAAATTGTTTCATAGTTTTTGTTTTTGCCTTCTTGAGTCGTATTCCTCATTCATTACTGAGGGTCGTGCGTGACGTGATCATTGTATGAAATGAAGCCCACAACGACTCTCACGACAATTGTAATGGAGTGGTTATCAATGGATATGCAAAAGCAATGGCTTTCTCATACAATTTTTAGGGTTCCGTAGCCAAATGGCAAAAAACGGAACCCTTATAGTTTCGTCATGTCTGTCTGTCTATCTGTCTGTCTGTCTGTCTGTCCTGGCTCGTTCTCCGCCGTTTCTGAACCGATTGCCACGAAAATTGGTGGAGAGATATATAGTGATAATTCAAGAATTGGTTTTTAAAATAATCGAAAAATAATTATTTTTACACCCCTCCCATACAGCGAAAAGCAAATTCAAAAAAAAAATTTGACTTACCCCATCGTGTGGGGTATCGTTAAAAAGGTATTTTGAAATACAATAAAACTTGCCTTGAAACCATGTGGATCAAACACCCCAGTCTCGAGATATATTAATACAAAGTTAAAATTAGAGCGTCCCCCCCCCCTTAACTTTTGAAATACTATTACAATAATTCTGAAAAAAATGTCCTGTATACCTCCAAGTAAGTACTTTTAACGAAAACTATGGCGAACTCTGTATCATACAAAGTTATTTTTATACAACTCGACCAACTTATGACGTGCAGTTGCCCTTACTAAATGGTGTCTTAAGCGGTCGGGCCATCTTTTAGCTACGGAACCCTTTCATGGGCGTGTCCGACACGCTCTTGGCCGGTTTTTTTTGTTAAATGGTCAGTTTTTTTTGTTGGAGCAGTTAATTTATTTCGACTGTAAATATTATTATAGTCGATATTTTGGATATTATTATTGCACGTATAACATGTAGATCGGTTTTGTTTAGGTAGGAACATTTTCGCGAAGATTTAATTTAGGAAGACTAAAATAAATTTCCCGTCTCGGATATTTAAAGTTGGATGATATCAGTACGCGGGTTATAAACGCATCGACCTATTTACCGTATTAAAGTTTAGCTTTCCGTGAATATCAGTGAATCTTTTTTGTTCATTTTTATTCTGGGATATTTACGTTTTATATCGTCATCAAAGCAGATCTTTCATAATGCTTAATTGCGCGTTTGCCGCACTTTGAAACACCGATCGAAACGTTTTACCGGTGTCTTTGGCATATGTATTATTCTCAATCGTCCCGTTACCGGATCAAGACCACCAATGAACGGATACGTCCCGTTGTTTTACCAGTTACGGCTATCAACTTTTAATTATTAAGCCAATCATTCTTGGTATGTTTATTTTGCTATGCAAGATTCTGATTATGATTCTGATCCTATTTTGTTTATTTAATTATGATTTGCATAACCATAACTCACAATTACTAAAACCGTAGCTGTCATAATAAACTGGCAACACTCTCAATAAAGCGTCGACTGAGCAACCCTCCCGTCGCCACGCGTTACTTCTGCGCCGCCGCGCTGCGCACAATATCCATATTAATTGTCCGCGAGAAGGGTTAACTTTACACCATGGAATAAATTACCTTATTACGTTTGAAATAAGGTCGATTTAAGATTGGTAATGCAGGTGTGTAGTTGTTTTTGATCAATCATAGAATAATTGACCTTATTACTAATGATATAAGGTTGATTTAATAATGGAGGTGCAGGTGTGGTGTGTGTTTTTTGCTAAGTGGCCACAGGTGTAACGCTGTGTTCTTTTATCGTTAGCTGCAGCCCATTCAGTGCTCTGTTGAGTAAATTAACTCGGTCAATCTGTTTTTATTTTTTTAGGTTTGATATAACAATCATATCTAAAAGATTCAATGATTTGATTCACTATAAATAGAGTAACTCTTTAGATACTGAAACCCAAAAGTCAAGTTATTTGTAATGATCTTCATTTGTTTCTGATTTACAATCGGTTTAATCAAACATGTCAACCCTAGTTATTTTATCAGTCAACTCATGAAAGCCAGCCAGAAAAAGAGCTTGAAAAGTTTGAAAAAACATGCAACACGCTATTTTATATTCATTTCTTTAAAAAACATATTTGCTTTGTATAATTACTGAAATTACGAGTAAAACCAAATTATCTCTTATCTATCAAGATAAAAGTGTAATTGGGTTGCTCTTTTCAACTAAAGACGAAAAACCAGCAAAATACGTTATCTCAAGTCCCTTTTTCGAAATGGAAATCACTTTGATTCTTAGTGTTACAGGAATAGAGTATATTTTCCCAGAAACTGCGGAGACGGGAAAAACAGGAAACGGCGTTCCGTATTCCCGCCTTCCTTACGCTACGCAATTAGAAAACCCTGTTTTATTCTATTGAACTGAAAATCTTTGTCCTGTAGCAAGACAGAACGTAAGTCGGAAGTGGGCTTTTTAATAAACCAAAGAGTAAATAAACTAGGGCTAATTAAAAAGAAGCAATTACTATATTAAAAGAGATTTATGTATGTGGACGAAGAGACATGTATACAAAAGTACTAAAATAATTTAGGAATTGGATGTCACAGAAATTAACGACCGAATTTTTATTGCACTTCCATAAAAGCACGCCAGCAGTAAATCCCCAGATAGGGATTAATAAAGCAAGCCCAAAACTCTGCGATACGAATCAATAATCAAAATCACTAACGGAAATCTGAGTGGAGGCCGAGATGCATTTCCATCTTTCATCGTCTTTTCACCCTCCGAATATCATCCCCAAGTTGTTTCCCCAGCCGCAGAAGCGAATAAGTGCGAAAGGGAGGGAAGATTCGCAAGGCGCCTGCGCGAGGCGACCCCTCATGGGCTTCGGAGAAGGTTGATAGTCCGAAGGAAGAGATCCTGGCGTGTTGCCGGGGAAGCGGGACATTCCTCCGTGGACCGTCCGCGGAGGCGGAGGTCCAACTCTCTCACCCCCTGCTCTTAACAACTGCAACTCTGCATAAAAACCAAGTCTCCAAGGGCTTCTACAAGGAGCAATCATCAGACCAATCTTGTACCTTCTATTCAAACCATACCTTAGAAACCTTACAGTTGTACTCTGATTTAACAATCAAATACGACCAGGGCGTGAGAGAGCGAGAGGAAAGTTTTTTTAAAATCTAAAGTGGGAACGAGACGACGCGATGGCCCGCCGCTCCCGGTCGAGGTAAGTGCCACTTGTAAAGCCACGTGTTTGGAACTTTCAGTTTACAGTTTCAGGTGGTTCATGAACGTTGTGTAGTTCTGTTTGTTCTTTTGTTTGGGAGCCCATTGTCAGTTTTGGGAGTAGTGAGTGTCGTTGGGACCGTTCCAACCGTTATTAATGTTGCTCTGTAAAGTTATTGTTTTAGTTTGAATAACTTGGTTGGGTATTTTAAGGTTTCATTCGTTTTCGGTGAATGTCTGTGTGGCATGATGTATTCTTTTGATTAATTTTCATTTAAAGAAACAAAGCTTTCCACTTTAATTGTTGGCGAAAAGTATAGAAATATATAGTAAATGCAAGTAATTGGTGAACAGATTACAAGTCGTAGTACAAATTAAAGGGCAATGACCGTACTTGACTAAGTAAATCCGTCACAGCACCCCATTCTTTTGACTGTGCCGCAACCCTAAAGTGAGGTAATAGAGGTTAAAATCATATGATAGATGTTTCGACACTGACACGCGGTTTAGTCTTTGAAAGATATTACATTTAGACGACTGTGTTGTTACAGATTTCATATTGTTAACTGCTGTTACTTCTCAATTGACTTAATTTTAGAATTTATTCATGAAACAAGAAATTCATAATTTGATGATATTGGTGGAAATGAAAATTCAACTCTAAATTGAAAAAAAATTGTCATGGAATTGTCATAGAAGTTAAATAAATATTTTCTTACAAATTCTACAAATATGCTTAAACTCTGATACCTCACCATTAAAGCCATATAAGAATAGTCTGGTAATTTGAAAAACATGTAATATTGTAGTCCACACGTCACGATCACGAAATTTCCACAAACTTGAATCTTTATCATTGACTAAAACTGCTCAAGTTCTGTTTAATTTGTCAAAATCGAAAACTAATTCCTGGTTAAACAAAAGTGAGCAATTTTCGTATTTACCAATGTATTTTCTAGTGGCCTTATCTCTCTCAGGTATTCCAAACCCCAAATTAGTCCTTATTGTGTTAAACCGAAGTTATCTGTGTATCCATCCACCCACATCTCTAATTGCACCATATTATTCAAAACCATCGATGTCTGATTTGAGTACAGCATCTGAATTAGAATAATTTGGTAATTTACAATTTGCGTTGCATTGATATATATTGAGCCTATCATTACACATCGTTAGGTGGCATCTCTCCGCCCTGTGGTTCTGATTGTGATCTGAATTCAGCAAGGGGATTTCAATTGAGATATTAATCGTTGCTACCTACGTAATTTGCTGTTTATTGTGTGATTGATAGGGTGGTTTTCGTTTTGATGTTTACTGTTGTGGGAACGAGAGGGTTTTTAAGCATTAGATTAATTTTGTTAGAGGTTAGAAGTTAAAGCGATCGACAGCTTTGTAAATATAGGAAATACACCAAATAAGGGTAAAAGCAAATAATGAAACGAGGAATATGTTAATGCAATAATAAATAGTTGGGAATAGAGACATTCTAATCAAAAAAGGCTTTCTTAGTTTGTTTTCAATAAAGTATAAGGATCTTGTTGTCTTAATAACACATGAGCCTAAAAGTATTCAATCAGTAAATAATCAGATTATCATAAGAATGGTCAGAAAAGAAATCCAAATCTTCTTTAATTGTCTAAGAATCAGGGCAATTCACCCAAGTTCAAATAGTTACAAATGAGCCTAAAAGCAAAGAAATTCAAACAATATGTTAATTTAGTTGGAGGGTGGAGTATATCAATCAACGAGGTCCTTCTCGGCTGGAGGCGGCGCCCCGTTGCTCGGACGAACAGCTCAGCGGGGCTCCGGTAGTGCTTTCAGTTTTAACAATGACGTTGGGGAGTCTAAGGAATCTGATGGTATTGATTCGGTGATAAGCGAAGACTTTGCAGCTATCTTAGTGTGTTTAGAAAGAGGGAATCTTTTGATTTGAAGACAAGCAGATCAGTTCATTCTGAATGACCCATTTTGTGTGGCAGTTGAACAAATTGATCTCTTATTGTAATCTATTCTTTCATTAGAGTATAGCAAAGTTTTATTAATCAAGCAAATTCTAACAAGAAAAACTAAATTCTAATTGCGGTAATAGATAAAATAGATTTGACAATAGGGCGGACATTTTTTTTTGTTTTTTAAAGCAAAATATAGGCACGAGAGCCCTGTCTTAAGTGTTAAATTGCAAATACCTGCTTCTCTCAAAGACTATCTGAATCTCTTCTTCTATCTGAGTCTTTTTAATTTTGAACTTGGAATCACCTTAATTGTTGCCAATTTTTTCACTTTTAGCTTCGGACTTAAGCTAAAACACCTAATCATCTTCTTTATTGATTCTTATACCATCGGAGGTAATCCCTCACTGTGCTAATCTTCTATGTATCTTAACAAGATAATCTACTTATTAGCATTCATTGTCGGATAAGAGTCACAGCAGGAGTGCCCCCTGGTCTGGCAAATCCTTGGTATAATTAATGATTGTCTAGTTTGTAAGTTTAGCTTCGAATTCGACGGGTGGTACATGTTTCCCTGTTTCATTATAAATATGTATGTTGTTAAAAGGAATAAATAGTCTCACCGTGTCGTCTCCAAAAGACTCATGATTACGTGCCATAGGGCCTTGGTGGAATATTTTACTTGCAATAAGAAGAAAAGTATTATTATCTTAACTAACTTTTCTCTTTCTATGTATTTTAAGATGATGTCCGTCCAATTGTCCAGACTATTATACTTTTTAAATGGTGATCGTTTATTGCGATCGAACATAAAAGCAAATAGTCGACCATGGGTTTTTTAGGAATGATAAAACGAATGTAAAGCTATGTACACGTAAGTTTCATGAAATATGACTAGACTTAACTTAAAGTTAATTCAATCATCTCATCTCACTACTTAGTGCCCAGCACAAGTTCGCGATTATTCAATTGTCTCAAATTCATATAAGTAGCAGTCATAGCGAGGAGCGGCGCAGGGCTTGGCGCATTTACACATCGTTGGGTCTGTTGCTGGTCCTTGCATTTGTTGCTATGTATGGTCCTCATCATCTTAGCGCTTCTCCCGGTTGCATCCTCGGCCATTGCCTTGGAGCCCATGATCCGTACCCTGGGCTTCCGTATTATCGTTAATACGGTATCTTTGAAAATTAATACTTTTCCTTATTTTTACTAACTAATTTCTAAGTGTTGTGTCATCTCCATTAATTCGCGAAAATATCAGTATTTAATCACGTATTCATAATATAGTCACAAAAACCGGCCTCAACTATGTCGGTTTGATTCCGTGGTCGTTCGTTCACAGTAAAAGAAGACTTAAGTTTAGAAGCTGTAGGTACTTAAGTTAAAAATGCATTGATGTTCTGCTTGGTGATTAAACCAATTCTATTTTACTCATTCTCAGATTTCTTCTGTTAACCAAAAAGTTGCGAGATGTATAAAACATTTCAGAAAGTTTCTACTGATTTTTTTTTTCTAGTTAATGTCACCAATTCAGTGTTTTTTTGGCATCATTATCAAAACAAGCAGTAATCCTTATTGGTGTTGGTTTTGTTAAAATGATGCACAGATCAGATCAAAATATATTTATCCGCCATTTTACCATCCAAGGTAGAGCTTGAAGTTCCTATTTGTGTACACAAAGCTTTTCCCTCGTCCCAACTAAATGTGTCCATAAAAAAAACAACATCCCCCATAATTGATTAGAAGAAAAATACATTAGCATCGGATCGCGGCCATATTGAACTTCCGTCGGAACTTCCGGATGTCAGCGTCGTCGGATATAAGGATATCCGATATTCCGGACTTTGCTATTGGCTGGAATTAGGGGAGAAGTGGACATAGCGAGTTAACATAATACAGAGTCAGTCTCCGGGGACAGATTAGAGATTAGGGTGATTTGATGTTGTAACTTGTAGTTTTTTGAGGAATAGTTTTAGATTTTAGTGATTTTGTGTTTGTGTAGGTGGATGATTTTTTTCGCAGTCAGCGTTTAGCCTAAATCTATACTCATGTAGTGAAGCTCTAGAGTTTGTTAACTACTAGTTGGAAATGAAAAACTATTTTAAGATTGGATAGCCTAATATATATTAGTCGAGAAAGGCTTTAGGCTAAAGTAAAACACTATGTATGCGAAAACTGAATTCAACGCGGACGGAGTCGCGAGTGCCTTACTCACAGAGACTTTTTTCATATTCATTATTATACTCAAACACATTATCTACTGTCTGAATTATCAAATACCCGCCCAGCAACATAACGTCCTATTAGTAAAGAGGTTAATGTGGCCCAAGATTTCCTCCATCTTCCGTCCCTTACTTATCCTTCCGATCGGGCGCGACAGCCTCAGTGGCGCCAGACTTGCCGGCGCCGGAGTGTATCGATCTACCCTCGCCTCCGCAGGGGGGAGGGGGGAGCGCATGCGTAAGGTTTGTTTGTGATCTTGGAAGATTATGGATTTTCGGGAGATGAATGGGCGTGTATAGGTTTGGTAGATTGTTTGTAAGCTGATGAAATAAATCTTATTTTGAATGGAGAGAATCGCGGTATAACTTTAAACTACATTTTTACAGGATAACCTGACGTTTCGGCTACTTTACAGCATGGAATGACTAAGGTCTTATGCATCACTTGTGATTTTAAATTATTACGAATCTAGCTCAACTTATGTCTTACTTAAAGTGAGCTGATTCCTATTTGAAGTACCTAGTTATTTAATAATTAATAGTTTATGAGATAATCTGTAGATTATTCCTTATATGTTTTTTTTTATTGTTCTAATTGAATCAGCGACCCGTCCCGTCCTTGCACCGATCTGATCTGTCTGATTATTTGATCACTAGGAAAAGTCAGTGGACTTGGTCATTGGAGGCATAAAAATGGTTTCCCTAGTTCCTACGTAAAGTTTTTCACTTCAACGAATATGCCCCATCCATTACATCATTCATGGAGACAGACAGACAGCGGGAAGCGACTTATTTTACAAAGCATAGAAGAATTAACCAGTGATCGGTCATAATTTGTTGCAATATCAATTCCATCGGCCAATTTCCTGCAAATCTCTGTTTGCAGTAACCTGACACTATAATGTGCGTGGCCTGTCACTTCTCTGGCCTGTTTTGTATCGCGTCACCTCTTTGTGCCAGGGGACTGTTTTCTTTGGATTTTGAAGATTTCAGCAAGTAGTTTCGCATTCTACATACATATAGCGGGAAATGGACTTCTTTTTGTAATTGACTATGCACCAGGAAATTTTAACATCCTAAGATATATTTTTTATAACTAGGTAAATTACGTTTTACCGGTGGATAATATAGGAGAACCAGCGGCCGCTGCGTCTTCGGATTTCCGTTTCCGCACTCATAGTACTATAGCTTAAAGCCTTCCTCGACAAATGGACTGTCCAAAGCATTTTTTTTTCATCTATACCAGTAGTTCCCTAGACGAGCGCTTTCAATGGAAGAAGGTAACAAAATCTCCGGCTTTATTATATTATTGAGTATAGATTAACCTGTGATCGGTCATAATTTGTTGCAATATCAATTCCATCAGCCAATTTCCTGCAAATCTCTGTTTGCAGTAACCTGACACTATAATGTGCGGCGCCTGTCACTTCTCTGGCCTGTGTTGTATCGCGTCACCCCTTTGTGCCAGGGGACGGTTTTCTTTGTTTGCTGGTCCTTTGTCCGCGGTGACGTGATTGAATCTAACGACATTATCGTGTTGATTAAGAGCGAGTGATACATTTCTTTTGGTTCAGTGTCTTGGTTGTCTTAGCGGGATCACTTTTCTTGAGCGTGAAGCGTTTAATCTTATGGGAAGTGTTTGGCTTAACAGTCTAAAGGCATCTGACGTCTCGCAGTTTTCGTCGTTCGTTTAATTCCGAGACCGAATCAAACTTCTAGAGGTTTAAAACAATGTACTTAGAATTGTGATCAGGCCTCGGTATTTTGAAACCCGTAATTTTTTGTAACTATAACATGAAGCCTTTACCCTGCAATGGTATATTATTATCATATTACGTATTAAATACGTATATCTGCAACACTATAAGTTCATCAACATCATACTAACGCAACTCCCGGTTGCATACAATCTGAAACAATATAACTTGACTGATATTTTTTGCGCCACGAATTGAAATAAAATGAAATATTTATTCATCACACATATAACACCAACGTCTTCCATCTATAGGATAACATCATCAAAACAATATACAGCACTTAAATATATACAAAACTTCCTGACATCCCCATCGCGTTCTAACCCTTGGCAGATAGACGTGGAAGCAGTGACCCGTGTAAGATCTGATGCGACGGCGTAACGCCCTCCGCAATGAATAATATTACAATTAGAATGTGTGTTTGACTATTAAAAAGGTCGTTTTAATAGTTGAGGAGGATAGTTTTCAGTTTTAAAAACAGGCTTTATAATAGTTTGTAAACTAGACAGAATCTATTTCCTCTTAGGATGTGGGACTTAGTAATTTTGACAACTTAGGTAGGATACCACTTTGGTACCGCATCCGATGTCATGGCAATTAGGGCTCCTCCTTTGCTTACCATCAGGCAGAATGGAGCCAATATACCGCGCTGTTATAAAAAAAAAGCTTCCAGGGAACTTCCCTCTAGAAAGTTGGAAATCTGAAGGGTAACAGCGATCTCAATATTGGTCTATTTTGCTATAATATACTAATCTGAAAAACGTCCGGATCTGAAACGTTGTGTTTGCAATGAAAATGTCTTAAAATAATTTAATAATCAATTTAAAAGGGGATTATATTGCCTTTAGATTTTTTTGGTATTGGCTCACAATTACTCCTTCATTGTCCCATTAACTATGATCAGAAGTAAATCTGGAAAATATATGAAAACCAAAAGCTTGGTGCAACTTAACCTCGGGACCTTTAAACCTCTGAAGCGACGCATCGCGACTTCGCACCCCTGTTTAATGGGCGAAAGAATATTCGCAGTCATAGACAATTTGCCACGAGACGTGTGACGCGCCCGGCCGGAAGATGGAAGTGTTTTATGATTGTAATAAAACATGCGTGCGTTGCATGTTCGGGTTTTAATATTTTTAGCGCTTCGTTGGTTTTTATATTTTGAAGACACGGGATTTAACTAAATAGTTTTGACTTAATCGATGGCGCAGTGGTTAACGCGCTCGGCTTCGATTGTTGAGGTTGGGTAACTTTTGCAAAGGTCAGTCATCGGGTGAGTAGTCAACATGTTCTTCTCGAGCTTCATAGCCATCAATCTGACGTAAAGAGTTTAATCGCCAGACGTGTTAGTCTTCGTAGCAGAAATATCAATAGTGAAATGATCTGCGGTTATCAAAGTAAACATAAATATAAGTAACAAGCGGCCCGGTACGTGGTTCGCTACGTGTTGTACAATGCCACTTATTTTTTACATATTAAGAAGATATTATGACGGACGAAGTCCACATATATCTGCTCTGCATATAGATTTTCATTAAACCTGAAAAAGATGTTAATGAAGCCGCAATCTTTACAAAGTAATAAACTATGCACAAACGTTCCATCTAGACAGTTATGTACAATTTTAATCAAATTAAAAAGTCCCAAAACCGTGGCAATAACTATAAAGTCGTCCAAATAACCGTTCCAAATAACCAGACCACTCGCTCATATTGAACTATTAAAATTCCCTTCCATCTCTCCTCCGGCACGACCGCATGGAATGGGCTATACGACAGCCTTTTTATGCTAAATAGAATGCAATAACTCGCGTCTGATATGTCCAAGGGGATGTTAATGAGTGCACTTGAATTTGACGAAACCCTTCGGTGTCAGTTGAAAGCGTCGGTATTGCAAGAAGCGTTTAGGATATTCAACTAGCCATTAATTTATTCAAAGTGGAATTTCGGCAAGCTTTTTTGTAGTGTAGTTGAATACAGTGTTCTTCAAATCAAGGAAATGATTAGTTAAGGTCGCGAAATGGCTGCGTGTGAAAAACAGAATGACATTTTCGCCCTTTATTTCTTTGGGGTACAATGTTGTTTTAATAGTCAATCTTGATTCAAAATAATAAAGTCACGATAAATTACGATTAATTATTTTGTTTAAATAACTTTGTAAGACAACTTAGTAACCTAGTGAACAAACAAAAAAAGCAATATTAACTTTAAACACCAAAAAAGGACTGTTTGTACAGTTTTAAACCTTGAAGCTGTTTATCTTCTTAATCACTATGCCCCTATGAGTGGATTTGAAGATGCCCATACCGAATACGTAAGTACTCCAATATAGGAGTGATGTTGATGTGTATTTTTAAACAAGCGTGGGTTTTCACAGACAAATAATAGGCGTTGTAGTAATTTTGGACGGAATAGATTATATTAGGACGAGTGTTGTTTGTGCTACAGTCTACACTACTAGGCTTACAATCTTACTTAATTTATTAGGCATTTGTTTTCCAATAACACCGCGTTGTGTTTTTTTAACACATTCAAAACCGAAATATTTTTTAAACATATTGGCTTCAGACCCACTTTTGAATTGAAATAATTCAATTGTCTTTAAACCTTAAAATAAAAACTTTATATCTTCATGACTGGCAGAACTTCATATTTTGAACTCGTTTTACAATGTTCGTTCGTGTCTCGTAAGCTTCCACAAAGCTGCTATAAGTGAAAAGTTTTAAATACACAATGCGTTTTGATAACACATAATTCAAACAATCAGCCTTCGACTGCTGAATACAGGAAATGCCAAAGTGCCCCGGTCAACGATTCGAAACGATAGTTACTCGACTGAAATGTTTATAATATTTTGAAGATGTAACTTCATTTGAAATCAGATTGTAAATCCAAGTGTATGATGTGGTTTTATCGTGTCATTGCCTGATATTATACACAAACTACATGTTTGCATCGTAAACCATAATTCTCGCTTTGCAATCGACTATTTCAGTAAGCAAGTGGTTCGCGAGCCGAGTTGAGCAGAAATCATTAAACCGACTATCGGCCAAAGATTTAAGGCGTTGGATATGCCCTGATTACAGAAAACTGTGGCATTATTTTGGTTTGACATGACGTACGTTTCAACATGCTGAAACTGGGATAAGACGCGATAGTCGCTTCAAAGTTTAGTGCCAACTATTGATTGCGTCGAAGTGTGGCGAGGGCATAACTACCGGTTGAAATCTATGCTTTCGACCACTAAACTAAATGTTTACTACGCTTCTATTCCTGGACGGTTTGGGGTTTCGACTTTCGACACGAATGCAGCTTTCTTACGTTGCGTACTAGAAGTGTTTCCTATTAACTTTGCTCGCGATGGGTTTTGGAAGATTTGAAATATCTCTAAAGCAAATGATAGATGATATTTTATTATTGTTTTCGACAATTTCGGAAGATAAGCTTTAGCACCAATAAGTAGTTTTTAAGTGCCATTCAGCACCTGTGGTTCCACGCTTACTTGTGCATTTCTGTCAACCTGGCTTGTCATAAGATCGAGCACTGTAGCCAAAACGCCTGGTAGAGTTTAATTTAAATATTTATATTGACTGGCCCGTTAGTCTAGCTAGTGGTCAGAGAACCTGGCTACAAAACCGAGGGCAAATCCCACTAGGGGCAAATGTTTGTGTGATGAACATGGGAATTTGTAGTCGAGTCACGTATGTTTATAATAGTATTTTAGTATGTCTATCTGTTCCCTAGCTTCCATAGTACAAGCTTCGAGCTTAGTTTGGGGCTAGGCAATTGGTGTGTTAGTCCAATAAATTATTAGTTTCCAAGAAACTAGTTACCCCATAACCCATGCCATTCTGCGTGAGAAACACATGGCTGCTCGTCGCCTGTGGCCGAAATGGCTGGTAGAGTTTAATTATTTATTTTTTTAATCCCACGAGACAAACTCCATTCCATCGTCTTATGTCATAGCTTCGAACCAGTTACGCAAAGACCCCATAACCCATGCCATCCGGCACATGGCTGGTCGTCACCTGTATTCGTATTTCGGGAGGTCTATTTATAGGAATGGTGTGGAGCGTAAGACGTTGACAGATGCCTGTCTCGCGTCTCGAGTTGTGTCGGGATTCGTTCATTGTTATTGTTTATGTGGAATTAGGTCTTGATGAGATAATGTTTGTATGAAAAGTTCTGAAATGTTTACTTGAATTAATTTAAAAAGAGTACTTGTTGACGTGACGACAACGGGGTCTTTTTTTCTAACCATATTTTTTTTAAATAGGGGCTCGTAATGTTGGCTCCGCTCTGCCTGATAGTAAGCACAAGAGGAGCCCTTATTGCCATGACAGCGGATGCGGTACCAAAGTCGTATCCTATCCGCTGGCTTCGCCATACCGGCCCGCAAGATACTTCTTCAAGCATAAGTACACAACTTTTTTTACTAAGCTGGCAGAATGGCAATAATTTTACTACATACGTTTCTTACGTTTAATTTGTCGGGTTGTGTGGACCTTATTGTCAGTGGAACTTCTAATTTTACTTTTCGTGATAACTATTGACTGTCGAACATCATCATCTAAATGTGATTACTCTTTCTTCTTCTGATCTGAGATTGAATGCCCGCATAGTAAATAGCATTTGAATACCAAAAGCTATTGTTTGATTCGTAATTCGAATTTTTAGTGTTGATCTATATTCGGTGGTGATATCTATACTCTGTCCATTTTATGAAACGACTTTTGACAGCTCACGCCCATGAAATTTCGAATACTTTTTGGTTAAATTTTCGAAAAAAGAATATCGTTCTTCATGGACAGTTACTGCCAACTCAGTGATGTGCTACGAAAACGATTAAAACGATTGTGCCACCGATTACAAATAATCGATAGAAATAAATGCTATGAATAAATTAAACATCTTCATAACATGATAATAAGGTATAATGTGTATTTTACATTGAAAGGAAAAAACATTTTGATTTAAATTTCTTTTACTAACATGACTGACTCATCAGAATCTTCATTTTTAAAGTTACTCGTATTTAATTTATAGACTCAAATATATGGATTTATATTTGTTTACAATAAATCTAAGAAAATGTTAAATCGAAACGCATGTTTATCGAAATTGGTTATTTTTACGTACCTACGTCGAATAATGATAATAGTACCTACAATCGGATTGTTGACACATTTGAGATACTTTAGGACATCACCAATGTTGTCAATCGGCGACCTGTCAAAAGACGCCTAATATAGTGGACAGAGTATAGTAGGGTATTATTATCTTAAAATAACCTGCTTTTTTAGTCTAGATTTTAATGTTTTCTATACGCATTGTAGTCGTAATTTCCCGAACGATTACGTGAATGCGGCCGGTCAGAAATAAAAAGTGAGTCAACGCCGGAAAGGTCGATTATGCCCCGATGTTGTCACATGTTACATTTGTTTTGATCTGTTGCCGTGTTTTATCGCTGGTGAGTTTCTTTCATATAATAATGTTATGATTTTTTTCATTCAAAGTAATATTGTGTCGTTGATTCATGGGTTGGTTAGTTTTCTTCTTTTCGTGGAAAGCATTCCATAATCAAAGAGTTTGGAAGCTTTTGAACTTTCAAAGTAACGTTGTTATCTAAGATGTGGGGTTGGCAATTTTACTTTTGTTTTATTGAACCAAGCAATCATTATCAGAAAAGTTTGGAACCTTGCTCGCGGTATTGCACTAGCTTCCTCTATTGATGGAAGATGATTATTTCCATCTTCAATAGTTTTTGAAAGAGACATAATACCAATTTTCCGGAAATAATTAAATACATCCCACTCCACGGTAGCATTTATTATTTTAACATGTTATGCGATAAATATCTGAGTGAAAAAGGTGTTGATTACTCGATGACAAATGTTAGGCCTGTAAAGAAAAAGCCATCGTGTTGCGCAGACCCCAGACGAACTGGGAACAGGGCAGGCGTAAAATGATTATGATGGGGGTAAATATCTGTTAAGGTGACCATCAATGGAAATTACAAATTCAAAGTAGTAAGCATCAGGAAATTTCTTCTTTAGGCAACAGACTTATGTTAACTTGGATTATTTAAAGATAACCTCCTCAAATTACCCCAGTTTCTACTGATGACAAATTACCTACAAACGTGTACTTTGATGACATCGTCATCATTGCCAACGTTAATGGCATTGTCAGGGGAATCATTAGGGCAATTGTGTCTCGCTCGGTATTAGTGTAATTTTTATGCCGTATCTACTGTGGGAAGGGCTACGTGATTATTCGTAACGAGGTTTTTTGATTACTGTTTTGCTTTTGTCCTACAGCAGTAGATAAATTATTTCAACTTTTGAATGGTGGTGGTACTTCTCCATCTCATCCCGAAGGTTTCGTAAGAAGTTCCTAAGGTACGTTCCGGGGGGACTCCTAGCAGTGTTACCTTGAATTTAATCGTTCACCAACCCACCTGGTGGTGATGATGATGATGATGATGACATACTTCGATAAGCGGATGTACTTAGTGAAAGTTTCGTTTTTCTTTGACGCAGGAGTACGCACTTACATGCAAGCCTATTGCTATGTTGCCATAGCAATAGGCTAGACAGCCATTGCAATATTGCAATATGCTAGACACAATCTAAAGAAGTTCTTACCACTCTCAACAAGGCACTGCGATTTCCTTCTCGTGTTGATTGAGAGACCGTCTTGTTTTTGACCTCTCCTAGAAATCTTCTCACAGAATATACCCGATCTTCAGACTATTAACTAAATGTCTTTCTCCCTTTATCCTCAGATTGCAAGCAGCCCGCAGTCACCGCAAGCGCAGGCGGGCGCGTGACGGTCTCTCCGGGAGCGGGTGGAGCTCGCCCTTCAGGATAACTGGCGCCGGCTGACCAGGACAGTGAGTAGTTAGTAAAGAAATAGAAACCATCCTAGCCGATTTCGGCCACGGCGGCCAATCTTACGATTAGCCGGTACGCCGGATATATTACAGTGCATATAGTGCACAAGTGAGTGCGCAAGCACAGGTGTACTCCCTATTCCCTCACTCTCATAGTTCGGTGGGACAGCAATCTGTCACGACTGTTGAGAGATCAGGCGCAGGACCAACGGCTAAACGTGCTCTTCGAGACACGGGGATGTATTACACTGCCAACTTCCAAACTTCGGACGGTTTTTGTGTTATTCCAACTCGAAAACACAGACACAATTTCATGGGTCCGACTCCGGATTCCAACCCAGGACCGCCGGCGCAGCCGCCGCGTCAAAGTGCGACTTACTAGCCACTGCGCCATAGGGGCAGTTAGTACACCATGCTTGACGATAGATGGCGTTGTTTGCAGTGTTTTTTTGATTTGATGCGCCCAGACCTCCGTGATCGACAAGGGTTTCAACTTCAAGGCCCGACTTGGATTACTAGCATTGCACATTTGAGGAATGGGCTACTTTAAATAGGATTTCTGAAGTATGTCTAAATTATTATAATAAATTATCTCCACAACACCTGTTCCTAATCCACTGGTGGACATAAACTTCCACCATAGTTAAAACGATGGCCCTGCAATGACTGCAGTATGTTTGCAAAAATACTCTTCAATATAGCAATATTGTTTTGGGGAACACATTTTGGGGGATGAGCTGATCCCCCAAAATGTGCCTTAGTCGTTTCTGACACCCATGGGATGAAATTAGGGGAGTAGTTACTTTAACACGTACTTAAATTAACTTCAATAAAGGCACTACTTTGGTCTGTCTTTGCCACCACCGCCTTAATCACCACCAAGTTATTAAACAGACAAAAACCTCTTGTTCCAGGGCCCACAACCGAACCGGACAAGACACCGCTCCTTCAGCCAAGAGAGACACAAGCAGAGACGCAGCAGCGCGCATTCTTTGGACCTCGAGAGGTCCCACGAGCTTGAAGAGAGACCACAGCAAACTGCCACTATACATAGGTGAGCTCGCAACGGTTTTGTCACGAACAACTTATGGGACTCATCATCATTGGCATTTGCGTCTATTTCAGACAATTTAATCACTCTCAAGTACAAAACGAGGCCATGCGCTTTCTCTCATGACTGTGTAGGCCAATTCTAGAGCGGCAGATCAACGGACAAACATAATTACCAATGGTCATGTAAGACCATGCAGTTGGACATCTTGCAAATTTACTATCCACGACACTGTAGAGGAGCAGAAATTAAGCTTTTTCTCATAATCTTTATCAGCCACGAGGCTGGGCAAGCAGTGATGGCCACAGGAAGATAAACTGTAGACTAACAGGGCAACGCCTCTGCCCATCATCCTAGCGCCACGGTTGCATCCTTGCCTAACAGCCCAGGGTACGCTGCGACTATGATCCTGAATTGAGAAGCCTGGTTATTACAGTGGAGCCAATGTCGTCTGATCTGCCTATCCCGCAGAATATCCCACTTCTATTTTAATAATCCTATGGGAAGAAATGGAAGGCACAATTTTTGTACGACATCACACGTCATAGTCCATACAAGGGCTAATGAGCTATCTCTCATGTGATTTAAACCTATGTAACGCAGGAGGTACCAATCTTTAATCCATAGAAATGCATACTCAACCCATAACTCTTGTTCCAGAGCCCACTCTCTGAGCAAGATGGCGACTATATCTTTGAAGATATCGCTGGACGGCGGGAAGGTGGTGAAGACGATCCAGTTCGACCCGTCCACGACCGTGTACGACGCGTGCCGCATCATCAGGGAGAAGATACTCGAGGCGAATGCTAGCGAGCGTGAGTACTCGTGACTCTTCATCATACGGGTGTTAGTAACTGTTGCGTTCTCTGCTATTGCCGCGCGGAGGATCCCCTTTAGCGTACATACTCTTGTGGTCAGGCCATTAGCACGCATTCCATTGCTTCCGAGGTCGTCAGCATCCATAGGCATGACATGAATCCAGCATTTCTTGGGCCTATCCTCTTCTACCTAGATCTGGCGGAGGCAGCATGGCAACAGTTCATTTGTTTCCTAAGTAGTTGGCCGGTTTTTATAAGACACTTCTGTAATTTATTTGCAATATCACGGACGGAAAGGCTGCACAGAATTCTGCGGTCTTCCTAACTCTAATATCCTGAGCAGCAATTTCATCTCTGTGACTTATTCGTGTCAGTGCTATTTATATGCGGCACTGATAGCCTACCTAACGGGCAATCCGTCTGCTCGTTTGCTGCCTGCAAATGTGTTAAACGATCGAAACCTTAACAAATCTTTCTTTTCCTCCAACAGCGAAAGAATTCGGCCTCTTCCTGGCCTCCGAGGAAGACCCGAAGAAGGGGATATGGCTGGAAGCGTCCCGCAGCCTGGACTACTACATGCTGCGCAACCTGGACATGCTGGAGTACACCAAGAAGACGAGGAACCTGCGCGTCAGGATGCTGGACGGTGAGTGGGGGTCGCATGGGGATCGGGACACGAGGGGATTGGCACAAGAAGGGGATATGGCTGGAAGCGTCCCGCAGCCTGGACTACTACATGCTGCGCAACCTGGACATGCTGGAGTACACCAAGAAGACGAGGAACCTGCGCGTCAGGATGCTGGACGGTGAGTGGGGGTTGCATGGGGATCGGGACGTGAGGGGATTGGCACAAGAAGGGGATATGGCTGGAAGCGTCCCGCAGCCTGGACTACTACATGCTGCGCAACCTGGACATGCTGGAGTACACCAAGAAGACGAGGAACCTGCGCGTCAGGATGCTGGACGGTGAGTGGGGGTTGCATGGAGATCGGGACATGAGGGGATTGGCACAAGAACTGGATATGGCTGGAGGCGTCCCGCAGCCTGGACTACTACATGCTGCGCAACCTGGACATGCTGGAGTACACCAAGAAGACGAGGAACCTGCGCGTCAGGATGCTGGACGGTGAGTGGGGGTCGCATGGGGATCGGGACACGAGGGGATTGGCACAAGAAGGGGATATGGCTGGAAGCGTCCCGCAGCCTGGACTACTACATGCTGCGCAACCTGGACATGCTGGAGTACACCAAGAAGACGAGGAACCTGCGCGTCAGGATGCTGGACGGTGAGTGGGGGTCGCATGGGGATCGGGACACGAGGGGATTGGCACAAGAAGGGGATATGGCTGGAAGCGTCCCGCAGCCTGGACTACTACATGCTGCGCAACCTGGACATGCTGGAGTACACCAAGAAGACGAGGAACCTGCGCGTCAGGATGCTGGACGGTGAGTTGGAGACCATTACATGACCATGGCTATGGTAGCTCTTCCTCTCTTAAAGAATATATTCATATTTTTTTCTATGAACACCATTCGCAAGCAGTTTATGCCAATTTCGGAACGAACGTGAGCTGTCACTTTGACGGAACGTCAATAACAAAGCAGAATCAACTGTCATGGAAGGAACGCACGCGCTTGCATTTTCCTGAGGTTTTTTGCATAAAACAGCCTAAAACTATTGATTATTACATTAGAACTACAACCAAGCTCAAAAACCAGATGGGACTTTGATCCACGCCCTTTTCGTTCGGCCTTCAAATTATTATGTTATTGATAGACTTTACTTGATGAATAACGTAATTCTCATTTGTTCGCAGGCACGGTGAAGACGCTTCTAGTGGACGACAGCCAGATCGTGGCCAATCTGATGGTGGTGATATGCACCAAGATCGGCATCACCAACTATGACGAGTATGGACTGGTGAGTTTGAAGTTAATATTATGAGTTATATTTCTGGGTCTATGGTCTGAATTAAAGTTATATCATTCATTAATTTTGCCAGGGGTAGTTTCCAGTACTGGGCTGTTTTGATGTAAATAAATAAATCTTCTTCTTCTTAAACTAAAGAGCTACGCTCTTGTCGTGTAGCTTCTTCCTCCATTGTTTCCTCCTTTCAGGAAATAAATAAATATATTGGACTAACACACTAATTGCCTAGCCCCAAACTAAGCTCAAAGCTATGGAAGCTAGGGAACGGATAGACATAAATACTTTTAAAAACATCCATGACTCGTCACACCCATCATCACACAAACATTTGACCTTTGGTTTTGTAGCCAGGGTCTCTGACAACTAGGCCAACGGGCCTGTAAAAAGAAACACAAGGAAGTTTAAATGAATCTTCTAACAGTATAATAATAGGGTAAAAAATATTTGACGTGGAAAAGAATTTCAGCGTAAATCAAGTTGCAAAATAAACGCTTTGACTTTCACTTTGACTAATTGTACTTATGATTTGATTCAACAGGTGCGTGAAGAACAGAAGGAGGAAGCGGACCCCTGCGAGAAGCCAAACTACGGCACCCTCACGTTGCGCAGGAAACACCATGAGAAGGAAAGAGATGCCAAGATGGAGCAGCTGAGGAAGAAGCTGCGCACTGATGATGAAGGTAGACCATCAGACTTTTTCATCCTTGTAACATCCATTATCTCGATGGAGGAGCTGAGGAGCAGAGGCGCTGTGTGATGGCAAAGAGGTTAGCGCGCCCTGTCTGCGGTTGCTAAAGTTAAGCAACGTTCGCAGAGGTCAGTCATCGCATAGGTGACCGAAAATTAGCGCGTTCAAATAAACAAACGAACAAACATACAAACAAACCCTTCTGATTTTTAATATAAGTATAGATGTATCCTCAAAGCTTGAGTAGCTCGATGTCGCAGTGGTTAGTGCATTCGGCCTGCGATTGCTAAAGTTAAGCAACCTTGGCAGAGGTCGGTTATTGGATGGGTGACCAAAAATTTCCATCTCGAGCTCCTCCGTGCTTCGGAAGGCACGTTAAGCCGTTGGTCCTGCGCCTGATCTCTTTTGCCGTGCCACCTGTGCTTGCGCTCTCCATTGTGCATTATTAATAATATATCCTGCCGCCATCGGCCGCCATGGCCGAAAACGGCCTGAATGGTATTATTATTATATGATCTTTTATTCTCCAGTGAACTGGGTAGAACCCGGCAAGACTCTCCGCGAGCAGGGGGTGGACGCATCGGAAACCCTCCTCCTCCGTCGCAAGCTGTTCTTCAGCGACCGCAACGTGGACTCTCGCGACCCGGTGCAGCTCAACTTGCTGTACGTGCAGGCGCGCGACGCCATCTTGGACGGGACGCATCCTGTTACGCAGCAGAAAGGTAATGAATTACTACTTAGTGTTAAGTATGGTTCATCATCCTTCTGCCCTTATCCCACACTAGGCGGCGTCGACGCAACATGTCTACTCCTTCCACTCATTCCTATCAGCCGTCAACTCCATATTCACTCCTTTCACGTCCATATCACATTTCACGCAATACATCCATCTCTTTTTCGGTCTTCCTCTGCGCGTCTTTCCATCCGCAGTCATATTTATCACTCTCTTAGTGACATGCCAATCTTCCCTTCTCATAACATGCCCATACCATGCCCAGGTAAAGTATGGTTAAGGCCATCGAATCAGCCGAATCCAAAATCTCACAAACTCGAAATACAGAAGAAATTAGGACCACATTATGGTCCGCAATGTGGACTCTCGCGACCCGGTGCAGCTCAACCTGCTGTACGTGCAGGCGCGCGACGCCATCTTGGACGGGACGCATCCTGTTACGCAGCAGAAAGGTATAGTGATCTACTATCTACTATTGTACAGTCATGAGTATCAATATGTCGACTCTCGCGACCCGGTGCAGCTCAACTTGCTGTACGTGCAGGCGCGCGACGCCATCTTGGACGGGACGCATCCTGTTACGCAGCAGAAAGGTATAGTGATCTACTATCTACTATTGTACAGTCATGAGTATCAATATGTCGACTCTCGCGACCCGGTGCAGCTCAACTTGCTGTACGTGCAGGCGCGCGACGCCATCTTGGACGGGACGCATCCTGTTACGCAGCAGAAAGGTATAGTGATCTACTATCTACTATTGTACAGTCATGAGTATCAATATGTCGACTCTCGCGACCCGGTGCAGCTCAACTTGCTGTACGTGCAGGCGCGCGACGCCATCTTGGACGGGACGCATCCTGTTACGCAGCAGAAAGGTATAGTGATCTACTATCTACTATTGTACAGTCATGAGTATCAATATGTCGACTCTCGCGACCCGGTGCAGCTCAACTTGCTGTACGTGCAGGCGCGCGACGCCATCTTGGACGGGACGCATCCTGTTACGCAGCAGAAAGGTATAGTGATCTACTATCTACTATTGTACAGTCATGAGTATCAATATGTCGACTCTCGCGACCCGGTGCAGCTCAACTTGCTGTACGTGCAGGCGCGCGACGCCATCTTGGACGGGACGCATCCTGTTACGCAGCAGAAAGGTATAGTGATCTACTATCTACTATTGTACAGTCATGAGTATTAATATGTATACAAACACATTCAAATAGAAATTTACTGCTTTGACATAAGAGTCGATGTGTATTAGTATTGATGCTCAAGACTGTACGTGCGCGCGACGCCATCTTGGATGGCACGCATCCAGTAACGCAGCAGGAAGGTATTGAGTTACTCCTTAAAGTGTCAAGCGAGGTAAAACATTGTGGAAATTCCACTCGAATGTGTCGCTCGTCTTGGGAAGTACCTCCACCTTACAGAAGACCGCAGTGAAGTAGCACTTCGTAACTGTTGTGCTATGTTTCTGCTGGTGAGTAAGGTTGCCAGAGCTCAGTTGGGGAGGGTATGGGGTTAAGGCCGGCAACACATCAACGATACCTCTGGTGTCGCGGATGTCCATGGGCGGCGGTGATTGCTTACCATCAGGCGACCCGCCAGCTCGTTTGCCGCCTCTGACATAAAAAAAAAGTGTTAAGTATGGTTACGGCCACCGAATCAGCCGAATCCAAAATCTCACAAACGCGAAATATAGAAACATTTTAAGACCACATTTTTGGTCCGCAACGTGGACTCTCGCGACCCGGTGCAGCTCAACTTGCTGTACGTGCAGGCGCGCGACGCCATCTTGGACGGGACGCATCCTGTTACGCAGCAGAAAGGTATAATAATAAATAAATAATAAAAAGGTACTGAGAATTTTTGCGTTCAAATTATCTACTGTCTATTATTTCACTTGCGTACAGCATTTAAAAAGGCAGAGTACAGACTTTACATTTTTGGTCCTTCGAGCCGGATAAGGGGCTTCATATGGATAACTTACCTTTTGGCGCGCTTAAGGGGATAACGCTGACTTTGCGTCCCTGACATCGTGAACATCACTCTTTCTTATACAGATTCTACATTTATGGGCCTTCGAGCCGGATAGTACCAGCGACCCACAATAACTTTGATGATAAATGTTAAGATGCATCCCTATCATTTTCATCACATACCTCATCTCCATTCAGTCTTGTCCGCGGTAACTCTACATTTTGACGGGGCTGTACTTGTGAAAGTCTGAAATCTTATCATCCTCATTTGCCTATTACGCAAGAGGTCGCGGGTTCGATCCCCGCACAGGACAAACATTTGTGTGCATGAACATGTCTGTTTGTCCTGGTCTGGGTGTTATATGTATCTATTTAAGTATATTTGTAATACCACTGTTGATTCTGATGTCTGTAACACAAGTGCTTAAGCTACTTACCACGGGGTCAGATCAATGTATGTGATGTTGTGAAATATTTATTTATTTATTTATCTCTCCCCCAGCGTGCGAGTTCGCCGGCATCCAATGCCAGATCCAGTTCGGCGACCACAAGGAGGACAAGCACACGCCGGGCTTCCTCGACCTCAAGGAGTTCCTGCCCGCCTCCGAGGTCAAGGTCAAGGGGATCGAGAAGAAGGTCTTCAAGGTAAGGACGATGGTATACTCCTACTGAGACGACGCAGCGACTTAAAGTCTTTTACAGAAAATAATAGGGACCCGTGATCTCGAAAGACTACCTTCAATAATAATAATCAATATTATAGTGCACAAGCGAGCGCGCAAACACTCTCATAGGTCGGTGGGACAGCAATCTGACACGACCGTAGAGAGATCAGGCGCAGGACCAACGGCGTCTTCCGAAGCAGGTCTTCAAGGTGAGGGTTGCATATGACTCATGAAGGAGGGGGCGAACTAGCGGAAGTCTCACCTAAAGTTATTAAGGCTGCCCATGGATAACAAAAACTACACAGGAGTCACAGTATTGAATCAAACAACTACACAAGAGTCGCAGTACTGGTTCAAGAGGAAAAGAGTCAAGGTCAGGGGGATCGAGAAGAAGGTCTTCAAGGTAAGGGATGCATATGACTCGTGCAGGAGGGGGCGAATGAGCAGGAGTCTCAGCTAAAGTTAGGCTGCCCATGGACATCAACAACTCCACAAGAGTCACAGTATTGAATCAAGAGAAGCAGGGTGGCGTTGAGATACTTACTCCGCTGGCTCAGGTTTAGGAAATCTTGGAGGAAGGCAAACAAGCAAGAACGTCATGTGACGTAAAATGATCACCACTGTCTATGGACATCAACAAGCCCCCCCCCCCCCAAGTACACTGGATATATTATAGTGCACAGGTGCACTCCCCATTCTCTCAATCTGACACGACGAAAGACCAGGCGCTGGACCAACGGTTTCAAGTGCCTTCCGAAGCACGGTGGAGCAGGAGATAAAAAAAAATCGTTCACCCATCATGGCCTCTACCATAAACACCAGGCTTAAGTTATACTGTTATAATACTAACAATTTATGGATCCAGATGTCCAAAATAAATAATTATTATTATTTATTATAAAGAAATAAAAATAATTCTTCTTCTTCTGCAGGAACATAAGAAGCACGTTGGCCTCAGCGAACTTGACGCGAAGGTTCTATATACTAAGAGCGCGAGGGATCTGAAGACTTATGGTGTCGCGTTCTTCCTTGTCAAGGTAAGGAGTAGGATATGATTAAGTATATTTGTGTTAAATCGCTTAAAAGTCATTATTATTAAAAAATAAGTCGAAACGTGATTGGGTTTTGTTTAAAAATGTATTGAAAAAAGGGTGTTTGCGAATGAAAAATCCGCTAGATGGTCAATGTCATGTCAAAATTCATCAATCACATAGCAGTTAGAGTAAGACCCTACGCGTACCTACTGCAATCTAGCGAATTTTGAAAACCCTCATTGAAACGCGATTTAGTCCTTAAGTTTTCTGAAGTAACATTATTGGAAGCAACACTTAAGGGATTTTTATTTATAAAATCTATTCCAATATAATAAAGCTGATGAATTTGTTTGTTGCTTTGTTTGAACGCGCTAATCTCGAGATTGTCTTAATTCTTCAAATGTCCAAAATTAAAGATAGACTTTCGCAGTTCATTATGAACACTGGTTATTAAATTCACTTGACGTGATCAGTTGGTCACAACTTATCTTCAATATTTAGTCGTCTTATAATTACCTCTCTTAACAGGAAAAGATGAAAGGCAAGAACAAGCTCGTACCCCGTCTACTCGGCGTGACGAAAGACTCCGTCCTCCGTCTCGATGAGAAGACCAAGGAAATCCTGCAGACTTGGCCATTGACTACCGTGCGCCGCTGGTGCGCTAGTCCAAACACTTTCACGCTGGACTTTGGCGACTACAGGTAAACTAGACAAACAACGGCAGGCTTCTGTTGTTCGTATTATAACGCAACGTTCGTATACTTACTACAGATTTATACCACGAATATAAGTACCGGGCCGTGATTTCGAGGTCCTGGGTTCAATTCCCGGGTCGGGCAATATTTGTGTTGATTTTTTAGAACACAGCCCGGGTTTGTGATCACCAACCCGCATTTGGCAAGCGTGGTGATTAAGCCAAAACCCATCATTGTAACGAAAACATGATTTCAAATGATGGAGCCTTTGCCCTGCAGTGGAACATTAATAGGCTGATACTACTTACTTACAATTGAACAAATAAAAAAAACAGAAGAAAGAGCCGCTTGAAAATAAGACAGATAAAAAATATTTTAAAATTGCGAGGGCACGCCCTTCAATAAAGGGTAATCACCGAAATAAATTGAAATTAAATATTGCGCTGCTTTTTATCAGTTGGGTTTTAACAGCTGGGTTTAATCAGCTCAAGATAAACTTAGAATTTTACCTTTTGTGTCTCTACTTATACCCTATGTTATACTTTAACATAGTTTACTCACAATAACGTTTCTTTCCAGCGACCAGTACTACTCAGTGCAGACCACCGAAGCAGAACAGATCCTGCAAGTGATAGCTGGGTACATCGACATCATCGTGCGGAAGCAGCGCGCGAAGGACCACCTCGGCATCGAGGGGGACGAGGGGTCCGCCATGCTGGAGGACTCGGTCTCGCCGTCCAAGTGAGTAGCATCTGCCGCGCGCCAGTACTGCATGGTGTAGACCACCGAAGCAGAACAGATCCTGCAAGTGATAGCTGGGTACATCGACATCATCGTTCGGAAGCAGCGCGCGAAGGACCACCTCGGCATCGAGGGGGACGAGGGGTCCGCCATGCTGGAGGACTCGGTCTCGCCGTCCAAGTGAGTAGCATCTGCCGCGCGCCAGTACTGCATGGTGTAGACCACGGAGGCAGAACAGATCCTGCAAGTGATAGCTGGGTACATCGACATCATCGTACGGAAGCAGCGCGCGAAGGACCACCTCGGCATCGAGGGGGACGAGGGGTCCGCCATGCTGGAGGACTCGGTCTCGCCGTCCAAGTGAGTAGCATCTGCCGCGCGCCAGTACTGCATGGTGTAGACCACCGAGGCAGAACAGATCCTGCAAGTGATCGCTGGGTACATCGACATCATCGTACGGAAGCAGCGCGCGAAGGACCACCTCGGCATCGAGGGGGACGAGGGGTCCGCCATGCTGGAGGACTCGGTCTCGCCGTCCAAGTGAGTAGCATCTGCCGCGCGCCAGTACTGCATGGTGTAGACCACCGAGGCAGAACAGATCCTGCAAGTGATCGCTGGGTACATCGACATCATCGTTCGGAAGCAGCGCGCGAAGGACCACCTCGGCATCGAGGGGGACGAGGGGTCCGCCATGCTGGAGGACTCGGTCTCGCCGTCCAAGTGAGTAAATAAATCATCATCATCTTAGCGACTCTCCCGGTTGCATCCTCGGCCATTGCCTTGGAGCCCAGGGTACGCAAGACTATGATCCTGAATTGACTTGCCTGGTTATTACAATGGAGCGACTGTCGTCTGACCTCGGTAACCACAAGGGAAACCAGACCAGTTGGATCATAGTCGGGACCAACGGCTTGACGTGCCTTCCAAAGCACGGAATCATCATTCTTATCGGACAATCAGGTGATTCAAGCCTGCAATGTCCTAACCAAACTGGGAAAACCAACACAAAGTGAAAGTGTTCCCCGCGGGATTCGAACCCACGACCTCCGAGTTCGTAGTTTTTGGGCACAGAGCTCTAACCACTACACCACGGAGGCAGTTAAGTGTCATCACTTGACTCATGTCAAGTGAGTAAATAAATAATAAATATAAATATATCACAACTTCACATACATTGATCTGACTCCGTGCCAAGTAGCTTAAGCACTTGTGTTGCAGACATCAGAATCAACAGTGGTATTACAAATATACCTAAATAGATAGATACATAGTATAACTTCCAGAACAGGACAAACAGACATGTTCGTGCGGGAATCGAACCCGCAACCTCTTGTATAATAGGCAACACTTTGACCATAACACCAAGCGGGTCGTTAAATGCCGATGTTCATCACACAAACATTTGCACCTAGCGGGATTCGAACCCGCGACCTTTGGTTTTGGAGTCAGTGCCTCTGCTCTAACAGACCCGTCAATAATTTATGTATGTTGTCCACAGAGCGAATATCATTCAACACGACACATTCAAATCTGGCAAAGTGAACACGGAATCCGTCGCGAAGCCAGCCGTCCATCGACCAGGAGCTGAAGGTATACTATGTTACTATGTTGTATATTATATGTTAGTGACCTAGGACATAGCCTGAAGTCGTTAGATTTGCCCTTAAACACTTTGCCACTTTGGTACCGCGTCCGCTGTCATGGAAATAAGGGCTTCTCATTTGCTTAACATTAGGCAGAGCGGAGCCAATATAAATAAATAAATAATTTCACAACATCACATACGTTGATCTGACTCCGTTTTATGTAGCTTAAGCACTTGTGTTACAGACATCAGAATCAACAGTGGTATTACAAATATACCTAAATTGATACATATATCACCCAGACCAGGACAAAGAGACATATTCATGTACACAAATTTTTGACCTGTGCGGGAATCTAACCAGCGATCACTTGTTTAATAGGCAACATCTTGACCATAACACCGAACGGGTCGTCAAAAATATACCGAGCCACTATGAAAAAATAAATAAAATCTAGAAACTGGTATTATTTTTACGTACGCCATCTATCGAACACAGGATGGTATTTTATAAGCCTTTTCGTAAAAACAGCTTCACACATTTGTACCTTAAAACGGAGGACTGTCAACGTGCTGTCTCGCTCTAAGAAGTGACTGTCGCTCCTATTTAAGTGCCAATTTCAAAGTATGGCGAGGGCAAATCTAACGATTTAAATCTATGGACCTAGGACATATGTATTGTACAAATATTTATGTTGGTGTCCTGAATTATGAGGGACTTTAGCTGTATACTTTTATAAGTTGACACAGCTTTGTTTTCTTTTATTATTTGTGTTTAGATAGTCTCATTCATGTTTTTTTTCATGAAGAATTTATTTCATATTCTATATTTTCGTACTTTATTTTTTTTTGAAGAGCGTGGGAGGTATATATACTTATTGTACATATTTAAGCCGAAAGAAATATATCAAGTTCTTACCAAATAAATGTGTAAAAATGCCTGTCACACGAATCACTTAAATTAATTGTGCGATTAAATAGCATTCATATAATAAACCGAAATAAATGTCTAATCATCAGATTTACAATTATATGATCATACAGTTGCTCTGCACACGCACAAACCAATAAAATACTTCTTAAATCTCATTAAGCCATTTGGAGTTTTTATTTGAACAGGTGAAATATTTTAAGCATGTTATATCGGTCAGTTATTAATTATGTGTTTTATTGCATAGTAGTGTGGATGTTTATGAGTGGTTTCATTAGGGGTTACAAAAAGGCAAATACTTAGATTTTTTTGTATTATAAAAATATGGTAGAGTGAAAAAAGTTTTGACGTGCAAAAGAATTTACGAAGTGAATCAAATTGATGAATAAAGTACTTATTTCATTTCATTCCATTTCTTTTCATTTATTGTGGGAGTTAGTATACAATCTGAAAAATGCTGTACTTTGATAACATTTATTTGGTAAGAACTAGATGTTATTATATGACATTCATATTTATTTACTTTTGTTTTGCTATTTTTATGCAACTTGTGGCGGAGTTATGGATCCATTGTTGTAATATCTGAAGTTTTTTCTTGAGTAAAATGTATTTTTGGTCTAAGTTCTCAAGTAATGAGGGTGTTTGCGATTGAGAAATCCGCTAGATGGCAATACGTAGGCGTAAGGACTAACTGCTATGTCATAATAAATGTCATGTCAAAATTCACCAATCACATACCATTTAGACCCTACGCCTACCTACTGCCATCTAGCGGATTTTACATTTGCGATAACCCTCATTCATACTTGTTCTAAATTCAAAACTTAATTCATTTGAGCTCCTACTGAGTGCCTTTTCTTAATTTTTTTCTTTAAATTCACTAAATATTCGATCCACACCTCGCCCAACTTTACATTCGTTTGCAAAACACACCTTAAGTAGTGTACACACGGCTTGTTTCCGCTTGGCACGACGCGCAGGCGCGAAGCCGTTCGCAGTGGGCCACATGACGGGAGCGCAGCAGACCACCGTCTCGGGGCAGATCATCACCGGACATACTCCTCCTGCCGTATGTATTGTAGTATTAGTTACATATTAAGGATAACCTCTCTGCCTTGTGTACAGTCAGCGTCAGATAGATAAAGACAATCAGGGTATTTAGTAGATGGTTTATGTGAATTTTGCACTAATCGGTCGAGCGGTTCTTCATTTACCACTCGTATGGAAGCACCTGCCGGGCCGCTCGTAAAGTGAATGATATCGGAACAAACAAAGTTTCCATGTTGTTGATAGCATAATATTCATTTAAAAAGTCGACCCATTGAAAACGTGATAAATATTGTAATTATTTACCGTAAATAGTAGTAAATTAGACACCGCGGAGCATTTTAAGTGTTCAAAAATGTGATGGCGATATGTCTGTAGCCATATTATGGCGTTTGAACTGAACCGAGCTTTATGACATTTTGAATGTGTCAACTTTTTAAACAGATATTATGTTGGCAACACAATGGAAACTTGGTACCAATATTTATTGAGTATTTGATTGCGTTTATTTATTTGAGTACCCTGAGTGTCACTATCTTTTTGCTTGATGCTGACTGTATCATACGATGACAATTAATCTGTATAACTTGACCGCATAAGCTTTAGAATTTATTCGTTATTTCATAATATAAACACAGATAATGCGACAAGATGGCGCTGTATACGGAGATTTAAATCGTTATGTTTGCCCTTACTACAGAAAGCTGTTGCAATATTTTGACGATCGCCACCTGTCGAACACAATTGAAAATAGCACTAAACATGTCATTATTTCCATGGCAACGGAATAAACTACGATTAATAATTTAAAGCATTTATAAAATCTAAGCACTTACACATGAAGCTTTATTTGTGTTTTTAGAATTATAACTGCACTTCAAAAAGGCGCAGGACGGCATATTCTTCACCTTTTCATTAAAACAGCTTCACACATTTGAACGGGTGACTATCGCTCTTATTTTAATGCTAATTTCGGAGTATGGCGAGGGCAAATGTGATGATTTAAATCTTTGGTTGTATGTTATAGGCTATATCTATATTAAGTTTAAATTGCTGAGTGTATGTTTCTTTGTTCCACGCCTTACCTTTGGATCTCGAACAGTCATCGAAATGGGCTGTGTAGGTACATACGTTCTTTGATTAATAAGTATATTGCTATCAAATGGTACATTATTAAGTAAAGTGTGATTGGAGATTACTGCTTTGTTCCAATTTAATGTTTTCTTTGTCGTTGAAAAAACTCGCACTCCATCATCTTCATATGTGATTATATTGATATTACGCGCGTAGATACAGAAACGTATAAAATAACTAAAGAAAGAAAATTACGGCTTGTACTTTGACTATCGCGCCAATTGCTATCTGGCGGCCTTACTCACCAGCAGAAACATAGCGCAACAGTTCCGAAGTGCCACTTCACTGTGATTATTTCAATAGTACAACAGCACTATTTCATTCTTTATCGGCGCTGGTAATATCTTAGCTGTAATATAAACGTCGTGCCAATCAACTATAACCCTTATTTCACTTAAAACAAAGTCCATTATCCCCCGAATGCAGCAAAGGTGCAACAGACGCACGTAAATCACTATTTAACTAAGATAATAGTCATGATATTCGATTATAACCCTTATCCCCCGCATAACAAAGTGCATTATCCCCCACAGGCAGCGCAGGTGCAACAGACGCGCGTAACATCTCTCCTGTCGGAGCCACAGAGGGCGCTACTGTCCACCATTACGAGCGGACGGGAAGTCATCTTGAGAGCCGAACAGACGCTAACCAGGGTATGTAGAACTGTCTTATGCTATGTGTTAAGTATCTGAGATGTGAGGGAGCTCCGTCACCGTAACCGAAACTATCAGATATCCGATATAAAAAAATATCCGTTACCGTAACCAAATCTGAAATAAAAGTTTTGAATAATATAGGATAGGGCGAAACCTAATTGGGACACGTTATGATAATAATATGTTATTATAAGGCGCCGAAGAACCTATAAACAAATACATTTTATTACCAATTGGTAGGTAGGCCATTTTATTACCTTAACCGTATCCAATCCGTATCCAAAATGTCATATCCATAATAGCCCTGGTACGTATGTGCTTTAGGCGTCGACAGCTGATGGAAATTGGAGGAAAGGTGCATGAGCAAATTGTATGGACTTTGGTCTAATATCTCAACATTATTCATATCGATGACTAATGAAAGCATTTGAAGTGTTTTTATGACGGAGTTTGACAGCCAAACTGAATTCGAGCTAGGACATGTTTTTTTTTAAAAATGCCTTTAAAATTCCCATACTCTCCCTAACTTTTTTTTTCATGTTGAACTAAGCTAGCACTTGACCACAAAGTTGCCTGATGTTAAACAACTATGCGGTCTACGATGGAGCGTGCTTGCTTAGGAAAAGCCCGTTTATCTGAGCCGAATAGGAAAACCACCATAATTTTGCGGCCTCTAAACAATCACTAACGATATCATTTGTATTTGTGTCCTCCAGGCGAGTATCCCCGAACTCGGCGGCGACGCGGCGTCCGTCAAGTGGAAGCAGGTCACCATGGACACCAACAAGCAAGCGGTGACGTCACAGATTGCTGCCATGAACGCGGCCACCGCTCAGGTCGTCACTCTCACCTCAGGTATGACTCAGAGAGACTAGCGGTCGCCCGCGACTCGGTCGTGACTCCGTTACACTATAGCCGGCGACGCGGCGTCCGTCAAGTGGAAGCAGGTCACCATGGACACCAACAAGCAGGCGGTGACGTCACAGATTGCTGCCATGAACGCGGCCACCGCTCAGGTCGTCACTCTCACATCAGGTACGTGTGAGAGAGACATCTGTCTAGTGACTAGCGGTCGCCCGCGACTCGGTCGTGACTCCGTGTTACACTATAGCCGGCGACGCGGCGTCCGTCAAGTGGAAGCAGGTCACCATGGACACCAACAAGCAGGCGGTGACGTCACAGATTGCAGCCATGAACGCGGCCACCGCTCAGGTCGTCACTCTCACCTCAGGTACGACTGAGAGAGACATGTATCTATAGACTAGCAGCCGCCCGCGACTCGGTCGTGACTCCGTGTTACACTATAGCCGGCGACGCGGCGTCCGTCAAGTGGAAGCAGGTCACCATGGACACCAACAAACAGGCGGTGACGTCACAGATTGCAGCCATGAACGCGGCCACGGCTCAGGTCGTCACTCTCACCTCAGGTACGTGTGAGATATACTAGCAGTCGCCCGCGACTCGGTCGTGACTCCGTTACACTATAGCCGGCGACGCGGCGTCCGTCAAGTGGAAGCAGGTGACCATGGACACCAACAAACAGGCTGTGACGTCACAGATTGCAGCCATGAACGCGGCCACGGCTCAGGTCGTCACTCTGACGTCAGGTACGTACTGACAACACACAGTCAGAGACCTTAGCTTAAGTAATACCATAGATGCTCCCTATGTGACGTTCAAAACAATCAAACGATCAAAACGTCAAAAAAAGTTGAAAGCTAATTTGTGAAGGTCTGTTGTTATTAATAAAAAAAATTACTTGCATTGCTTTGTTTTTTGGACCAGTTTTGTTTTGTGTTAGAGATATGTACATTGTTAGAATAGATTCAAAAAATGTTAGACCACAATGCATGCCGTCGTCTTCCTAGCGTTTATCCCTTTTCTATGCGAGGTCCGCTTTGACCATGATCCAGGATTTGGCAAGTCTGGTTACTACAGTGAAGCGACTGCCATCAGACCTTCGTAGCCCTTAGAGAAGAACCAAACAGTGTCATAATCTCACGGTTGTATCAACGGCGACAGAACAAAATTAGTACTAAATTCCTACTGTCGCCGATGACACAACCGTGAGATTATGACATTTGCGCTTAGTGAATCGCCCCCCAGGTTGCATCCTGATTGCACATTCAGCTCTAACCGAACTAAAGTCAGAAACTAATTTTTGTTCAAAGCCATGGAGATCTTTTCATTTTTGATCATGGTCTTTTCCATAAAGGGTTCTACAGCATTAGACTAATCTTCAAATCTATCAGCCAATGTAAAACATCTTGAAACTGTCGTTTACTCTTAAATCTAACTGTCATGTTTTCTTACCCCCAGGCCCCACGGAGGAAGTAGACCACACCGCAGTCGGGGCTGCGATCACCACGATCACCAGCAACCTGCCGGAGGTGACGCGCGGCGTGCAGCTGATCGCGGCGCTCATGGACGACGGCGACACCCTGCTCGACGCGACCAGGAAGCTGTGCGCCGCCTTCTCCGACCTGCTGACGGCTGCCGAACCGGAGACTAAGGAGGTGAGGCCGTCAGGATAGCAGGACCTGAAGTCAGACACGTCTGTACCACTGGGCACAAGGGCTCTACCCAGGGCTCCGCCAAGAAGCTGTGCACTGCCTCCCCTGACTTGCTGACTGCTGCTGAACCAAGCTCGGCACAAGGGCCCCGTCACCAAGTTTCTGGGGCCCATGTGCAGGGCCCTAATAGGTAAGAGACGGGACCAGGAAGCTGACTGCTGCCGAACCGGAGACTAAAGAGGTAAGGCCGTCAGAAGAGCAAGACTTGAATTCGTGTGGGAAGGGGCATCTACCCACTTCCTCAAGAGTTAGTAGAAGTAGAGCTATGTGGAGCTTCTGTCTGGGGAAGTACCTCCACCTTACAGAACACCACAGTGAAGTAGCACTTCGTAACTGTTGTGCTATGTTTCTACTGGTGAGTAAGGTCGCCAGAGCTCAAATGGGAGGGTATGGGGTGTCATTGCAAGCCAGGTCCCACCAAGGAAGTAGACCACACCGCAGTCGGGGCTGCGATCACGACGATCACGAGCAACCTGCCGGAGGTGACGCGCGGCGTGCAGCTGATCGCGGCGCTCATGGACGACGGCGACACCCTGCTCGACGCGACCAGGAAGCTCTGCGCCGCCTTCTCCGACCTGCTGACGGCTGCTGAGCCGGAGACTAAGGAGGTGAGACCGTCAGGATAGCGAGACCTGAAGCCAGAACCGTCTGTACCACTGGACACAAGGGCACTACCCAGGACTCCGCCAAGAAGCTGTGCACTGCCTCCCCTGACTTGCTGACTGCTGCTGAACCAAGCTGGGCACAAGGGCCCCGTCACCAAGTTTCTGGGGCCCATGTGCAGGGTCCTAATAGGTAAAAGACGTAACCGGGAAGCTGACAGCTGCTGAACCGGAGACTAAAGAGGTAAGGCCGTCAGAAGAGCAAGACTTGAATTCGTGTGGGAAGGGGCATCTACCCACTCCCTCAAGAGTTAGTAGAAGTAGAGCTATGTGGAGCTTCTCTGTCTAGGGAGGTACCTCCACCTTACAGAACACCACAGTGAAGTAGAACTTCGTTACTGTTGTGCTATGTGTCTACTGGTCAGTAAGGTCGCCAGAGCTCAGATGGGGGGGTATGGGGTGTCATTGCAACCCAGGCCCAACCGAGGAAGTAGACCACACCGCAGTGGGCGCGGCGATCACCACGATCACCAGCAACCTGCCGGAGGTGACGCGCGGCGTGCAGCTGATCGCGGCGCTCATGGACGACGGCGACACCCTGCTCGACGCGACCAGGAAGCTCTGCGCCGCCTTCTCTGATCTGCTCACTGCTGCTGAGCCGGAGACTAAAGAGGTGAGTATCCAGTCTTTCCCACTGGGCACAAGGGCACTACCCAGGGCTCCGCCAAGAAGCTGTGCACTGCCTCCCCTGACTTGCTGACTGCTGCTGAACCAAGCTGGGCACAAGGGCCCCGTCACCAAGTTTCTGGGGCCCATGTGCAGGGCCCTAATAGGTAAGAGACGGGACCAGGAAGCTGACTGCTGCTGAACCGGAGAATAAAGAGGTAAGGCTGTCAGGCAAGCAAGACGTGTGTAGGGCGAGGGATATCGAGCCAGTTTGTAAGAGTTAGAATTAGGAGAGAGCTTAGTAGAACTTCCACACAAATGAGCCTCTCGTCTGGGAATGTACCTCCAGATTCCAGAAGACAACAGTGAAGTAGCACTTTGTAACTGTTGTGCTATGTTTCTGCTGGTGAGTAAGGTCGCCAGAGCTCAGTTGGGGAGGGTATGGAGTCTCATGGACGACGGCGACACCCTGCTCGACGCGACCAGGAAGCTCTGCGCCGCCTTCTCTGATCTCCTGACTGCTGCCGAACCGGAGACTAAGGAGGTGAGGCCGACAGGATAGCAAGACCTGAAAAGTGTGACTTCACCAAAGCTAAGGGGCCTTCAATTATTCAAAATTCCAAAAAAAATAATTTGAATTTTTTGTACAAATTGTATGGGAAAAGGTTTTTGCGATTGCTGACATTTCTAGTACTCAAACCTCAAATGGTACCATAGAGTCGTTTGATCCTTACATGTAATGGGATCGATTGGCATGCAAAAATGTTTGCCTATTTCAGCATATTTTTTTGTAAGTCTGTGAATGCAGATCAAAATATCTCAAAAAGTTATGGATGGTTGCCTAACAACGTTTGATGAACTTGTAACTACAACGGTTGTAAAATGTACCTGCGTTTCAAATCCCATTTCAAAATTCCACCCTGTATATTTAAGGATATTTGTAACACAATGTTGATTCCGACACGGGAATCGAAACCAGGATCGGTCCATCGAAACTATTTCTCATTAATCTAAATTAAAAATAAGCGGATCCGTATTCACTCCAACTAACTTATCTCTTATATCAATTCCAGCCGCGCCAGAGTCTTCTCAACGCTGCCTCGCGCGTCGGAGAAGCCTCAACCTCAGTTCTCCACACCATCGGAGAAGAATCCGAAGAAGACAAGGAAACACAGGTAACGGGGAAGAAATCCTTCATATACAGGAAACTAAACTACTGCTATGATAACTTCTACAAAGCATTCTTTAAGAGTGTTGATTATGATGATTTCGTCGACTGTGAGACTAAGTTTGATGATGATGGTGATGGTAAGCTTGGTGATGATGATGAGGGTATATATGAAGATGTTGATACAAGTAGGAACTGGGGAGCGTTAGAAGCGATTCAGGAAGAGTCGGATAGTGATTATTACAGGAGCTTAGATTACTGTAATACGATATTGAATAAGGGTAAAGTTGAGAATCGTAAAAGTAACGATTTTGAAACTATACTTTCCAATTGTGAATCCTATTTGGAAGATAAAAATGTAGATAGAAGCGAGCAGCCGAAATTGTACCCTAAGACTATATCGGATAAGATTTACAATTTCAAAAAGGACTTTTCCAATCATGACTATGTGAATGTCAATTTTAATGATTATGAAAATATTAATTTGGATAGGAAGACTAAGAATGATTTGCTTCGTCAGCGTTTCTTTTTAGGTAACGATAGGAGCCTCGGTAATGATAACGGAGTTAATACAAATAAGGAATTTAACGATAAAACTGACATTAACGGTAGTTCTTCTAAATTTAACGATAAAAATAGCATTAACGGTACCTCTTCTAACGTTAACGAGAAAAATAGCTATACATATATTAATCTTAACGATAAAAACCAGATTAACGATCATTTTAACAAGTACAATGATAAAAAGATCGAGTGCCATAGCATTCGTAATGACGTTACGAAGACTGGGCCTGATGTAAAAGTCTCAGGTTCACTAAATATGAAACTGTTTAACTTGGACAAGTATAACCGCGTATTGACTACAACAGAAACGTTTGTCGAGAAAGCAGAAGCTAGTTTTACTAAAAACGAGCTTCACAAGAAAAATAAAGACTTGGAATCTTTCGTTAAACGAAGCGAGAAGTATTATACTACCGAATCGCGAGATAGGACTACCACTGTCGAGTTGAACAATGCAAAAGAGACCCAAAAGGGTAAGACTGAGATTCGAATTTTCTACAACCCCACTTTCAAAGCTACAGGCGACAGATTCATCCGAGGTTTCTGCGAATTCTGTCGACGTAGATGTCCAAGGACCGAACAAAAGTGTTGTCCGAAATGTATTTGTCTTGAATTGGAACTGAAAAGAATATGGAGGGAGCATTGGCTGAATATTCTGTTCTTTTTGTGTGTGGTCGTGATTATTTTTGCGTTGCTAGTCCAGTGTTTTATACCGAAGGATGTATGTGAAGGGGCTAAAGGGAATGGTACTGATGATAAATGTTTTGAGATGTTTTGAAGTGAATGGGTTGGAAGGAAAGACGTTTCGGCTTTGAAAGAATTATTAATAAACTATCCTACGGTAAAAGGAGTATATAATATTAATAAACTATGTAGCTACTCGCACTGGCTTCGCACAAAAATTGTTTTTTAACCGCCGCTTTACTCGGCTCGTACCAAATATGGTTGGGAAGGGAGAGGAATGTCATCGGTGAAGGTGATCGTTAGTATACTATAAAGGGGTCTCTTAAACCGACTCTCTTCTTGAATCATTCCATCTATTAAAAAAGCGTATCAAGCGTAAAAAAAATTGAGTTATACTAATTAGTAGCCTTCAGTTAGTTTGGACAATATGATGCTATCTCACGGGAATATGATATGTATTTGAGATAAAAAGTACACTACATCCTTTCAACTTTATAAGTTCTACATAATTATTACTTGTATATATGCATGATTAATATTTTATTTTAATCTTTAATTTATTTATAATGTTACTACTACCTTTTGTTTTTATTTAAATTTGAATCTCATTTACCTTACTAAATATTGTTGGATTTATTTTTATTTCTGTTGAAAATTATTTTAAGACGACACAGAGTTGCTATTATTATAAACAGTTGTATTAAATATAAAGCAATACGTTTCTAAATAAAACTCCATAAAATAAATTTAGCCTGGCTTTTCATATTACTTGATTTTATATTTCTTATTTATTTTCGCCCTTACATCTCAAATACTTTCATAAAAAAGATGCAATGATAAAATTTATAAATAAAGAATTTAATGTAACAAGAATAATTTTCTTACATACATATATAGAAAATTCTCACCACAGATCTAAATTATGAAGCTTCTCTGTGGCGTCAAATGTGTTGCCAGTCTTTTCGATAAAGACAAAACTGTAAAATAAAAAGACTGCAAAATGACAATATTTATTGGTTAGAATTTAAGAAATGGTCGACGACAGACGTTATTTGTTATACAGTTTTTTTTTTTAATTTTGCCAATTTTCCTTCTTCATCTAGTCGATAGTTTAAAAGTGTCTGAGCTATCATGTTAATTGATGATCATTCCCATAGATCTGCTCAAAACTGTTGGACTTATAGTCCGATATTGATTTAATTTGAAACGCACTTAACTTGAAAAGCATGAATACAAAATATAATGCAAAAAAATCATATAACATCATTTTGCGTGTATTTTTTTTTCCTATCAGAGCTTCGACGCCAATGAGTTGCGTTTTGTTTTGATGCAGATATTGCCAAGTAAAAAATATAAAAGACCTTTTTCTAGTCTGAAAATTGCCTAGTCTAAAATTGATCTGATTTTTAAAACTATTTAATTTTGTTACACGTCTGTCGTCCACTTATGTTATTGTTTACTTAATTTTTACATTTTGTTAACATCGTTATAAGGCTTCACTAAACTAGTCTTACGATTCTGTTTATGTTAATTGAGGCAGCTAACAATAAAAAGAATAAAAATGCCCGCATTTTGGAGGTTAAACCAATGGTTAAAAATGAAAATATATGAAATGCATAAATATATGTATTCAGTTGGAGTATTCCGACTTTGAAAAAGTATTTTCCAACAGTAAAAGCAGGTTCTAAATTTTTATAAAGCCTGGCTATTTTCCCATCGTTATGTATACTATATATTATAAAAATATATTATACTTACAGAAAATATAATATGATGTTGAGTAGATATTGAGATCTATAATATCGTTGGGCAACAAAAATTAATTTTTGAATTATTCCAGTATTATACTATCAGTTTGGTTAATATATTAAAATCAGTATTATTTGGTATCTAAATTATGTTTTTATATGTTTTGTTACTTCATTTGGTTTTGGTGTTATAATCTAAGTAACAAATGTATATAATATACAATTACAAACTAATATATATTTATACATTGTTAATATTTATTAATATTACGCTGTGACAAATTAGTACAAAAGTTGTTTTGCCATTTTCGTCTTGAAGTACATTCAATCACATGCCATTTATTATAATTTTAATTTGTTATTGTTTCATTATTTGAAGTACAGTATTTTGTTTGACTGAACAGATTATGTTACGCAACTCATCTGGTGAGATCATTTTCTAATGTACATGTTTAGAAACTTAAACTTAAATAAGTTGTCATTTAAAAGTACATATTGATAAATATTTTGAACAGATTTCTATTAAAAGATATTCTATAAGAATTTCAAGAGGGCAATAACATCCAATGGTTCCTCATCCGGTGGATTAAATTTATATTATACCGGATGAAAATTAAACAATTGTTTTTATGTAAGTAGCAAACTAATAACTTACTCGAAGTCAAAATAAAACTAATAGAACAGCTCTAAATCCTAACAAACATGGTTACTTAAAGGTCTTTCACCAGACGAGTTATGGTAATAATTGTAAAGAGACATAATAATATTTTTAATATGTTTATTTTTGTTTAAAATACGTGCACTCACCCACAATAATATTGATTTAAATGACGTCAATATATTTTACTAAAAACTTTACTTAATTTAACAATATTTTTGATAACACTTGTGTTGGTGGGTGTACGTTTTAATGCTATATTTTGTTACTCTTAATTTTGTCATTGTACTTACCCGTTTAATTTAGTTTACACTAGTTAGCAATATATGAAAAGAGCAGATATGGATGACATGATAGAAAATTGTCTTGGGACATCAATAGTGATAGCAAAGTCTTAAAATACGGCAAATATAATCGTGACATCAAATTAGAAATATAAAAAAATGTTTCGATTCCCGGGTCGGGCAAAATTTATGTTTATTTTTTTCTGAACAGAACCCGGGATTGTGATCGCTAATTTGGCTAGCGTGTTGATTAAGCCAAAACCCATCTTTGTATAGAAAACATGATTTCAAATTATGGAGGCCTTTGTCCTGCAGTGGGACATTAATAGGCTGATACTTTACTTTACCTTAAGACATTATTCACGTAGACTCATCTAACCGGATAGTGAGAAATGCTGGTATTATTAATGCTAGGAATGTAGACATAAAATCTAGATCAATACCATCATCTGCTCTTTTCAGTCGCTATGTTTTAAGTTAGGTTCAAATATAAATTCCGTTTTTAGTTTCCTATCCAGAAATCTGAAGAAAACAAATTACAACTTATACAGGTCCCAACGGACCCTTGTGCCGTGTATTTTCCTTTTATATAGTAATGATATAAGCAAATACAATACCCAGTGAAATTGACAAAATGAGGTATAACTGTGGTGCTCCACAGGTCAGTAACCAGTAAACACAAGCCATAATAGATAAAAAAACATAATATAAATTATTTAGCATAAATTATTTATTAGATATTTTTCATTGGATAAACATTTCGCTCAAGACAAGTCTATACTTCTACATTAATATTATAAAGAGTAAAACATTGTTTTTTTGCTTAGCCTATTCATTACAAATGAATAGGCTCGAAAATGACTGAACCGATTTTAGAAATTCCTTCACCATTCGAAAGCTACATTAGACCCGAGAGGCTATATTTGATTTTAAAAACGAACTCTTATGAAACGAAGCTGGATGATTTTAACTATTTATATTTGAACCTAACAAACCTGGTTTCGGTTAATTATTAAATACACTGCCGCATTAATGTAAGGTTGTGGTTATTTTTGTTAATACATTTGCTTTGAACGATAAGATCTGTTTTATTTACGACTAACTGTGATTATGAAGTGAATGTAGTGACAAAAATAACTATAATACCGCTTTGGGAGACTTGTAGACTTACCCTTTGTAGTTGAAGTAGTTTTTGTGTCAATTTAGTTTGAAGGTATGTAGTTTACCTATTGGTGATATGCAATTTAAGTCTATGTCATTGAAGGGCAGTTCACAGGAAAAAAATGACCTGTCACATTGTAGTAATATGAAAAATGTATTTTACTCACATTATATCTATGTGTGTGGAAGCATACAGCAGTTTCGGTATTGCTTTAACTATGTACATCAACAATGGTACATTTGGGAATTGGGTTCGAATCCCACCTAAGACACAAATATAGGAGAATTTGAGGGATAATTTTTCTGTTTGTTCTTATGTGGATATTTATTTGTAAAGTTTAACTACTCTGAAGACACACTAGTATTGTAAATATTAGTAACTTACAAGTCTCCCATTCTAATTCAGTGGTATATGTAATAACTTACTAACATACCCTGTAAATAAGTTAGAACTTAGGCCTGGATAAGTAGAAAAATACGAGCTCTTTTCCATAAAACTGGAACTAGATAAAAAAAACTAGTTTTTACACAACATAAATACTAGCTACAGTTGGTCAAAGCGACTACAGAATATATATTCTTTTTTAAATTTAGGCAGAGATATACCGAACAAACAATCAAAAGTGGGTAGGCTGAGGTATAATTGGAGAAAAAATAAGTGTAAAAAAAGAGATGTATGTTTATAAAATTGTCTCGTTCGATACCGACAGAAAGTAATTTACACCACAAGGGAATGAAAAGGTAGCACATATATATAGCCGTACTACTTATATATATACTATACTTGAGATAGATTTTAATCAGGGTTTTCGCAAATGGAAAAACCGCTAGATGGCAGTAGGTAAGCTTAGGGTCTAATTTCTATGTGATTGGTGAATTTTGACATGACATTGATAGATATATCAAAATTCCAGCCAGCTCCGTTCCATCATCGAACTACAAGACTCGATCAGGGACTTCATCCGTATACAGTGGAGATTCCGCGCGTACGAACTAAGCGTTTTGCTTCATCCTTCTTGATACGGACTGCGCGGGAGTGGAATTCTCTGCCGAGATCTGTCTTTACTCTTGCGGATCCTTACAGAATTATTGTGGAATCCTAGTAAAATAAATAATACCCTCCGGCCGTATTCGGCCATGGCGGCCGATCTTACGATCAGCCAGGTACGCAGGATATATTATAGTGCACAAGTGAGTGCGCAAGCACAGGTGCACTCCCTATTCCTTCACTCTCATAATTCGGTGGGACAGCAATCTGACACGACCGTAGAGAGATCAGGCGCAGGACCAACGGCTTAACGTGCCTTCCGAAGCACGGAGGAGCTCGAGATGAAATTTTTCGGTCACCCATCCGATGACTGGCATCTGCGAACGTTGCTTAACTTTAGCAACCGCAGGCCGAGTGTCCTAGTATAACTGTTACAAAACAACAAACAAACTTAGAGTACAGAGTGTACGTAATAAAAAAAATGCCTTTCTTATGGTCCATAGCGAATAAACCATACCTGAAAATTCGAAGAGTAAAATCAAGAACTGTGTTGTCCATTACCAATGTAATCAAAATCAGCTATCTCCTCACACCCCATTTTCCCCACAGGACATCCTCCTAGCCTTAGCGAAGGGCGTGGCCAATACCACCGCTGCTCTGGTCCTCAAGGCCAAGAACGTGGCAGCTGCCTGCCGCGACGACCAGCCTCTGCAGAACAGCATCATTTCTGCTGCTACCAGCTGCGCGCTGGCCACCAGTCAGCTTGTCGCTTGTGCTAAGGTAAGATTATGTCCACTGTTGGACGAAGATATGTCCCAGATACCATACATCCCAGATAATCTGTATTGATGAACCAGATGCCCGTTGTAGTCGAAAGGTGGACGTGGGTCTTTCCCCGGTCGATGTAAAACATCCGTAGCAAGGCCTTATATAGATTGCTTTGTAACAGTTTATGGTTGTTTTCTCCAGAAGTGGGAAGGGAATAGTGTTACGACAGTAAGGGAAAAACTGGGCCCAAGGACCATTTGTAACGTGTGTGTTGCTTCTGAAGTCCTTTCGCTTATCTGGGGTTAAGAAAATAATGTTATTGAACTTTAATAGCTTGCCAGTCGAATAATAATGATTTTTATAGACACGTTGTGTCGCTAACTTCGACAATACGGCATTACACTAACAAGTCAAATCACCTACTTTTTTAAATGTCAAAAACGTAACCTTGTAGGAAAAAAATATGAAATATTGAATTGTGACGTCACATTCCTGTAGTGTCAAAATAATACTCTTTTAATTTCAATTACCTGTAATAATTTGTTAAAAGCTGAATAGTAACTGTGGGATAAAAAAAATTCTTAACTTTTGATTTCGTCTTTAATGTTAAAATGTCATCATTTATTTCGTATGCAGTCTAATACCCAATTATTCAAAAACGGTCCATAAATGATTTGAATTCTAATATTATCCCTCTCCAGGTTGTAGCCCCAACCCTGCACAGCCAAGCATGCCGCGAGCAAGTCGTCAGCGCGGCCCGAGCGGTCTCCAGCGCTGTCGAGCGCTTACTTGAAGCGGCTCCGGCGGCGGCGTCCAACACGCACCGGCTGCCTGAAGCGGCTAAGCGCGTCACCGACGAGCTGGACCGGCTGCTGGCGCACTGCACGCTCGGTGAGTGATCCAATGCGCGCCGGGAGGCACGGCTGGCGTGTCTGCCTCACACACAGGCGGCAGTGTAGAGTGTCCGGTGTGGAGCAACAGTCAGCGCTGTCGAGCGCTTGCTGGAAGCGGCTAAGCGCGTCACCGACGAGCTGGACCGGCTGCTGGCGCACTGCACGCTCGGTGAGTGATCCAATGCGCGCCGGGAGGCACGGCTGGCGTGTCTGCCTCACACACAGGCGGCAGTGTAGAGTGTCCGGTGTGGAGCAACAGTCAGCGCTGTCGAGCGCTTGCTGGAAGCGGCTAAGCGCGTCACCGACGAGCTGGACCGGCTGCTGGCGCACTGCACGCTCGGTGAGTGATCCAATGCGCGCCGGGAGGCACGGCTGGCGTGTCTGCCTCACACACAGGCGGCAGTGTAGAGTGTCCGGTGTGGAGCAACAGTCAGCGCTGTCGAGCGCTTGCTGGAAGCGGCTAAGCGCGTCACCGACGAGCTGGACCGGCTGCTGGCGCACTGCACGCTCGGTGAGTGATCCAATGCGCGCCGGGAGGCACGGCTGGCGTGTCTGCCTCACACACAGGCGGCAGTGTAGAGTGTCCGGTGTGGAGCAACAGTCAGCGCTGTCGAGCGCTTGCTGGAAGCGGCTAAGCGCGTCACCGACGAGCTGGACCGGCTGCTGGCGCACTGCACGCTCGGTGAGTGATCCAATGCGCGCCGGGAGGCACGGCTGGCGTGTCTGCCTCACACACAGGCGGCAGTGTAGAGTGTCCGGTGTGGAGCAACAGTCAGCGCTGTCGAGCGCTTGCTGGAAGCGGCTAAGCGCGTCACCGACGAGCTGGACCGGCTGCTGGCGCACTGCACGCTCGGTGAGTGATCCAATGCGCGCCGGGAGGCACGGCTGGCGTGTCTGCCTCACACACAGGCGGCAGTGTAGAGTGTCCAGAGTGATGCAACAGTCAGCGCTGCTAGAGCGGTCTCCAGCACTGCCCAGCGGTCTCCAGCGCTGTCGAGCGGTCTCCAGCACTGTCCAGCGGTCTCCAGCGCTGTCCAGCGGTCTCCAGCGCTGTCGAGCGCTTGCTGGAAGCGGCTCCGGCGGCGGCGTCCAACACGCACCGGCTGCCTGAAGCGGCTAAGCGCGTCACCGACGAGCTGGACCGGCTGCTGGCGCACTGCACGCTCGGTGAGTGATCCAATGCGCGCCGGGGGGCACGGCTAGCGTGTCTGCCTCACACACAGGCGGCAGTGTAGAGTGTCCAGAGTGAAGTAACAGCCAGCGCTGTCGAGCAGTCTTCAGCACTGTCCAGCGAACTCCAGCGCTGTCGAGCGGTCTCCAGCACTGTCCAGCGGTCTCCAGCGCTCTCCAGCGCTGTCCAGCGGTCTCCAGCGCTGTCGAGGTGTCTACAGTGCTGTCGAGCGCTTGCTGGCAGCGGCTTAGCGCGTCACCGACGAGCTGGACCGACTGCTGGCGCACTGCACGCTCGGTGAGTGATCCAATGCGCGCCGGGGGGCACGGCTAGCGTGTCTGCCTCACACACAGGCGGCGGTGTAGAGTGTCCGGTGTGGAGCAACAGTCAGCGCTGTCGAGCAGTCTTCAGCACTGTCCAGCGAACTCCAGCGCTGTCGAGCGGTCTCCAGCGGTCTCCAGCGCTGTCCAGCGGTCTCCAGCGCTGTCCAGCGGTCTTCAGCGCTGTCGAGGTGTCTACAGTGCTGTCGAGCGCTTGCTGGAAGCGGCTAAGCGCGTCACCGACGAGCTGGACCGGCTGCTGGCGCACTGCACGCTCGGTGAGTGATCCAATGCGCGCCGTGGGGCACGGCTAGCGAGCCTGCCTCACACACAGGCGGCGGTGTAGAGTGTCCAGTGTGGAGCAACAGTCAGCGCTGTCGAGCGCTTGCGGGAAGCGGCTAAGCGCGTCACCGACGAGCTGGACCGACTGCTGGCGCACTGCACACTCGGTGAGTGATCCAATGCGCGCCGTGTGGCACAGATAGCGTGTCTGCCTCTCACACAGGCGGCAGTGTAGAGTGTCCAGTGTGGAGCAGCAGTCAGCGCTGTCGAGCGCTTGCTGGAAGCGGCTAAGCGCGTCACCGACGAGCTGGACCGGCTGCTGGCGCACTGCACGCTCGGTGAGTGATCAGTCAGCGCTGTCGACCGGTCTCCAGCGCTGTCCAGCGGTCTCCAGCACTGTCCAGCGGTCTCCAGCGCTGTCGAGCGCTTGCTGGAAGCGGCTAAGCGCGTCACCGACGAGCTGGACCGACTGCTGGCGCACTGCACGCTCGGTGAGTGATCAGACAGCGCTGTCGACCGGTCTCCAGCGCTGTCCAGCGGTCTCCAGCACTGTCCAGCGGTCTCCAGCGCTGTCCAGCGGTCTCCAGCGCTGTCCAGCGGTCTCCAGCGCTGTCCAGCGGTCTCCAGCGCTGTCGAGGTGTCTACAGTGCTGTCGAGCGCTTGCTGGAAGCGGCTAAGCGCGTCACCGACGAGCTGGACCGACTGCTGGCGCACTGCACGCTCGGTGAGTGATCCAATGCGCGCCGGGTGGCACGGCTAGCGTGTCTGCCTCACACACAGGCGGCAGTGTAGAGTGTCCAGTGTGGAGCAACAGTCAGCGCTGTCGAGCAGTCTTCAGCACTGTCCAGCGAACTCCAGCGCTGTCGAGCGGTCTCCAGCACTGTCCAGCGGTCTCCAGCGCTGTCCAGCGGTCTCCAGCGCTGTCGAGGTGTCTACAGTGCTGTCGAGCGCTTGCTGGAAGCGGTTGAGTTTGTCACCGACGAGCTGGACCGGCTGCTGGCGCACTGCACGCTCGGTGAGTGGTCCAATGCGCGCCGGGGGGCACGGCTAGCGTGCCTGCCTCACACACAGGCGGCAGTGTAGAGTGTCCGGTGTGGAGCAACAGTCAGCGCTGTCGAGCGCTTGCTGGAAGCGGCTAAGCGCGTCACCGACGAGCTGGACCGACTGCTGGCGCACTGCACGCTCGGTGAGTGACCATTCAAGAGTAATAGGTATCCTCCTGGAGTATTCCTTATATATATACAGATATATAGTCCTCCTTGTCGTATCCGACAACGGCGACCTTAGTCTCTTCTTTGGTGAGCACGAATATGGCTGGCAAAACCATTCCTTATAACTGAGGGTCGCGATCATTGTAAGAAATGAAACACACATGAAACTGTCTTGAAAATGTAATGGAGTGGTTTGCCAGTGTCTAGATGGAGGTTAGGCCTATAGTCACCACGCAGATGAACGCAGTATGTCGATCACCAGTCGATTCTTACGACACCCACGACAAGAAATGGGACTGTACTATTGTAGGCCCGCACTACAAGGCACATGAAACAATCCATAACCAAGCATATTAACTTATTTCTTAATTCCAAATGTAATAATTATAATTTCTTTGTCCAGAGCGCCACGCACAAGCAACAGTCACAGAGAGAACGGTGGAAACAGTCATAACAGCGTCGGAGCGAGTGGTAGACGCTGGAGACGCCACTGAAATGGTGAAGCATGCGCGTCTGCTGGGACAGGCCACCGCGCACCTCATCACCAACATAAAGGTGAGTTGTAGAGAGGACTATACGGTGATAGATAGTCTTAGAGATACGTAGGCAGTCATAGGCAGTTGAAGAGAGATGTAGGCAGTAAGACAGTCGTATAGAGACGTTGGAAGCGGTAGATGATGGTAGGGTCGGTTATAACAGCGGGAGACGCGACCGAGATGGTGAAGTACGCGCGTCTGCTGGGACAAGCTATTGCGCATCTCATCACTAACATCAAGGTTAGTTGTAGAGAGAACTACAGTGATAGACGGTCTTGGTGATACGTAGGCAGTTGTAGACAGTCGTAGAGATACCTATGCAGTTACGGACATTTGTAGAGTTTTGTGTGTGAAGGACACAGTTGTGGCCATGAGCAAGTCAACGCCCACCGTATTAAAATCAAGGATTGATAGTTTTACAGAGTACTAGGCAATGATAGAGAAACTATAAAAAAAGATATGATAAAGATAGTCCAATGAATTTATAATTTATTATTATTTTATCCCCAGACGGAGGCAGAGAGCCAGCCATCGGACTCGCAGCGCAAATTGCTAGCAGCGGCCAAACTGCTGGCCGACGCGACGGCAAGGATGGTGGAGGCAGCTAGGCAGTGTGCTTCGTCGCCACAGGTCAGATAAACACTCGTTATAACATCAGATAACTTCAGTCTATAATGTTTTTTAAAATTATAAAAACAGACAATTTATCCGATCTCAAATAGCTAAGGGGGGATTCGAACCCAGCGCCTCTTACAATTTGAGCAAGCGCTCTAAACACTAGGCTACCGAGACACTTAGTCGATCTGATGAATTTCTCCTTGTTATTTTGTTTTGTTTATTATTTAAAAAATATATAGGTACCATAAAACTAAGCATGTAAAAACCCTTAAAATAAATATGCAAAAAGTTATTAGATAATTTATACAATTTATTTAATTCCCAACTGAGCTCTAGCGACCTTACTCACCAGCAGAAACATAGCACAACAGTTACGAAGTGCTATTTCACGTGTTACTCGGCGCATCTCTAAAACGTAATCTTCCTCGCGTTTATCCCGTTTTTTCTATACGGGGTTCGCTTTGACCATGATCCAGGATTTGGCAAGCTTAAAATGTAATGTCTCTTGTATACAGGACCGCGCCAAGCAAGAAGCCCTTCGTAAGGCAGCCGAGGAAGTACGCTACATCACCGCAGACTACGCTCAGGGACAGGACGTTATTGGATCTCAAGTCGCCAGGTTGCAGGTATGTGCACGCATATCATAATAACGACCCCATAGCCCGTTGGTGGAAGTTGGAGCTCATCCTTGAGGAATTACAACTTCAATCAATGCAATCAGTATACGCAGGGCAGCTTGTGGCGAGCTGTTGGTGTGTGGCGACACCACGGACCCGAGACCTCCCGGGGGAACTTTACCATCTTCTCCCCCACCTCTGGCTTGCCTTAATTGGCCGTCCAGAGTGGAGCGCAAGAGCTACATGCTTGCAGGGTTGAAGTGGAATAAGAATACGGATATTCGGTGTCATTATCCGCGGATACGGGACGGATCTCCGGAACATTAATGATACTATCCATTTGTTTATATATTTTGTGTTCAGAAGGCTATTTTATTATCTGAATTTATTACATTGCCACTATACAATACGCCCTTAAAGTATTCGCAGTATATTTTGTAAAACCTAACTTTTGCATCTAACACAGATGTTTTAAGGGGTATCTCGCAAATGAGGGTGTTTGCGATTGAAAAATCCGTTAGATGGCAGTAGGTAGGCGTAGAATCTAACTGCTATGGTGAATTTTGAAATACATATCTGTCAATGTCATGTCATATTAACTTGTTAGCTGACTCTGTACATCTTTTCTGTATATTATATTCTGTATTCTGTATTTGTGCTTAGGAGAGTGCTCGAGCGGCGGCGCAGTGCGCGACGCAGCTGGTGACGGCGGCGCACAACGCCGCGCAGTACGACACCAACAAGTACTCGCAGGTGAGGACACGTAGAAATGACATTTATTATCCACGAGAAGTTTAGGGGAGATCTTTGCCCAGCAGTGGGACATTGGGGGCGTTTGGCAGAAAAAAGCGTTTGCAAGCGTTTACAACTAAAAAACAAACTGCAGTTTTCGGCCAGGACGTGTTTGCTAACTGTCAGTTTACTGTGTTACCGCTTCACAATCGCCATTTTGTTTACAAACGCTTCCTCGCGCTTTTTTCTGTCAAACGCCGCCAATATTAGTTAATTTAAAAAAACACATTTGACTGAATCAAGTATCGTAAAAATTCATTATCCATAGACATGACTGATCAATCTATGATAAAGTATGATTAAGCACACGTCGTTTGGCGCCGACTTAAATTATTATAGTATATTTTGATATTTTGCTGTTCAGTGTTTTTGGAGGTTACTTTTATTTCAAATAGTTTTTATTTATTATATTTTTGTGGCTTTAAACTATAATTATAGTTAAATTAGGAATATAAATGTTTTATTTATATTCCTAATTTAACTATAATTTGTAGTACTTATAATTCATTGTCATGCTCTGTTTTCCCTTAAGGATGGTTTTTTCCCAATTTATACTGGAACAACTTTGTGGCTTACCCTCTCTAATAAAAAAAATATTATCGAAATCGGACTACTCCGCAAAAAGAAATGCGTTTCGAACATTAAATAAAAAAAATATATACGCTTCGAATAGATAACCAAATCCGTTGTTCGTCGGTTAAAAAAGGTAATCAATATTAAACCTTGGCCATCATAATCAAAACTTAGCTAGAAATGTATTTAGTAACCTTCTCAATTGTACAGGAAACGCTCGTACAAGAGTGCAAGACACTCGGCGACCAAGCTGGTCGTGTAATGGACGCGCTACAAGTGTCCGCTGCGAGACCGACTGCAGCGGCCGCTCATTTGGACCTCATCGCCGCTTCCGACTCTTTCCTGCAGGTAATGAGCTTTTATATGGAACCTTCTCAATTGTCCCCTAGGAAACGCTGGTACAAGAGTGTAAGACTCTAGGCGACCAAGCTGGTCGCGTGATGGACGCGCTTCAAGTGTCCGCTGCGCGACCAACGGCAGCGGCCGCTCATTTGGACCTCATCGCCGCTTCCGACTCTTTCCTGCAGGTAACATTTAGTGTGTGCATCGTTTAACACTGTCTTAGGCAATGAGGGCACTACAGCCGCAGTTATACTTTTTTATATCTTGAGTCAAGTTAAAAGTTGTAATAAAATTTACAAAAATGTACAATAAAACGTTAGGAGGCAATCACAGTGAAAATGTACACATATAAAACTATTAACGAGCGCATTTTAAAGATTGAACGCGCGACGTGATTTTCATTATTTTCTTTCTTAATATGGTATCATGCGATTAGTCTGCGAAGGTTTTATTCCTCGGAATTGAAACGGATTTTAACTGTTTTTAGATTTAGTTTTTTATGAGTTTTTATGATCTTTTTTTATTGGTAATTATAATCGACGATTTTCTAGTATGCATCTTTTCTTTTTCCTCACCTATATTGTCCCACAGCTGGGCAAAGGTCTCCCCTAAATTTCTCCATATTAATGAACGTTATTTGTATCGCAGGCCTGCGGGCACGGCATCGCGGCGTCGCGCGGCGCACTACCGACGGTGCAGCAGGGGCACGCGGGCAAGCACCTCGCCGACACCGCGCATCGCCTCGCCAACAGCGCTGCCGACCTCAGGTAATACTGCCGACGGTGCAGCAGGGGCACGCGGGCAAGCACCTCGCCGACACCGCGCATCGCCTCGCCAACAGCGCTGCCGACCTCAGGTAATACTGCCGACGGTGCAGCAGGGGCACGCGGGCAAGCACCTCGCCGACACCGCGCATCGCCTCGCCAACAGCGCTGCCGACCTCAGGTAATACTGCCGACGGTGCAGCAGGGGCACGCGGGCAAGCACCTCGCCGACACCGCGCATCGCCTCGCCAACAGCGCTGCCGACCTCAGGTAATACTGCCGACGGTGCAGCAGGGGCACGCGGGCAAGCACCTCGCCGACACCGCGCATCGCCTCGCCAACAGCGCTGCCGACCTCAGGTAATACTGCCGACGGTGCAGCAGGGGCACGCGGGCAAGCACCTCGCCGACACCGCGCATCGCCTCGCCAACAGCGCTGCCGACCTCAGGTAATACTGCCGACGGTGCAGCAGGGGCACGCGGGCAAGCACCTCGCCGACACCGCGCATCGCCTCGCCAACAGCGCTGCCGACCTCAGGTAATACTGCCGACGGTGCAGCAGGGGCACGCGGGCAAGCACCTCGCCGACACCGCGCATCGCCTCGCCAACAGCGCTGCCGACCTCAGGTAATACTGCCGACGGTGCAGCAGGGGCACGCGGGCAAGCACCTCGCCGACACCGCGCATCGCCTCGCCAACAGCGCTGCCGACCTCAGGTAATACTGCCGACGGTGCAGCAGGGGCACGCGGGCAAGCACCTCGCCGACACCGCGCATCGCCTCGCCAACAGCGCTGCCGACCTCAGGTAATACTGCCGACGGTGCAGCAGGGGCACGCGGGCAAGCACCTCGCCGACACCGCGCATCGCCTCGCCAACAGCGCTGCCGACCTCAGGTAATACTGCCGACGGTGCAGCAGGGGCACGCGGGCAAGCACCTCGCCGACACCGCGCATCGCCTCGCCAACAGCGCTGCCGACCTCAGGTAATACTGCCGACGGTGCAGCAGGGGCACGCGGGCAAGCACCTCGCCGACACCGCGCATCGCCTCGCCAACAGCGCTGCCGACCTCAGGTAATACTGCCGACGGTGCAGCAGGGGCACGCGGGCAAGCACCTCGCCGACACCGCGCATCGCCTCGCCAACAGCGCTGCCGACCTCAGGTAATACTGCCGACGGTGCAGCAGGGGCACGCGGGCAAGCACCTCGCCGACACCGCGCATCGCCTCGCCAACAGCGCTGCCGACCTCAGGTAATACTGCCGACGGTGCAGCAGGGGCACGCGGGCAAGCACCTCGCCGACACCGCGCATCGCCTCGCCAACAGCGCTGCCGACCTCAGGTAATACTGCCGACGGTGCAGCAGGGGCACGCGGGCAAGCACCTCGCCGACACCGCGCATCGCCTCGCCAACAGCGCTGCCGACCTCAGGTAATACTGCCGACGGTGCAGCAGGGGCACGCGGGCAAGCACCTCGCCGACACCGCGCATCGCCTCGCCAACAGCGCTGCCGACCTCAGGTAATACTGCCGACGGTGCAGCAGGGGCACGCGGGCAAGCACCTCGCCGACACCGCGCATCGCCTCGCCAACAGCGCTGCCGACCTCAGGTAATACTGCCGACGGTGCAGCAGGGGCACGCGGGCAAGCACCTCGCCGACACCGCGCATCGCCTCGCCAACAGCGCTGCCGACCTCAGGTAATACTGCCGACGGTGCAGCAGGGGCACGCGGGCAAGCACCTCGCCGACACCGCGCATCGCCTCGCCAACAGCGCTGCCGACCTCAGGTAATACTGCCGACGGTGCAGCAGGGGCACGCGGGCAAGCACCTCGCCGACACCGCGCATCGCCTCGCCAACAGCGCTGCCGACCTCAGGTAATACTGCCGACGGTGCAGCAGGGGCACGCGGGCAAGCACCTCGCCGACACCGCGCATCGCCTCGCCAACAGCGCTGCCGACCTCAGGTAATACTGCCGACGGTGCAGCAGGGGCACGCGGGCAAGCACCTCGCCGACACCGCGCATCGCCTCGCCAACAGCGCTGCCGACCTCAGGTAATACTGCCGACGGTGCAGCAGGGGCACGCGGGCAAGCACCTCGCCGACACCGCGCATCGCCTCGCCAACAGCGCTGCCGACCTCAGGTAATACTGCCGACGGTGCAGCAGGGGCACGCGGGCAAGCACCTCGCCGACACCGCGCATCGCCTCGCCAACAGCGCTGCCGACCTCAGGTAATACTGCCGACGGTGCAGCAGGGGCACGCGGGCAAGCACCTCGCCGACACCGCGCATCGCCTCGCCAACAGCGCTGCCGACCTCAGGTAATACTGCCGACGGTGCAGCAGGGGCACGCGGGCAAGCACCTCGCCGACACCGCGCATCGCCTCGCCAACAGCGCTGCCGACCTCAGGTAATACTGCCGACGGTGCAGCAGGGGCACGCGGGCAAGCACCTCGCCGACACCGCGCATCGCCTCGCCAACAGCGCTGCCGACCTCAGGTAATACTGCCGACGGTGCAGCAGGGGCACGCGGGCAAGCACCTCGCCGACACCGCGCATCGCCTCGCCAACAGCGCTGCCGACCTCAGGTAATACTGCCGACGGTGCAGCAGGGGCACGCGGGCAAGCACCTCGCCGACACCGCGCATCGCCTCGCCAACAGCGCTGCCGACCTCAGGTAATACTGCCGACGGTGCAGCAGGGGCACGCGGGCAAGCACCTCGCCGACACCGCGCATCGCCTCGCCAACAGCGCTGCCGACCTCAGGTAATACTGCCGACGGTGCAGCAGGGGCACGCGGGCAAGCACCTCGCCGACACCGCGCATCGCCTCGCCAACAGCGCTGCCGACCTCAGGTAATACTGCCGACGGTGCAGCAGGGGCACGCGGGCAAGCACCTCGCCGACACCGCGCATCGCCTCGCCAACAGCGCTGCCGACCTCAGGTAATACTGCCGACGGTGCAGCAGGGGCACGCGGGCAAGCACCTCGCCGACACCGCGCATCGCCTCGCCAACAGCGCTGCCGACCTCAGGTAATACTGCCGACGGTGCAGCAGGGGCACGCGGGCAAGCACCTCGCCGACACCGCGCATCGCCTCGCCATCATCGCTGTTACCACTATCATCACACATGGCCTCAGGTATTACAATCACCACTCTGTTACCGCTACGTTCACCCATGGTACATCTAATGTGTATCAGATGTCCCATAGAGCTTTGATGTGTGTGAACACATATTATAATATCATCATTAACGATACTACCACTTTAGTTTTTGTATCATCAATACATAGTATAAAACAAAGTCGCTTTCGCTGTATGTCCGTATGTATGCTTAGATCTTTAAAACTACGCAACGGATTTTGACGCGGTTTTTTTTAAAAGATAGAGTGATTCTTAAGGAAGCTTTGTATGCATAATACATGTAATTAAGTACCACGGGCGAAGCCGGGGCGGGCAGCTAGTATTTGTATAAATAAAGAAAAAATCATCTGATCTTAGGTAGCTCAGAAAGGAATCGAACCCAGCGCCTCTTGTAATCCGGGCAAGCGCTCTGACCATTAAACTACTACAACACTAACGTTTGCTGACGAAAAAAGATATTATATTTGTATATGTTGTAATAATTGTAACTTTTTTTAAGTACTATGTGTGCCGCATATCATTCATTAACCTTCCGCCTGCGGTTTCACCCGTGCGTAATTTCTTTTTTCAAACACCTTTCCCCCACATTTCTGTGATCAAAAATATCTTATGTTGAGCGGGGATATTGAGCTAGCCAACAGTGAAAGAATTACACAAATCGGTCCAGTAATTTTTGAGTTTATATCTTACATACAAAAATACAAATCTTTTCTCTTTATAAGAGTTTGTTTTCACATGAGCTGAAGTGCAAGGAGCTGAGCAGACGTGTAAAAATTGACCAATCAGAATCAGAGCGGAGATGCGATGTGTTTCAGCAATATGATTGGTCAATTTTTACACGTCTCTGCTCAACTCTGCACATTTAGCTTATGTAATGGTCAAGATGTTGCCTATTACGCAAGAGGTCGCGGGTTCGATCCCCGCACAGGGCAAACATTTGTGTGCATGAACATGTCTGTTTGTCCTGGTCTGGGTGTTATATGTATCTATTTAACCACTCAACCGTCCGTGGATACCATAGTATCCAAAAAAAATATGTAAACTTACGTCCGTGGATACTATAATATCCAACAGAGAAAAAAAATTCTTGGTGTATAAAACTGCTTTAAAACGCCATCTGTTGGCCTGTGACGATAGCCCGAGCTTTTAGAACGATACTCTATTAACTAATACACTTAAAAAATCATAGATGGCACCATAGTATGCTTTCTGGACTGAATAATATTTTTTTTTGTTTAGTGTTACCTGTGTTTTGAGGGACTTGTGCATGCGCGTGGAATTACTGCTGATTATGTCGTTAGAACTTGTTTTATTATATAATTCTGTTGGTTTTTATTAATCTGTATGATTGGAGAACCACATATTTCCTGTGGTGTTTCTTTCACGGCGATGAATATCGAGTAAACCCATTATTACGAGAGGCTGTAACTTTCGTGTACAAACAATAGCCGCCGATAAGGTTTTTTCTAACTATTCCATAAAATTTGTTTTATTGAAGATTCATTTGTTTGTTATTAACATACCTTTATAATTATTTGATAAAAATACATTAAGTCTGCTGAAGATTTCTTAAAATAACATGAAAGTTACCTACTCATGACGCGACCAGCGATGACCAATGTGAGGGAGAAGGTAATCTTTATGAATTTATTGTACCTCAACAACTGTATAACACAAAATTATTTTGGTATCATTTGAAAGGTAATTCAGCCCAGATTAATAATATATTTTTTAATTGATACAATCAAATTTAATTATGCCAAAAAAGTTAATTTGAAATAATTAAATAAGCATTTATTCAAGGTTTTGTATATTTTTGGCCCAAATACAGAAAAAATTATGAAATTGTATACAATCTATCTATATATATCTATAAAACTCAAAGGTGACTGACTGATTGCTGACTGACTGACTGATTACATAGTGATCTATCAACGCACAGCCCAAACCACTGGACGGATCGGGCTCAAATTTTGTATGCAGGTAGATGTAATGACGTAGGCATCCGCTAAGAAAGGATTTTGATTAATTCAACCCCCAAGGGGGTAAAATAGGGGATGATCGGTAGTATGAAACTTTGTCAATTTTAAACCTATCGGGCTGATATTTTGCATACATAAAGCTACTATGACGTAGGCATCGCTTAATTAATAAGATTGATAAATTCTAACCCACAAGGGGGTAAAATAGGGGATGAACGGTAGTATGAAACTTTGTCAATTTTAAACCTATCGGGCTGATATTTTGCATTCATAAAGATAATATGACGTAGGCATCCCCTTTCAAAGATTATTTCAAAAATCCACCCCTAACGGGAAAAAAGGTTGATATAGAAACCAAAATCCACGCGGACGAAGTCGCGGGCGCCCGCTAGTAAAATATATGTTGTGTGGTAGTGTATATAATCAGCTTCAGCACAATATTTTTTTTGTAGCTGTAGGTCGTTTAGGTAATGAGTTATGAAGCATTTTTCGAGAGTTCACAAGCCGCAATTTTACGCTGTGACGGGCCGCGCGGACCCGGACGTATGCTTACATAGTCATAAAGCGCGCCGGACGGTTGAGTGGTTAAGTATATTTGTAATACCACTGTTGATTCTGATGTCTGTAACACAAGTGTTAAGCTACTTAACACGGGGTCAGATCAATGTATGTGATGTTGTAATTTTTTTTTTTTTATTTATGTGGAAACTCTCTCTAATATTAGTGTAGATTCAGATCATTTCTTCTAACTCCCACGTGTCCCCCAGGTCGGCAGTCTCCCGCGCTCGCATCTCGTGCAAAGGCCTGGAACTGGACGCGGCTGCGGAGATCATCCGCGGGCTGCAGGCGGAGCTGGACGAGCTGCAGCAGGCGGCGGAGGCCTGCCAGCTGCGCCCGCTGCCGGGGCAGACGGTACGTGGGAAATATCATCATAAATTCAGCCTATACTGAGTTTGTACACAAAATTTCATTAAAATCCGTTTAGTAGTTTCAACGTGATTGACGGAAAAACATCCAAACAAACAAACTTTAACATTTATAACATTAATAAGATTTGCTTTAGGTTACATCTGAATGTGAAACTTATGATCCAATATATCTGCTTGAAAGAGGGGTCTAAGGGTCTAATATATGATGAGTTTCATGATCACGTTGACTTAAATAGTACTCCATGATACATGTTCACAGCATTTAAGTAAATAAATATGATTAATTTTTAGATAAAATCATTAGAGTCGTTGGCAAACTATCTTAGAGATTTTTGTCTTTTGCAAATGTTTTATGCATAACTCTATGGGTTCGCCGCATTCGTCAAATGCAGTCACATCCTGAGATCGCTTTCTGATCGGAAGCAAACAATCTGAAGTCAGAGGGGCTCACACAACATAAGGTTCTAATTCATGTACTTTCTTCCACAGGAGGAATGGGCCTCGTCCACCATGCGAACGGCCTCCCGTTCAGCCGCGTCGTCCACCGCCCAGCTGGTGTCGTCAGCGCGGCTGGGTACGGGTGGTAGCGAGAGCTGCGGGCGAGCAGGGGTGGAACTGGCATGTTCGCTGAGAGACTTCGGCCACGGCCTGCGGGCTGCGGCGGCGCTGCATACTGACACGCAGCGGAGAGAGAGGTAGGTTATGATAATAAGAGCGTAGGATGGTTCCCCTTGTATAGGTTGCGGAAGTGAGACAACAGTCGCTCCAATGTAATACCCAGGTAGGTCAATTCTGGATGATAGTTGCCGCGTACTAAAGCAATGGCCGAGGATGCAACCGGGAGAGACTAGGACAAAAAGAACGTAGGACGATCCCATCGCCTGTTGATGGAGGTTGGAGCTTCTCCTAGAAGAGTCCGTCAGTCTCTTGAGAGCAGCTTGTGGCGAGCTGATCGTGTGTAGCGACACTATGGACCTTAGATACGGAGAGAGGTAGGTTACAAATACTTGCGCACTCTCTCGCACTCATCAATGAGGACAGTCGCTCAGCCGCGTCGTCCACCGCCCAGCTGGTGTCGTCAGCGCGGCTGGGTACGGGTGGTAGCGAGAGCTGCGGGCGAGCAGGGGTGGAGCTGGCGTGTTCGCTGAGAGACTTCGGCCACGGCCTGCGGGCGGCGGCGGCGCTGCATACTGACACGCAGCGGAGAGAGAGGTGGGATATAAATATTTGCACACTATCTTGTACTTATCTGGCTTGTCGAAGGACCATCGAATGCTTGATGGCTGGAAGTACTCAATCTGCATTATGATGGGGAACGACCGAGAGACATATATGTATAGACTCCGATGCACTCCTCTCGGCACCTTAAGCCAGTCGTCAAGTTATCAACGGCGCAGCTATTATCAGGTACTCATCAATGAGGACAGTCTCTCAGCCGCGTCGTCCACCGCCCAGCTGGTGTCGTCAGCGCGGCTGGGTACGGGTGGTAGCGAGAGCTGTGGACGAGCAGGGGTGGAACTAGCATGTTCTTTGAGAGACTTCGGCCACGGCCTGCGGGCGGCGGCGGCGCTGCATACAGACACGCAGAGGAGAGAGAGGTGGGTTACTAGAACTTGCGCACTCTCTTGTATACTTATAGGTGAGATGACGCGCATACACACACTACAATTAGTAAAAAATTCAAATTTAAAATATTCTTTATTAACATAGATGCACTGAGTAATCGTCAGACACTACAAAATAATGGGAAAGCAGTTACTGGCGAGAAGAATTGGAAAAAAACTCTACATTTGCTTTTTTCAATTGCCATATTTTCATTAACAATGTTTATATATGTATGTATGTCAAAAAAAAAACTAATATTATAATAAATATGACAACAACATGTGTCTCTACAGAATTTGTGGGTCTAGCAAAAAATTATCAGACCCACAAATTCTGGTCGACATCATACAAGAAATCTTGTGTATCTTTTAATATCCTTTTCTCATTAAGCAATTATTTATTTTAAGTTTAAGTAGATGCAAAGGTAATTCAACAAGTTTTTGTGGTAAACATGTGACCTCTTTCTCCCCAGGGTGATATCATCAGGCAGAAGCGTGTTGACCTCTTCGCTGACTCTGGTGGAGTCGGTGAAGACCTACCTCACCAGCTCAGAGAGAGTCGACACCGCGCACATCGTCTCCATCGCTAGGGATATATCTGAGGTACGTTTACATACTCATATATACAAATCTTTACTAATATAATAAAGCTGAAGAGTTTGTTTGTTTGATTGTTTGTTTGTTTGAACGCGCTAATCTCAGGAACAACTGGTCCGATTTGAAAAACTTTTTTTGTGTTGGATAGTCCATTTAACGAGTAAGGCTCTACGCTATGAATCGCGGGCTGCCGCTAGTATACGAATACATGGCAAACAAAATATGAATGATGGTATGCTAGACGGATTATGATAGGCTAGATGGCATTAGGTAGGCGATGGTGGCCTAGTGGTACGGACGGCGCCTCACATACGTGAGGTCCGCGGTTCGAATACGGGCCCACACCTCTGGATTTTTCGAAATCTATGCGGGATTTCTGCCAATAGCTCGGCGATGAGAAAAAACACCGTGGGGAAACCTGCACATTCAGTGATTTCTGACTTTATCTCAGTTAGATCTGAATGTGTAACCATGATCCAATCTCTCTGGTTCCCCTCTAAGGGTTGCGAGGGTCTGATGGCAGTCGCTTCACTGTAATAACCAGACTCGCCACATCCTGGATCCTGGTCAAAGCGGACCCCGCATAGAAACGGGATAAACGCTAGAGAGAAGATATCTTATTGTATGACTAGTTGGATTGTATGAATACTAAGACTTCTATTGTCCATTTTGTCATACCATTTTATCATTTTGACGGGCCCGTTGGTCGAGTGGCTAGAGACCCTGGCTACGAAACCAAGGGTCGCGGGTTCGAATCCCGCTAGGGGCAAATGTCTGTGTGATGAAGTCATGGATGTTTATGAAAGTATTTAAGTATGTCTATCCGTTCCCTAGCATCCATAGTACAAGCCTCGAGTTTAGTTTGGGGCTAGGCAATTGGTGTATAAGTCCAAGGAATTTATTTAATTTATTTATTTATACTGTAGAACTAATTGTATTACTACATGGACTAACCTATCGTAATGACAATTTTCGGTACTATTAAAACTCTCGTGAATACTGTCTAACACATTCCCTCTCTCCACCAGGGTCTGGAGACCACCTTGGAAGCTGTTCCATCGCAGACGGAACTCGATGCGGCCATGGAGAACATCAACGAGACACTGAATATACTAAACATGGGCGAGTTCCCGCCGTCGGATAAGGCTTACGGGTGAGTTTGATGTTTGCTTAGGGTTTTTGTTAAATATGACATGTTATATAACATTTAAATTAAATTTACAAATGACGTGTTATAAAAAGTCTAATTATACTCCGATCATTATGTAAAGAGACTTTTAGTAGATCGACGATTGATAAATAGATAGATATTTAAATCAAAATTTTGTTTCCTTACTATGTAAATATGCACATTACATCTTATTAACATGCTATGCAGACTTTTAGATTAAATCTAAATGTTGTTGTAATCTATTATTGTTGTAATCGTTATTCGTAGCACATCACTGAATAGGCGGTAAACGTCTATGTAGTAGAATATATATATTTTTTCGAAAATTGAATACTATAGTTCATGGGCGTGATTGTCAAATATCGTTTTATGAGATGAACGGGGTATAGTTATTATTAGGAATTTATACAAGGGTGATGAAACAGACACTTTATTCTTAAAAGCTAACAATTTATTGGTCAAGTGTGAAAATAAATATTAAATTGACATCCGCAAGAGTTTGACTCATCTATCGTTATGACAATGACATAATATATAAAGCTCGATTATCTATAATATATAAAGTCTTATATATAAAAATCGATCACAAAATGTGTTGGTAAGCGCATAACTCAAGAACGCCTGGACTAATTTGGCCAATTATTTTTTTAAATTGTTCTTTAATGTCTAAGGAGGGCTTTTAGGAAATTAAGGGACGAGACAACGGGACGGGACTGAATGCGAACGAAGTCGCGGGCGGAAGGCTAGTGAATAAATAAATACTCCTTCACCCACAGATCACTCCAAGCAGAACTAAACTCTGCAGCGGTAGAACTGAACACGGCTGCAGCTGACGTGGTAGCGGGCGTCGACCGACCACAGGCCTTGGCGTCAGGCGGGAGGCAGTTCGGAGAGGCCTTCAATAGGCTGCTAGGCGTTGGCATGGAGATGGCGGGGCAGACTGAGGTGAGGAATGATTCCTTTCCAGACGTTTTACCAATGAAGGTGTTTGCGATTAAAAACTCCGCCAGATGGCAGTAGGTAGGCTTAGGGTCTAACTGGTATGTTATTGGTGAATTTTGACATGATATTGACAGATATGTATGTCAAATTATCAGAATGCATAAGTCCAAAAAAATCGAAATTTCAATTATTTATTTATTGTCAATTTCAATGCCATCTGGTGTAGAATCGTGTAACCTTCTTCTTGGCAGAACCCTTATTTAATTTAAAGTAAGGTTTAATTTGCTTCGGAATGGATGAAACACTCAAAATTTATTACAGAAAATAACAAAAATAATTATCTTTTTCATCTTCCTGTAAAATTCACCTAAAAGGAGTTACTCATTCTGATAATTAGACCGACGAAATTAATGTCAAAATTAAACTATGACGTAGTAGTTAGACCTCCCGCCTACGTATTGCCATCTAGCGGATTTTTCAATCACAAACACCGTCATTGCCTAGCCCTGAACTAAGCTCGAAGCTTGTACTGTGGATGCTAGGGAACGGATAGACATACTTAAATACTTTTATAAATATCCATGACTCGAGTACAGATGCCGATGTTCATCACACAAACATTCGCCCCTAGTAGTTGTCATTCTACATCCTATTATGTATTCTAAATCAAGATAAAATATCACACTTTGATGGTCAAGCATCGTAAGTTCTTCTAAATTAAATGTATGAAAGATTTGGGCTTAGAAGAATCTTTCTTCCGCAATATTTTTGTATAATGGAAAAATATATGCAAATACTAAAAGTTTATTGTTTTTACAGGACCGCGAAACACAGATGACAATGGTTACCTCCATGAAATCGGTCACAGTGAACTCTTCCAAACTGCTGGGAACCGCTAAGTCTGTCAGCCAGGTAATTTCATTTTTGTCATTTTATTGCGGGCTTGTCTGCGTTACCAAGGTGCCTGTTTTATCCCACAGGAGCATTTAGTTAAATTAAATTAAATTCTTTATTTCAACAACTTGGTTGGGATAAAAAGTATCCTATCAGCTAATTTATGCCCGTTTTCACCATTAATACCAAATGTATTCCTTAACTAAGTATTACTTAATTTTAGTGATACCATAAAACAGTACCCTACCTAACTTCATTTTCACCATGCAAAGGAACACATAGCTAAGGGCTACTTTGTTATGTGATCGTTCAAAATTTGCTAGGGCAGTACCGTTACCGATAATCTGCGTCACCAGTTTTTGTTGCGGAATATTTTCGTTATTGGGTAGTTTAAAATTTATTTATACTATACTAGCGGCCGCCCGCGACTCCGTCCGCGTGGATATCTTTTTTTCGAAATAAAAAGTAGCCTATGTTCTGTCTCAGGGTCTAAAGATTGTCTGTACCAAATTTCATCAAAATCGGTTGCGAGGTTTAAGCGGGAAAGCGTAACAGACAGACAGACAGAGTTACTTTCGCATTTATAATATAAGTTGGGATTTATATTATTATGGATCGTTAGGAATGTTTCATAACACAAATAAGTCCTAAACGAAGAAATTTTGTTATTAATTTAAGGCTGCACATTTGTACACCATGTTCCTAAAAAAATTGGCCAAGTGCGAATCGGACTCCCGCACTGAGGGTTCCGTACAAATTCTATTTTTGACGTATTAAAAAATCTACTGAATAGATTTCGTACGAACAAATTTTCGTTGGTAGTTTTTATGGTAAAGTAAAGTAAAGTATCAGCCTATAAATGTCCCACTGCTGGGCAAAGGCCTCCATCATTTGAAATCCTGTTTTCGTTACAAAGATGGGTTTTGGCTTAATCACCACGCTTGCCAAATGCGGATTGGTGATCACAAACCCGGGCTGTGTTCAGAAAAATCAACACAAAGTTTGCCTGACCCGGGAATCGAACCCAGGACCTCGAGACCAAGGCCTGGTACTTTAACCACTAGTCCATCGAGGCGCCGAGTTTTTATGGTAATGTACATTATATATTTATTTCAGATTTATCATCCTCTTACTTTAGAAGTTAGAGGGGGGGGGGACACTTTTTTCCACTTTGGAAGAGTCTGTCACGCAAAGTATTCACTTAAGAAGAAAATGAGCTTAGAAACCTCAATATAATTTTTAAAGACCTATCCATAGATACCACACACGTATATGTTCAATGAAAAAAAATATTTTCAGTTTTAGTTCTATAACCCCCCATTTTTTTTTTCTATTTTCATGTGAAAACCTTGTTGCGGTTCACAGAATACATCCACTCACTAAGTTTCAACAGTATAGTACTTATAGTTTCGGAAAAAAGTGGCTGTGACAGACTGGCGGACAGACAGACAGACATGACGAATCTATAAGGGTTCCTTTTTTTTTGCCATTTTGGCTACGGAACCCTAAAAATTTGAGCACTGACAATGACATTGACTGACAGTGACAGTGACAGTTGTGAGCAACTATTGTGAAAGTTGTATTTTCGCAGTAATTAGTGTGATTTTCTCCCAGTTTTTTAGGGTTCCCGAGTCTACTAGGAACCCTTATAGTTTCGTCATGTCTGACTGTCTGTCTGTCTGTCCTGGCTCGTTCTCCGCCGTTTCTAAACTGATTGCCACGTAAATTGGTGGAGAGATGTATACTGACAATTTAAGAATTGGTTTTTAAAATTATCGAAAAATAATAATTTTTTACCCCACTTCCCATACAGCGAAAAGTAAATTCGAAAAAAAAAACGACTTTTTAACGATACCCCATCGTTCAAAAAGGCATTTTTAAATAAAACAAAATTTGCCTTATAGCTATGTGGATCAAACCCCCCAGGCTCGAGATATATTAATACAAATTTAAAATTAGAGCGTCCCCACCCCCCTTAACTTTTGAATTACTATTACAATAATTCTGAAAAATGGAGTGGTGTATACCTTCAAGTAAGTACTTTCAACGAAAACTATAGCGAACTCTGTATCATACATAGTTATTTTTATACAACTCGACCAACTTATGACGTGCAGTTGCCCTTACTAAATTCTGTGACAAGCGGTCGGCCCATTTTATGGCTACGAAACCCTTTCATGGGCGTGTCCGACACGCTCTTGGCTGGTTTTTAGAAGTAGCGCTTAGTAGCGCTTATTAAGTTGGTTGTCTACCATAGCTGAGAAAAGAAAAAGGGGACAAAACTTTTCTCTTGAAGAAAAGGACAAATTAGTCAAGATTCTCTTGAGCTGTAAAGACACAATTTTGAAAAAAAAAACTGATGAGACTACCAACGAAGCAAAACTAAAGGCATGAATATCAGTTTTACAGATATAAACTCGGGTAAGAAATCATTTCAATAGTCTCAATTGCATCAAAGGTTAAAAAAATAATTTATTTCGCCTTCCATTTCATAGACAAGAACTACAGTACATACATAAACAAACTGTCCCTTATCTTTTACGGGATCGAAATTCGAGCTCCTAATTTTAAGTGGTCCCATAAGACCTAAGGTGTCCCTTAAATGATGGTGAAAACGAAATTAGAGATAAAGATATAACAACAACACAAACAAACTTTCATTTTTTAAATATTTTTATTAATAAGTTTTGTAACGCCTCGATTGTCGAGTGTTTTCAGAACCGGGCCGTAGCCTCGAGGCCCTGGGTTCGATTCGCAGGTCGGGCAAAATTTTGGACCAAAACCAGCAGCAGTAATCAAGCCAAAATCCATCTTTGTAGCAAAAACTTGATTTTAAATGACTGCCTGACTGGTGGAGCTTACTCGTAGTTAGGTAATTAAAATTACATATTTATAGGGAAACCCGACGCTTCGGCTCCTTTTCAGGACCGTGATCACGGAAAGTCGGGTTTCCCGGTCCAAATGTAGTTTAAATTAACCCGTGATTTTACGTTTAAAAGTAGTTTCTTGTTTTAAGTATTCAATTTAACTATTTGTTTAGGACCTGACGCGGCCCAACGCCAAGAACCAGCTGGCGGCCGCTGCTCGTGCCGTCACCGATAGCATCAACCAACTGGTAAATACTTAATATATTTTTTTACATGACTTAAATTTAATATTGAATTATTAAGGTCTCCATCTAGGCAAGCAGTTTGCTTGTTTGATATTGACATAACTATTTAAAAAGGAAATAAATAAACGCACATTGGTCCTTCGAGTTGAATATGATGTAGTGATATGATGAAGTGACGCACAATTCAGTCCTTCGAGTTGGATATGATGTATTGAAGCGGATATTGAGCCTTTGAGTCCGATCTGATGTGCAAGTTAATATTGGGCCTTCGAGCCGGATGCATATTGGTTCATATCCGGCTCAAATAACTAATGTGGGCTATGCCCTCGTCCTATCGAACAATATATGTGTGAGTGCCCACAGGTGGACGTGTGCACAAGTTGATATGTATGTAGATTCATATCTGGCTCGAAATACCAGTATGAAGCATGTATCCGGCTCGAAGGACCAATATGAAGCATGTATCCAGCTTGAAGGACCAATGTGTAGTATGTATCTGGCTCGAGGGAACAATGAGCGATATGCCCACTTCCTATCTTTCTGTATGTTGGTTCAAATCCGGCTCTAAGAACCTATATGTAGCATATAGCCGACTCGAAAGACCAGTATATAGCATATATCCGGCTTGAAGGACCAACATGTAGCATGAATCCGACTCGAAGGACCAATATGTAGCATATATCCGACTCGAAGGACCAATATGTAGCATAGAGCCGACTCGAAGGACCAATCTGTAGCCGTATCCGACTCGAAGGACCAATATGCTGCACGTATCCGGCTCGAAGGACCAACATGTTCTACCTTGTAACCGCACACATCGTCCACAGGTGGACGTATGCACTAGTGCAGCGCCGGGACAGAAGGAGTGTGCAGCGGCGGTGCGCAGCGTGGCGGGCGCGCGGCCGCTGCTGGCGCGCGCCGACCAGCCGCTCAACGAGATGGGCTACTTCGCCTGCCTCGACGCCGTCGTGGACCAGAGCAAGGCGCTCAGTGAGTACCTATACAATGGCGACATTTCAGAGGCGTGACACGTCGCAGAGGCCAGGTTTCCCCGCCCCTGCACCCGTGGTGAACTGCGGGCCGATGCACGCCTCGCAGGAGCCTGCGCTCACTGCTGCCGCGCCCAGTGCGCCTGTGGCAGCGGTGACTTATGCTGAGCCTCAGCACACCTCGCAGGAGCCCGCCGTCGCCTATGCTGGGTTTCACTACCAGCGGCCGCCGCAACACACTCTGTAACACAACTCACAATTTCCCCTACCTATTTTCCAGGGTCAGCCAACTGATTGGCTCATATTCAAAAAGATCTATGACGAGACGAGCACTTACGTTCTTAACAAAAGTTGTTCGGAACGTAAGTCATTTAATCCTTTTTTATCTACAAAGTGGCGGCCGGAGCCCATAAATAATCTGTGCGGCCAGCTATGTCGGTGGAGGTTAGGTATGTGAGGTTAGGTACTCAGTGAGTACCTACACGCTACTACACATGATACAAGATCAGTACACGACACAATGTACGACTTCGGCTGCAAACTACATATTATACGACACGACGAAATCATATAAAAGTATAATCTACAATATAACGTAAACGTACGTCTAAATGGGTAAAATTTCTGCATTCCTGCTATATTTATAATTTAAAACATAAATGTTCTGAAATCGCAGAAAAATTAATTGGCCCTTCGAGCCGGATGTAGGTTTACATCTGGCTTGAAGGACCAGTTTATTTTTGGTAAATCGCGTTAAGTTTAAGTTTTTCTGCGGTTTAACCTTACACTACTCCGTCTCCAGTGAGTATGTTTGTTCTATGTGAAGCTGACGTGTCTGTTTGTTTGTGTGCAGGCGAAGGCATGTCCGGAATGGCGAGTGCCGTCAAGAAATCGGAGTACGAGCATTTCGCGCGGTCCGTGGGAGCCGTCGCGTCCGCCGTCACCGGCCTCGTCGAGAGCACCGCGCAGGCCGCATACTTGGTACGTGATACATCCTCAGCCTATTGCAATCAATTTTTAGGGTTCCGTAGCCAAATGGCAAAAAAACGGAACCCTTCTAGATTCGTCATGTCTGTCTGTCTGTCTGTCCGCCAGTCTGTCACAGCCACGTTTTTCCGAAACTATAAGTACTATACTGTTGAAACTTGGTGAGGGGATGTATTCTGTAAACCGCAACAAGGTTCTCACACGAAAATAGAAAAAAAATAAAAAAGTGGGTGTCCCCATAGTCAGAACTGAAACTCGATTTTTTTTATTTCATTGTTCATATACGGGTGCGATATCTATGGATAGGTCTTTAAAAATTATATTAAGGTTTCTAATATACGTGACAGACTCTTCCAAAGTTTAAAAATGTGCCCCCCCCCCTCTCTAACTTCTAAAATAAAAGGATGACAAAACGGAAATAATTATATAATGTACATTACTATAAAAACTACCAACGAAAATTGGTTTGAACGAAATCTATTCAGTAGTTTTTTTAAAACGTCAAAACCGGCCAAGAGCGTGTCGGACACGCCCATGAAAGGGTTCCGTAGCTAAAAGATAGCCCGACCGCTTAAGACAACATTTAGTAAGGGCAACTGCACGTCATAAGTTGGTCGAGTTGTATAAAAATAACTATGTATGATATAGAGTTCGCTATAGTTTTCGTTGAAAGTACTTACTTAGAGGTATACAGGACATTTTTTTCAGAATTATTGTAATAGTATTTCAAAAGTTAAGGGGGGGGGGGAGCTCTAATTTTAACTTTGTATTAATATATCTCGAGACTGGGGTGTTTGATCCACATGGTTTCCAGACGAGTTTTATTGTATTTAAAAATACCTGTTTAACGATACCCTACACGATGGGTTAAGCCGAATTTTTTTTTTAGAATTAACTTTTCGCTGTATGGGAGGGGGGGTAAAAAATGATTATTTTTCGATAATTTTAAAAACCAATTCTTGAATTATCACTATACATCTCTCCACCAATTTTCGTGGCAATCGGTTCAGAAACGGCGGAGAACGAACCAGGACAGACAGACAGACAGACAGACAGACATGACGAAACTATAAGGGTTCCGTTTTTGCCATTTGGCTACGGAACCCTAAAAACGGAACCCTAAGTGCGCGAGTCCGACTCACACTTGGCCAATTTTTTTACGGTTCCGTAGTCTTCTCTTCTTTATAGCGTTTATCCCGTTTCTGTGTGCGGGGTCTTCTTTGACCGTGATCCAGGATTTGGCGAGTCTGGTTATTACAGTGAAGCGACTGCCATCAGACCTTCGTAACCCGTAGAGGGGAACCAGACAGATTGGATCATGGTTACACATTCAGATCGGACTTTAGTTCAGTTTGAATCTGAATGTGCAGGTTGACCAAAGAAAATACTATTTTCTTTTGCATTTTTTTAGTACGGTAGATTTAGCTGTATAGTCACTTGCTCAATCATCATGATCATCCTAGCGCCTCTCCCGGTTGCATCCTCGGGCATTGCCTTGGAGCCCAGGGTACGCTACGACTATAATCCTGAATTGACATGCCTCGTTATTACAATGGAGTGGACTGTCGTCTGACCTCCGTAACCACAAGGGAAACCAGACCATTTGGATCATAGTCGGGACCAACGGCTTAACGTGCCTTCCGAAGCACGGAATCATCATTCTTATCGGACAATCAGGTGATTCAAGCCTGCAATGTCCTAACCAAACTGGGAAAACCAACACAAAGTGAAAGTGTTTCCCCGCGGGATTCGAACCCACGACCTCCGAGTTCGTAGTTTTTGAGCACAGCGCTCTAACCACTACACCACGGAGGCAATATTCACTTGCTCAATGATATTATTAAATTGAGCTAACATCCCATATCTTCACCAGGTGGGCGTATCGGACGAGACGAGTGTAGCAGGTCGGCCCGGCCTAGTGGACCAGGCTCAGTTCGCGCGCGCCGCCGCCGCCATCGAGCACGCCTGCGCCGCGCTAGCCGACCCCGCCAGCACGCAGCAGCAGGTACGGAGAGAGAGGGAGAGAGAGAGATAGGGAGAGGGAGTACGCAGCAGCAGGTACGGAGAGAGAGATTGTGTATGTGGTAGTGTAGCCAGACGTCCTGGCCAGCAGGTACAGACACACACACACATTCACACAAACAGAGATAGAGAGAGATGGGATTATGAAGTAATGAAGCCAGACGTCCTGGCCAGCAGGTACAGACAAACACACACAGAGAGAGAGAGAGAGAGTTGTGAATATGTATTAGAGGAGACGAGTGTAGCCGGTCGTCCTGGCCAGCAGGTTATAGACACACATACCCCCCAAAGATATACAAAGTTCAAACACGAATACATACATTGTGTACAAAACATAAACTTATACGAGTGCATTATACACAAAAACATACATAAATATGCACTAAGCACACTACAGACACACCAAAAGTGATGGAATTATAAATAATACCCCTCCGTTTCGCCAATGGCGACTGATCTTACAATCAGGATATATTATAGTGTTCAAGTGTGTGCGCAAGCACAGGTGCACTCCCTATTCCCTCACTCATAGTCATGATTTGGGTAGCCAATAGCCTTCATTCATAGTCATAGTTTGCCAATAGGATTTTGGCCTTAACACGTGAAATCCTATTGAAAACTCACGGCAGATCTCCGCTTTGGTGGAGTCTCAGTCTGAACCATCATAGCCGTAGTTTCTTATTTCCATTAGAGACTAACCACAAACCATTATCCCCAGGTCCTATCCGCCGCCACAGTGATAGCCAAGCACACGTCGTCTCTCTGCAACGCGTGTCGCGTGGCCTCAAGCAAGACCGGCTCGCCGCAAGCGAAGAGGCACTTCGTCCAGGCCGCTAAGGACGTCGCAAACTCGACTGCGGCGCTGGTGAAGGAGATCAAGGCTTTGGATGCTGATTATAGCGAGGTGGGTCATTGATAGATATAGACATTTGCAGCGAGTGGCCTCAAGCAAGACCGGCTCGCCGCAAGCGAAGCGGCACTTCGTGCAGGCCGCTAAGGACGTTGCAAACTCCACTGCGGCGCTGGTTAAGGAGATCAAGGCGTTGGATGCTGATTATAGCGAGGTAGGGCTTCGGTAGATATAGACATTTGCAGCGAGTGGCCTCAAGCAAGACCGGCTCGCCGCAAGCGAAGAGGCACTTCGTCCAGGCCGCTAAGGACGTCGCAAACTCCACTGCGGCGCTGGTTAAGGAGATCAAGGCGTTGGATGCTGATTATAGCGAGGTGAGTAACGAAAATTCAAAGGGCTTATGATTATTGAACTGTTTCGGGCTTCAACTAGCAAGCTACAGTCTCAACAAAGACATGTTGACATATATCACTTTTTCTCTCACAAAACTCTTCCACAAAACGAATACGCTTTTTAGCATCTAATTTATTGGTATGTTTTCGTTTAAATGTAAGATTACGATTTATAATTAATTAAAATTATGTATCGTCCCTTAGTGTGCTTTTCTCATACGAACGTCAGTTTGAAATCGTTTTAACAGTTAAAAAAAGAAAGTCAAATGACTGGTGGTGTAAACATCCTCATTGGGTGTTTGACTGCATTCAATATTTCATTTACTGTTGCGCTTTTAACAAATTATCATATTTAATCATAACTAACAAAGAATTGATTTGACAATACTAGCTTGTGACGTCATAATTATGCTAGTATTTTAGACAGATTTCCCTAGAATGTTGCGTTTTTGACATTGTATAAAAGTGAGTTATTTTGCCTGTTAAATACCGAAATTGGTTCCTAGCGGTTTACAATGTCTTACATTATCTAACGTTATGTTATTTCCCCTCAGGCCAACCGCGCCCGCTGCGCCGAAGCGACCGGCCCCCTCCAGGAGGCGGTGCGAGGCTTGTGCCAGTTCGCGGACAGCCCGGAGTTCGCTAGCGTTCCCGCGCGGATCTCACCGCAAGCGCGGGCGAGCCAGGAGGAGATACTTGAGTGCGGACGGTGAGTGATGATGAATAGGAATGATATTGGTCTTGAATGTGTGCCTTGGGAAACACCACTAGTGACATAATGTAGGTCCTAGATGTGTGCCCTGTGGAACTCCACTGGAGACGGGGATTGGAGAACACGAATGAACCAGATGAAATTAAGTTGACTTCGATTTCAAAGATAGTTCGGTGTCCATATTTCTATGCATATTTGAATAATATACTGAGCGAATTTAAGACACAAATATTGCAAGGGAGACCTTGTCAATCGCTTTACATACTTAGATTCTGGTAATTAACATCTACAGCAAAATCGGCAGCTTCAAAAAGATCTGGTCTATGAGAACAACGATAATTTTCGACTCGCGCTGACCCGTTTTTTCATTAGACTAGTCTTGATAATACAAAGTGTATTGCTTTGCTTCCATTATAACTACATAAATTACACAAAAAAAAAAACAGAAAATATTCCAATAACAATGAAGCATAATCTTACGATCCTTTGTTATGAAGACTTATGAGGAATACAATTAAAATGATAATTTGATTTTTAGGAACATAATATCAGGGACGTGCAGCATGCTAGAGTCTGCTAAAGCTCTGGCATTAGCGCCGCAAGAAAGATCTCAGTGGCAGCAGCTCGCCAGCCACAGCAAGACCGTCTCGGACAGCATCAAAGCGCTCGTCACTAATATCAGGTAACACTAACAAATCGCATTTAGTTACGTAGGTTTCTATTTAGTCTTGTATAAGTAGCCTTATTATTACCAACAAATCTGAAAATTGTTGTGGCATCCGGTAATAATTTTTTTGCATTGTTGGCTAAAATATGGAAGACCATGTTGATTTTTTGTTTTAGATTAGTACTTTGCATGTTCGTGTTTATTAAGGTTTTTTAATTTTGTATGTTTGATCGGTTTGTTCTTTATAGAGTTTAAGTAATTTAGATACATGTGTAATTTGGTCTTGTTGTAACTTAAACTTTGAAATGACGAGGTGTATGTAAAAACTTGGTCATGATGCAGTTTGAGTCTGAATGGGTCATTACTGTAAATAAAATCTGATCGGACCAAAAATACTACCCTGAGGTACTCCAAAAATTTTATTTTTATTAGCAGTCTCAGCACTTAGAGCAATGTTAATTCTACACGTTACGTACGATCTTTTGGGTTTGTTGTCAGTTATGTCTCTTGAACAGATATTATTAAGTTTTTTGAGTCGAATTATAAATGACTAGCGGCCCGTCACGCGGTTTCACCCGCGTCCCGGGGGAACTACTTCCCGTACCGGGATAAAATATAACCTATGTTACTCTGGGTGAATGTAGCTTTCCAACAGTGAAAGAATTTTTCAAATCTGCCAAGTAGTTTCGGAGCCTATTCAATTCATACAAACAAACAAACAAACAAAAAATCAAACCTTTCCTCTTTATAATATTTGTATAGAAAAACGTGTCCAACGCTTTAGAGCTTCAAAGAAAATTACCAATGTTTTTTTGAATGATGGTTTTAACGAGATAGTAGGCTTGGAAGTCTAACATTGATATTTGACCTGCAGAGACAAAGCACCTGGCGTGAAGGAGTGCACCAACGCCCTGGAGACGCTCTCCCGCCTGCAGCGCCAACTCGACGCGGCGTCCATCCAGGCGGTGGGACAGCAGCTGGAGCCTCGCGGCCGCCACACGAGCGCCGAGTACTCGGAGCAGCTGGAGAGCGCGTGCGGCGAGCTGCTGGAGCGGCTGGAGCCGCTGCGCGCCGCCGCGCTGGCCGAGCCCGAGCTGCTGGGACACGCCGCCTCGCAGCTGGTGAGTGACTAGTGCTGTACCGGAGCAGCTGGAGAGTACAACAACAAACAAACAAGGACGCAAGCCAAAATTTGTGACTCGAAGGACCATAAATGTGACATTTTGGCCCTTCATGGCTCGAAGGACCATAATTGTGACATTTTTACCCTTCGCGGCTCGAAGGACCATAAATGTGACATTTTTACCCTTTGTGGCTCAAAGGACCGTAAATGTGACAATTTGGCCCTTCGCAACTCGAAGGAACAAAAATGTGACAGACCAGTTTTTGTAAAAAAATATAAGATTATCAGAATCATATCTTAAAATGACAAAAGTAAATTTACTATCAAATTAACCATCTGATATGTCACAAGAGCTAATATAATCAGGTCGAGAAGATCAGAATCTTATCTTAAACTGCCAAAACTAGCTTCAAAGTCAAATTTCCTACCACCAGTCTAACAAAGTACCTCGTTCCCAGGTGACATACGCCGAAGCGGTCATCACGAGCAGCATCGGCCTCGCGTCTCAGATCACCGAGTCGGAGTCGCAGGCGGCGCTGCTGGAGCACGCGCGCACCGTGCTCGAGACCGGCACGGCGCTGCTGCAGGCAGCGAGGAACGCTCGGGGCAACCAGCGGGTGGGTACTAGTCAATAAAAAAAAATCGGTCCATATCCGGCTCGAAGGACCATTTGTGGTTGGTATCTGGCTCGAAGGTCCAAATGTTGCAATGCTATATTTAGCTCTTGAAGCTATTAGAGCACGCGCGCACCGTGCTCGAGACGGGCACGGCGCTGGTGCAGGCAGCGAGGAATGCAAGGGGCAACCAGCGGGTGAGTACTATCATCATCATCATCAACAGCCTATCGCAGTCCACTGCTGGACACAGGCCTCTCCTAGGGCTCTCCACTCAGCCCGATCCTCAGCGACTCGCATCCAGCTCCTGCCAGCCATCTTGCGCAGATCGTCACTCCACCTGGCCTGAGGGAGTCCTACACTGCGCTTTTTGGGACTCTTGCTAAAACGCGGTATCCACTCCAGAACTAGTTTACCCCAACGGTTGTCGGCTCTGCGGCTTATATGGCCAGCCCACTGCCACTTCAGCTTGCTAATCCGTTGAGCTATGTCGATGACCTTAGTTCTCTGCCGGATCACATCATTTCGAATGCGATCACGCAGAGAAACGCCGAGCATAGCTCTTTCCATAGCCCGCTGACTTTAAACTTGTGAATCAGCCGTGCCGTAAGTGTCCACGTTTCAGCTCCATATGTTATTACGCGTAGGACGCACTGATTGAAGACTTTTGTCTTAAGGCATGATGGAATCGACGATAAGAAAACTCGACGTAGTTTCCCAAATGCTGCCCAACCAAGCTGAATTCTTCTAGTGAGTACTTGTTGTGGATGATATTCCGGCTTTCATCCGGGCATAAGCCGAAGCGGTGATCACGAGCAGCATCGGCCTCGCGTCCCAGATCACGGAGTCGGAGTCGCAGGCGGCGCTGCTCGAGCACGCGCGCACCGTGCTCGAGACCGGGACCGCGCTGCTGCAGGCAGCGAGGAACGCTCGGGGCAACCAGCGGGTGAGTACTAGTCTTCTATCTATCAATAATATATTAGGCTCGATTACCACTTATCAATAGTATATATGTATAGTCATAGACAAAATTCCGATCCATATCCGGTTCGAAGGACCATTTGTGGTTGGTATCGGGCTCGAAGGACCTAGAAGGATGTTGCAATGCTATATTTAGCTCTTGAAGCTATTAGAGCACGCGCGCACCGTGCTCGAGACGGGCACGGCGCTGGTGCAGGCCGCGAGGAACGCTCGGGGCAACCAGCGGGTGAGTTATAGTCAATAAGAAAAATCGGTCCATATCCGGCTCGAAGGTCCATTTGTTGCGATGCTTTATCTTACTCGATTAGTTGATATATCCGGCTTAAAGGACCACAAATTGTGTAAGTTTATCCGGCTTGGAGGACCATATGTTGCAATGCCTTGTCTGCCTCTAAGGACCAAATGTTCCGGTTAAATATCTGGCTCGAAGGACCAAATATCGTATATTCAATACACTACATCTTTCCAATGATATTTAGAAAAAAGGTAAGCTTTGAGTTTTTTCTAGCACTTCTTCTCAGCAGGTCATTCACTTCGAAGTGCTAGTAGGATGATAAGAAATGATGTGCAAAATAATTATATAGTAAATCTTATTGCTGAATAAATATATTTATCTTTAATTCTATTCTTATCCACTCTGCTTCCCCCCCAGGCGGTGAGCTACCACGGCGAGGTGTCAGCGCAGACGTCCCTCACCCGCTCCGCCGTCTCCGAGCTGGTCTCCTTCGTGAGGGAACTGAGTACGCAGCGCGGCGCCGTGGGGCCACTGCTGGAGTCGCTCGCTCGCTGCAGGGCCAGGCTTACGGAGAATAGGTGAGTTACAGTTGACAGCCAGGGACGGTGAGTTACAGTTAACAGCCAGGGACGGTGAGTTACAGTTAACAGCCGGGGACGGTGAGTTACAGTTAACAGCCAGGGACGGTGAGTTACAGTTAACAGCCAGGGACGGTGAGTTACAGTTAACAGCCGGGGACGGTGAGTTACTGTTAACAGCCAGGGACGGTGAGTTACAGTTAACAGCCAGGGACGGTGAGTTACAGTTATCAGCCAGGGACGGTGAGTTACCGCGGCGAGGTGTCCGCGCAGACGTCCCTCACCCGCTCCGCCGTCACGGAGCTGGTCTCCTTCGTGAGGGAACTGAGTACGCAGCGCGGCGCCGTGAGGCCACTGCTGGAGTCGCTCGCCCGCTGCAGGGCCAGGCTTACGGAGAATAGGTGAGTTACAGTTAACAGCCAGGGACGGTGAGTTATAGTTAACAGCCAGGGACGGTGAGTTACCGCGGCGAGGTGTCAGCGCAGACGTCCCTCACCCGCTCCGCCGTCTCCGAGCTGGTCTCCTTCGTGAGGGAACTGAGTACGCAGCGCGGCGCCGTGGGGCCACTGCTGGAGTCGCTCGCTCGCTGCCGGGCCAGGCTTACGGAGAATAGGTGAGTTGCAGTTAACAGCCAGGGACGGTGAGTTACAGTTAACAGCCAGGGACGGTGAGTTACAGTTAACAGCCAGGGATGGTGAGCTACAGTTAACAGCCAGGGACGCAGAATATAATGTTACGAACATGGAAATCGGGATTTGGATTGAAAACCGTTGACTTAATGGAAGAATTTATTCGACGATAAACAGGTCACAAACAATCAGAGAGTCGAAGTCCGTGTGACTCCTAGGTCGTATAATGTCATCTTTGTTAAGGACATTTAAATGATTCCGAAAACCCATTGCTTTATATTCAAAGGAGATCTGCCAAATCCTATACAAAATTACCCCAGCTCCGGCGCCAGTAAAATATATCTTAAATTTCAGAGTTAAAGTAGATGAGAAATAAACCCTATTCCTAAATTCACATGCAAGGACCGAGTTATTCGGCCGATTACCGAATATCAAAAACCTGCCGAGTACGCCGAGTAAGCGATTTACCGAGTACTCGGCCAATCTCTATTCACAACTATGAAATGATAGTTGCAACAAACAAACCCGTTTCACTTGCTGACCTAGTCGCGCGATCGTAAACGTGCTAAATATACTCCACAGCTGATTTAGAGTGGAGTCAAGGACTACTGACGTTTTGCACTGTCCATTCCGACGCGTTATACTAGCTTAGGCTGTTGAATACTGGTCTAGACCTAGATGTTTTATTAAAATATATTATAGGGAGGAAAACGATCAAGAGGGAAAACTGATGGTAAGTGATCACCGCTGCCCATTGACATCAAGGGTCACAGTTGCGTTACCTAAAAATATTTTTTTTCAATTCGAACCACTAGTTTCTGAGATAAGAGCGTTCAAACAAATAATCTCTTCAGCTTAATTATATTAATATAGATAACTCTTCTTCATAGCGTTTATCCCGTTTCTATACGGGGTCCGCTTTGACCATGATCCAGGATTCGGCAAGTCTGGTTATTACAGTGAAGCGACTGCCATCAGACCTTCGTAACCCATAGAGGGGAACCAGCCAGATTGGATCATGGTTACACATTCAGATCTAACTGAACCAAATTCAGAAATCACTGAATGTGCAGGTTTCCTCACGGTGTTTTCCCTCACCGCCGAGCTAATGGCAGTGTGGGCCCGGATTCAAACCGCGGACCTCACGTATGTGAGGCGCCGTCCTTACCACTAGTCCACCATCGCTTATCATTAATATAGATAACTAACTATAGATATTTCATTTCTTTAAACTCCTCGCCGGGTGCTTTTTTAGAAATTTATTGATATATAAGTCAAGCCTGTGATCATTAAATTTGACATGTGTGGCTATTGATCCAGTACTTACCAGGACTTCATTGTAGCTATTACAAATATGTTTTCGTTTAAATGAACGCTACAGGTCTTTATCCAGCAATGGAAAAATATGCCAAAAATTTATTAACAGAGAAATTGACGGGCCCGTGGGTTTAGTGGCGAGATACCCTGGCTACAAAACTAAGGGTCGCGATTTCAAATCCCGCTAAGGGCAAATGTTTGTGTGATGAAAATCGCCATTTGTACTCGAGTCATGGATGTTTATAAAAGTATTTAATTAAGTATGTCTATCCGTTTCCTAGAATCCATAGTACAAGCTTCGAGCTTAGTTTGGAGCTCGGCAATTGCTGTGTTAGTCCAAATAATTTATTATTAATGAGACATACCACACTCAAGCATAGTTATTTCAGAAGTATATCCGATGCTTCGGTCATCGCTTCGACTCTGGCGATCTGCCAATGCATGCGTCTGCTCATTGACCAATGCAATTAGGAAACACTCAATCAGTAATTATAAATACATGCGGACGACAACAAACAACGTATAAATGTAAACAAGCCGCCGCCCGCGACTTCGTCCGCGTGGATTTCAGATCCCTTCTATTCGTAATGAAAGGTAGCCTATGTACTTTCTCAGGGTCTAAAGATTGTCTGTGCCAAATATAATCAAAAGGTGGGAAAGCGTAACAGACAGACAGAGTTACTTTCGCATTTTTAATGTTAGTAGAGATAAGAATACTATAAATGGATAAAATGTGCGGTTTTATAAAAACTTTTATCAATTTTTGTAGGAATCACTCGGTTGACTGTATCTGTAACTACCCCCAGGGCGCAGTAAATAGCTCCAGAGATCATTGGTTCGAATCCTAGGTTGAATTTACGTTAAAAACAGTCTGAAGTTGAAGTTGGTTGAATGGCAAGCAAAGGGAAACCAGACCATTTTTGGATCATAGTTAAAGACCAACATTGTAAACTAAATAGTTAAAGAACGAAACCATATTTTAAGACGATATGGGTTCGTTGATACTAAACCTATTTTCTATACGGCCAACACAGATTACTGTCCCACCGAAGAATACCAACCGAATTATCAAAACTTTCTTAAAGGAAATTATTTTTGGCAACTCAGCCTTCAATAAATAGGTATAGATCGATATCTTCAGTGAATCCGTAAGCACAGTCTGGCTCATCAGTAACGCATACTATCAGTAACCATCTGTATTTAATGCTATGAGTCAGTTTGTGAAATACACCGGTGCGAGCGCGCGTGTGAAACTGTGTTGTTTTGTTGTGTGTAGCGAATCATGTTGAAACGGATGAAGTTTGGGGCTAAGATGTATGTACCTAAATAAACAGGAATAATTCCATATCGTCTCTGGTAGATATCAGACGGGATTCGAACCCGCAACCCTGAAAATCCGGGCGAGTGCACTAACCATTATGCTACCGAGACCTTGCCTTTGCCGGCTTTATCTATACTAAATAATACTAATATAATAAAAACACGCCAATCTCAGGAAGAAGAGGATTGAATTGAAAAATTGTTGTGTTTGCTAGTCCATTTGTCGCGGAAGACTTTAAACTACAGTATAACACTATGTGTGCGGAAACCGAAATCCATGCGGACGGAGTCGCGGGCGGTCGCGAAATTTCCGATATCCTGCGTACCTGGTTAATTGAAAGACTAGTGAACGAAGCCTAAGAGATGAGATCTTACTATTATTATTTACAATATGATGATGATGATGATGCTTACCCTGCTCTGCGAGGCAATGGCCGAGGATGCTTGAATGTTGATACTTACATCTTCTTCCTAGCGTTTATCCCGTTTCTATGCGGGGTCCGCTTAGACCATGATCCATGATTTGGCGAGTCTGGTTATTACAGTGAAGTGACTGCCATCAGACCTTCATAACCCATAGAGGGGAACCAGATTGATTAGATCATGGTTACACATTCAGATCTAACTGAACTAAAGTCAGAAATCACTGAATGTGCAGAGGTTTCCTCACGGTGTTTTCCCTCACCGCCGAGCTAATGGCACAAATCAACACATAGATTTCGAAAATCCAGAGGTGTGGATAGTTACATATAACTTCAAGTAAACAACACAGTATAAACAACTGTTTTCTCTCGTCCACAGGATGTCGTTGATCGGTTCGTACGACGAGACGGACTCGTTCGTGGACTACCAAGCTCGCATGATCGCCGCAGCGAAGGACATCGCTCGCATCGCTACTGATATGGTTAGTTTTTACTGTTTTTCATTTGATTTTTAAATAATGACTCATATTTTTAACCTTTTTTCATTTGATATAAGGTACAAAACCGATGAAATTGAAATAAACGTTCTGACAAAGATGGCAAAGTCTTTACTTGGATAAGGATCAAAGGCTACTTACAAAAAAAATCTGATTAGTATCCAAATATCAGAAATTTAAAGGTTTTATATGAAGATTTCTTATGTTTATTTTAATGACTAGCTAGTCGACATTGAACGTTTTTTAAGTCGAGTCCTGAGTCTCGTGATAAAAAGAAATATTCCACGTATTTCAATTTAAATAATAAATAAATAAATAAATAAATAAATGCCTTGGACTGACACACCAATTGCCTAGCCCCAAACTAAGCTCGAAGCTTGTACTATGGAAGCTAGGGAACGGATAGACAAACTTAAATACTTTTATAAACATCCATGACTCGAGTACAAATGCCGATGTTCATCACACAAACATTTGCCCCTAGCGGGATTCGAACCCGCGACCCTTGGTTTTGTAGCCAGGGTCTCTAGCCACTCGACCGACGGGCCTGTCAAATTTTAAAAAATTTAGTTGTTATAATTCTTAAAAATCTCATTAAGTAACTGTGTTATAAAATTTTGTTTTATTGTTGAATCACGTCTTTGCTGTTATGGCTTCGCAATTCATAATACCAGAATATCGATATCTCTTACATGACAGTCATAAATTGTTAACCATCCATCGCTTGCCCACTTCTTAACCACATCTTGTGCCCCCCAGACGGCGAAAGCAGCAACGGACCCGTCCCGCTTAGTAGCACTCGGCGGCGAAGCAGTTGCACGGTACGAAGCGTTGGCTCAAGACAGCCTCGGTGCCGCTGCTACGACTCCCAACGCTGATGTAGCTGGCGGGTGAGTGCTCAGACAGACATACACACAAGCAAACATGGAGACAGACACACAACCAGACACGCATAAACACATTGCGCACACACCCAAACAGACTCGCACCACAAATAAATAAATAAATGCCTTGGACTAACATACCAATTGCCTAGCCCCAAACTAAGCACAAAGCTTGTACTATGGATGCTAGGGAACGGATAGATATACTTAAATACAATAAACATCCATGATTCAAGTACAAATGTCGATGTTCATCACACAAACATTTGCCTCTAGCGGGATTCGAACCCGCGTCCCTTGGTTACAAAACCAGGGTCTCTGACCACTAGACCAATGGGACTGTCGACAAATATGCAGCTAAACATTCTGTGATACAGTGCTAGCGACACAGAGACATAAATACTTGCCTTTATTGTGCGAGATGCACCTATTCGCTGGATTGCCAGACCCGCTTGTAACTATTTGCCGGCTTTAACGCTTGAGATGATCTTGAATAAAAGACTTTTTGTTGTTGTTGATGTCGATCTTCAGAGAGAGAGAGTGAGAGCTTCTTGCTTCTAATGTGGCTGGATCAGTAGTGGTTGTCTAACTAATTTTACGCTCATATATATTCAATTGCTATGGGTCCGCAACTAGCGGCCTATTTGTTGAGCATTTTTTCGCCTATTTTGCCTATTTTTCCTATTGCTCTCCCTTTTCCTCCTCGCTTTCTCTCTCTTTGAAAGACCTTTATTTCAAATAGTTTATTTATCATTTTACAATAATTTATCTTATTTTAAACTATATTCTAATTAGAATCTAATTACATATGTATCTATTAAACTTTCTATATATTATACATTACAACTTAATCTATTTACTAATAACTCGTCTATCTATTACATAATTATCTTAGCTATTTCTTATATTTAATGCTTATGCTTATCTTTATTTACTATAAGTCTTATTCTATATTATCGCTATAAGTTATACAATTCAATAGTTTTTAGAGGGCGTCGTCTGGAACAGGGGCGTCGTCCGGAACATTCTCCCGCCGTACGTCGTGATGCCGGTGTCTCGACGTATCTTCTGGGTGAAGGACGACCGTTGTCTCCGCCTGCTGCAGGATCACCAGCTTCTTGACTGGCCGCCGTAGTGTTCCTCCCTTGGTTTTGACGTCGGCCGTGCGCACGATGTTGTCGGGCCCCGGGTACACTGCGACTATCTTCCCCAGGGGCCAGGTGTTGCGTGGCAGGGTGTTGTCTGCCACCAGCACGATGTCGCCCAGCTGCAGTGAGAGCCCTCGTCCACGGGGCTCCCGCCGGTTCTGAAGTTCGGGTAGGTACTCCTTCAGCCATCGCGCCCAGTACATGTCAGCCAGTTGTTGTGCCTTCCGCCAGTGACTTCTGCCGTGGAGATCGCTCGGTGATGACTCGCCCATTGATGGCGCGTGCGCTGGGCCCAACAGTAGGAAGTGATTGGGCGTCAGCGCGACGGGGTCTTCGGGGTCGACCGACACGTGGGTGAGTGGTCGGCTGTTGACGGTCATCTCCACCTCCGCGAAGAGGGTAGAGAGGACCTCCTCCGTCGTTGCTCGGTTGTCCATCACGGCTGCTAGTGCTGTCTTCACCGCCTTCACCATTCGTTCCCAGGCTCCGCCCATGAACGGAGCGCCGGGAGGGATGAAGCGCCACCGGATCCTCTTCTTCGACGCCTCGAGTTCTGTAGCGTTGTCTATTGTTTGTCTGAGTTCCTTCGCCGCGCCGTGCAGATTGGTGCCGTTGTCTGACCAGATGGTGTCAGGACAACCGCGACGAGCGATGAATCTTCGTAGCGCCATGATAGCGGAGTCGGTAGTGAGTGACCCCGCTATCTCCAGGTGTATTGCCCGCGTTGTCAGGCAGGTGAACAGGGCCCCGTAGACCTTCTTTGTTGCTCTCCCCACGACGACTTGAAATGGCCCGAAGTAGTCTAGGCCTGTACAAGAGAAAGGTCTGTGGTGATGAGCTAACCGACTGGCCGGGTGGTCACCCGTCGGTGGCTCCGGAGGCGCCCATCTTCTTCTTCGACACGATGTACACCGGTGGATGATGCTGCGCGCTGTGGTGCGAAGCCCCAGGACGTGGTAGCGTTGGCGACAATGATTTATCGTCGCCTCCACGCCTTGGTGATGATATGCGCGATGGATGTGCTCGATGTACAGCCGCGCGACGTGATGTCTCCCGTCGATGATGGGTGGGCGCTTCGTTTCCTCCGGGACGCCCGTTGCCGCCGCTATTCTGGATTTGACTACAATGATTCCATTAATTAATTCTACAGCAATTTTTCTTAGTTTGCTGCTACTGCCGACGCGTCTATTGTTAGAGAGATCATGTACCTCTCCTGCGAAGCTGTCTTCTTGTATTGCTCTGATGACGATGTCTTCGGCCCGGAGGAGCAGCTCGGTTGATACTTTCTTGTACTTGTCTATCTTCTCTTCCTTCTTGACGCGTACGGGTTCCTTTTTAGTATGTTCGCGCTTACCCCAGGTCGGGTCGGTTTTTTTGTTCGCTCGGGTCCTGGCGTATGTAGTTTTTACTATTTTGTACTTACATTCATCTATAAATTGTAGAACTCGAGCGGTCGACCGGATGTACCTTTCCCAGCTGGAGAAACGGTTGAAGTCGGGAATGGCCGCCATCACTGACGGTTTCTTGTTTTCTATTTTCAACGTTCTCTCTTCGCCGGTGGGTTGAGCAGACTTCGTGGTCTCTCTCGGCCACAATGCTGGGACCTCGCTCAGGAACGGCGGACCTGTGAACCATCTATGTGTACTATTAAAATCCTTAGGAACCTCCCTGGTCCCGTCGTCGGCTACGTTCAGCTTGGTTGGTACCCAGCGCCATTCTTCTATCTTCGTGTTCTCTTCCAACTCGGCGATTCTATGTGCGACGAATGGTTTGTACGAGCGCGCCCCGGTCCTTAGCCATGTCAAGACCGTCCTGCTGTCAGTCCAGAATATTCTAGACTCGGGCTTCCTGTCGTGTTCTTCTATCACGCTGCTCGCCATCCTGCTGCCCATCACCGCCGCCTGTAATTCTAGTCGCGGTATTGAAGTGGTCTTCAACGGTGCCACTCTGGTTTTAGCCAGCACCAGGGAGACGTGGGGATGTCCCTCGTCATCTTCGACTCGCCAATACAGCGCCGCAGTGTAAGCCGTCTCGCTAGCGTCGACAAATATATGTAATTGTAAATTCTTGCCTTGACTGTAGTATGAGTAGCTTCGTGGAATCGATATGTTTTTCAACGCTTGCAGGTGCGCAGTCCAAGTCGTCCACTGCTCGGCCAGGTCCTCCTCCAGCTCGGCGTCCCAGTCGGTGCTCCTTTTCCATATTTCTTGTAGGATTTGTTTCGCTTTAGATGTTACAGGTGAAACGAGTCCTAATGGATCATAAAGCGACATTATTATACGCAGGGCCTGTCGTTTAGTCGGCGTGCGCTGTAGTATGTCATTAGGTAGCCTAGTTAGACCTAGGTTATATTTCAAGGAGTCTGTAGATGTCTGCCATATCATGCCGAGTACCTTTTCAGCTGTATCTGGTCCGATGGAGAGTTCCTTTTCTTCTATGTTTTCTTGTAACTCCGTCAGGACTTTCATTGAGTTGGATGCCCACTTGCGTAGTTGGAAGTGCGCCTTGTTGTGAACCTCACGTACCTGTTTCGCTGTTTCGATAGCCGTTTCCTCATTTTCGAAACTTTGAATGTAATCGTCGACGTAGTGGTTCCTTTCTATTGCGGTGGCGGCGGCTGGGTATTGTTCCTGGTGGTCTTTAGCATTTCTATTCTTCACATATATCGCTGTGGCGGGTGAGGACGTCGCGCCAAAGATGAGTGACGTCATCCTGTATTCCTTTGGCGGTGCTGATCTCTCTCCGTCTCGCCAGAGGTAGCGTATGGCATCTCTATCTTCTGGGGCTATCTTTACCTGGAGGAACATTTCAGCTATGTCTGCCGAGACCGCTATCTTATGTTGCCGCATTCTCATCAGTACGCCGGGAAGGGACTGGAGCAGGTCGGGTCCCGTGAGGAGAGCGCTGTTGAGTGACATTCCTTGATGGGTGGCCGCCGCGTCGTGCACCATCCGTAGTTTGTTCGGTTTTTCCGGGTTGAATACTGGAAAGCACGGTAAGTACCAAGTTTTATTTACCTTACTTTGTGATGGTGCAGGTTCGGCGTATCCCTTTTCAATTAATTTATTCATTTCTTCTATCACTCGGCTCTTCAACTTCGGGTCCTTGTCTATTTTTCGTTCGGTGGACTCCAATCTTCTGAGCGCGTACTCACGGTTATTAGGCATCTTAATATCTTCACTTTTCCACAGCAGGCTGCATTGAAAACGCCCATCTTCTAGTTTGGTCGTTTTTTCTTCTAGTAACTTTAATGCTTTTACCTCCGGGTCGTTGCGGGGTTGTTTAGGTACTATAGTGAGGGCCTCTAATGAGAAGAAGTTCTTGAGTTCGACATCCAGGTGTTCCCGTTCTTCCTTATTATCGCAGATAAAATGCACTCGATGTCCCGTGGTGCGTGCGCAGGCTCCATGTAGTACCCATCCCAGGGCGGTAAGTGATGCTATCGGCTGTTGTTTGTTACCTATTCTTCTATCTTCAGCCAGCAGCAGGTGCCAGTTGTCCTGGCCTATGAGCAGTTGTGGTCGCGCTCCACTGTACTTGATTGTCCCGGCGATATCTTCCAGATGTCGGCACCCCACTATGTCCTCGTTCCTGACTGTTTGTGGTGACAGTTTTAGTCCCTTGATCGAGCGAGCCACTATTCTATGTTGCTTACCGGTGTTGCCGACGAGGAAAGAGAGCCTTCTCGAATTGGAGGTGTCCACGTTGGTCTCCCCGATGGCTTCTATACGTATGGGCTCCCTCGGCCCCCGTAGGCCTGCTTGCTGCGCCAGGTCTTCATCTATGAGTGTGACCGTCGATCCGTCGTCTAATAACGCGTAGGTGTCTATTTTCCTCTTGGGACCGATGATTTTGACCGGTACTATCTTTAGGAACGCCTGTGTTCCTCTCTCGGTCCAAGTGGAGCTCACTATTTCACTTTTCTGTTCTATCTTGTGATGTAACAGAGGGTGATGCATTTTAATGCACTCGTCTATATTGCACTTGTTACCTTTACAGCTGTGCGTTCTATTTCTATATCGTAGGCAGCGAAAACATAGTCTCTTTTCCTTCGCCATGTCCCACCTTGCCGCCACCTCCGCCTTTTCAAATTCTTCGCACTTCACTATACTATGTTCCTTATTACATACCGGACAGTTGTTCACTCTATGTTGGTTCTGCTTCGCTGATCTCTCTTCGCGCCGCACTGTTTCCTGTGTGATGAAAGCCTTCTGTGTTTTTCTATATGGGACGGCTTCCGTCACTTGTTCCGGTTGAGCATAGGGGCTGCACAGTTCCGCTTCTCTATTTAAAAATCTGGCCAGCCTTGCGATCTCCGGTTCTTCTATTGTTTGTGCTGCAGCGAAGTCGTACCATCGATACCGAAGCGTAGGTGTCAACTTCTCTATTGATAACTTAGTTATCTCCGGGTTGTATAAGTACTGTTGCTTACCTATTGCGCCTAATATCGAGACCGCGTTTGTTATGCGGCTCGCAAATACGCACAATTCTCGTGGCGCGTCTGTGAGGCGTGGCAGGCTTCTTATTTTCTCTGTTTCAGCTATGGCTATCGCGTCCGGCCGGCCAAACCTTGATTCTAGTGTCTTCATGACCTCGTCTGCACTTGAACCGTATATAAGTAAACTTTCCACTGCTTCTCTCGCCTTACCTTTGAGGCTTCTCCTGAGGCGCGCCAGGTTTTCTTGAGCGGTGTAGCCGCTCTTCGATTCTATGTAGGTGGCCTTAAAGGAAAGCCACTCCTGGTGCGCTCCCGTGAAGATGGGTAGGTCCACTGTGTGTCTCGTTTGGCCGGCGCGAGCCGCTTGCGCTATCGCGGCTGCTAATTCACTTAAATCTATCGATGCCGCGTGACACTTTCCTGATTCCAACTCCTTGGGCGGCGGTGGTGGCGGCTCGGGCGCATTATGGGGCTCGTTTGCTATCGCTAGTGGTGGAGGGTTATTGTCAAGCCACTTTCCTACCTTTAAATTTTGTTCCCTTTCCTCCGCCGGGTCGAGCTCCTCTTCCGTGTCGGATTCTTGTTCGATGTTCGCCACGCGTGTGGCTGCGAGTTCGATTTTCAATCGCAGCAGCTCTTCTTTCGCCTTTAGTAGTTTGGCGGTGCGTCGTGACGTTGTCGTGGAAGCCTTCGAGGTGGTTGCACGTGGCGGGCGGTCTTCGTTTGCCCGTCTTACCTTTATGGTTTTATCCGGATGTGCGAGGCCCCCCCGCACTTGCCGCAGGGGTTCCTCTCCCGCCGGTGATGCCGGCGTCTCCGTCGGCTCCCTCGTCCGCGCCGTTGATGCCGTCAGCGTTGTCGATGTGGCCGACGTGTCCGTAGCCGCTGTGCTCGCCGTGTATTCCGACGTGTTGCCCGATGTGTCGCCCGATGAGCCGCCTGATGCTCTGCCTGGAGCGCTGCCCGGTGCGTCGCCCGCTGTGCCGCCCGGAGCGCCGCCCGGAGCGCCGCCCGGAGCGCCGCCCGGATCGCCGCCTGGAGCGCCTTCCGCTGCGCCGCCCGCTGTGTTGTTCGGCGAGCCCGGTGCGCCGCCCGTTGTGTCGTCTCTTCTTTCTTCTCTGGGAATGGAGGCTGGTGTTCCTCTCGAGCGGGTGACCGGCATGATGCGGGCCTGGTGATCCGGCTCGAAGGACCACAATGTGCGAGATGCACCTATTCGCTGGATTGCCAGACCCGCTTGTAACTATTTGCCGGCTTTAACGCTTGAGATGATCTTGAATAAAAGACTTTTTGTTGTTGTTGATGTCGATCTTCAGAGAGAGAGAGTGAGAGCTTCTTGCTTCTAATGTGGCTGGATCAGTAGTGGTTGTCTAACTAATTTTACGCTCATATATATTCAATTGCTATGGGTCCGCAACTAGCGGCCTATTTGTTGAGCATTTTTTCGCCTATTTTGCCTATTTTTCCTATTGCTCTCCCTTTTCCTCCTCGCTTTCTCTCTCTTTGAAAGACCTTTATTTCAAATAGTTTATTTATCATTTTACAATAATTTATCTTATTTTAAACTATATTCTAATTAGAATCTAATTACATATGTATCTATTAAACTTTCTATATATTATACATTACAACTTAATCTATTTACTAATAACTCGTCTATCTATTACATAATTATCTTAGCTATTTCTTATATTTAATGCTTATGCTTATCTTTATTTACTATAAGTCTTATTCTATATTATCGCTATAAGTTATACAATTCAATAGTTTTTAGAGGGCGTCGTCTGGAACAGGGGCGTCGTCCGGAACATTTATTATCATTAAGCTCTGGCGACTTTACTCACCAGCAGAAACATAGCACATCAGTTACGTAGTGCTACTTCACTGTGGTCTTCTGTAAAATGAAGATACTTCCCCAGCCGAGAGGCTCATTCGAGTGGAAGTTCCACCAAGCTCTAGCTCCCTTGGAACTATACATAAACACTAACCGTCCGTTTCCTCCACAGCATCAGAACAGCCGTGGTGGACCTCGGCGAGAGCATCTCCTCGCTGGTGCGGGCTGGCGGGCAGTGCCGCCTGGCCGCCGACACGCACAACCAGAGACAGGTGGCGCACCACGCCAGGCAGGTCAATGAGAAGGTGGGTCCTGTCATCAGGCTAGCATAGTCTACATAGGCCTCTCTTAGAGTGTCAACATGGTCGGCAGCCTATCGCAATCCACTGTCGGACATAGGCTTATTCTAAAGTGTCATCATCATCATTAGGCTTTTGGAGTCAACTGCTGGATATAGGCCACTCTTAGAGTGCCATCATGGTCTGCAGCCTATGGCAGTCCACTGTCGGACATAAGCCTCTAGCTGCGAGCACGACACGCTCAACCAACGACAGGTGGCGCACCACGCTTAGAAGGTGGGTCCCGTCTTCATCAGACTATCGCAGTATATTGCTAGATATAGGCCACTCCTAGAGTGCCATCAACACCACATCAGAACAGCCGTGGTGGACCTCGGCGAGAGTATCTCCTCGCTGGTGCGCGCTGGCGGGCAGTGCCGCCTGGCCGCCGACACGCACAACCAGCGGCAGGTGGCGCACCACGCCAGGCAGGTCAATGAGAAGGTGGGTCCAGACATCATCAGGGTATTGCAGTCTATTGTTAGACATAGGCATCTCTTAGAGGGCTATCATGGTCTGTAGGCTACCGTGGTTCACTGCTGGTCGTAGGTTTCTCTAGCTTTGCCGTCATGGTCTGCAGCCTATCGCAATTTACTGTCGGACATAGGCTTATTCTAAAGTGTCATCATCGTTATCAGGCTTTCGCAATCCACTGTCGGACATAGGCTTTTCCTATAGTGCCATTATCGTCATCAGGCTTTCGCTGTCCACTGTCGGATAGAGGCCGCTGCTAGAGGGCCATCGTGATCTGCAGCCTATCGGAGTCCACTGTCGGACATAGGCTTCTCCTATAGTGCCATCATCGTCATCAGGCTATTGATGTACATTGCTGGATATAGGCCCCTCTTATAGCGCAATCATGATCTGCAGCCTATCGCTGTCCACTTTCGGATATAGGCCTCTAAGAGCGAGCACGACACGCACAACCACGCTGAGAAGGTGGGTCCCGTCATCGTCAGGCTATCATAGTTCATTGCTACACATAGGCCACTCCTAGAGTGCCATCAACACCCCATCAGAACAGCCGTGGTGGACCTCGGCGAGAGTATCTCTGAGCTGGTGCGGGCTGGCGGGCAGTGCCGCCTGGCCGCCGACACGCACAACCAGCGGCAGGTGGCGCACCATGCCAGGCAGGTTAATGAGAAGGTGGGTACCTCATCATCAGGGTATCATAGTCTACATAGGTCTCTCTTAGAGTGTCATCAACGTCATCAGCCTATAGCAGTCCATTGCTTGACATAGGCCTATACTAGAGTGCCATCATCATCATTAGGCTTTTGGAGTCCACTGCTGGATATAGGCCACTCTTAGAGTGCCATCATGGTCTGCAGCCTATGGCAGTCCACTGTCGGACATAGGCCTCTAGCTGCGAGCACGACACGCACAACCAACGACAGGTGGCGCACCACGCTTAGATGGTGGGTCCCGTCTTCATTAGGCTATCGCAGTATATTGCTAGATATAGGCCACTCCTAGAGTGTCATCAACTCCCATCAGAACAGCAGTGGTGGACCTCGGCGAGAGTATCTCCTCGCTGGTGCGCGCTGGCGGGCAGTGCCGCCTGGCCGCCGACACGCACAACCAGCGGCAGGTGGCGCATCACGCCAGGCAGGTCAATGAGAAGGTGGGTGTCATCATCAGGCTATCATAGTCTACATAGGCCTCTCTTAGAGTGCCATCATCGTCATCAGGCTATCGTTTCACTGCTGAGTGTCATCATCATCATCAGGCTATCACAGTCCACTGCTACACATAGGTCTTAGAGAGCAATCATGATCTGCAGCCTATCGCAATCCACTGTCGGATATAGGCTTCTCCTATAGTGCCATCATCGTCATCAGGCTTTCGCTGTCCACTTTTGGATATAGGCCTCTAAGAGCGAGCACGACACGCACAACCACACTGAGAAGGTGGGTCCCGTCATCGTCAGGCTATCATAGTTCATTGCTGCACATAGGCTACTCCTCGAGTGCCATCAACACCCACCAGAACAGCCGTGGTGGACCTCGGCGAGAGTATCTCCTCGCTGGTGCGCGCCGGCGGGCAGTGCCGCCTGGCCGCCGACACGCACAACCAGCGGCAGGTCGCGCACCACGCCAGGCAGGTCAATGAGAAGGTGGGTCCTACCATCAGGCTATCATAGTCTACATAGGCCTCTCTTAGAGTGTCAACATCATCATCGGGTTACCTCAGTCCACTGCTGGACATAGATGCTTCTCCAAGAGTGCCATCAACAGCATCAGGCCATCGCGGTCCACTGTCAGACACAGGCCTCTTTTAGAGTGCTATCAAGATCTGCAGCATATTGCAGTCCACTGCCGAACAACGGCATCTATCACTGAGAGTGTCTTCATCATAATCAGGGTAGCACTGTCCACTGTGGGACATAGGCCTCTAGGTGCGAGCATGACAAGTACAACTAGAGACAGGTGGCGCACCACGCTGAGAAGGTGGGTCCCATCATCAGGCTATCGCAGTATATTGCTAGATATAGGCCACTCCTAGAGTGCCATCAACAGCCCATCAGAACAGCGGTGGTGGACCTCGGCGAGAGTATCTCCTCGCTGGTGCGCGCTGGCGGGCAGTGCCGCCTGGCCGCCGACACGCACAACCAGCGGCAGGTGGCGCACCACGCCAGGCAGGTCAATGAGAAGGTGGGTACCTCGTCATCAGGGTATCATAGTCTACTGCTGGACATAGGCCACCCCTAGATGGCCATCATGGTCTGCAGCATATTGCAGTCCTCTGCTGGACATAGGCTCATAGGGCGCTCCTAGAGGACTATCATGGTCTGCAGCATATTGCAGTCCTCTGCTGGACATAGGCTCATAGGGCGCTCCTAGAGGACTATCATGGTCTGCAGCATATTGCAGTCCTCTGCTGGACATAGGCTCATAGGGCGCTCCTAGAGGACTATCATGGTCTGCAGCATATTGCAGTCCTCTGCTGGACATAGGCTCATAGGGCGCTCCTAGAGGACTATCATGGTCTGCAGCATATTGCAGTCCTCTGCTGGACATAGGCTCATAGGGCGCTCCTAGAGGACTATCATGGTCTGCAGCATATTGCAGTCCTCTGCTGGACATAGGCTCATAGGGCGCTCCTAGAGGACTATCATGGTCTGCAGCATATTGCAGTCCTCTGCTGGACATAGGCTCATAGGGCGCTCCTAGAGGACTATCATGGTCTGCAGCATATTGCAGTCCTCTGCTGGACATAGGCTCATAGGGCGCTCCTAGAGGACTATCATGGTCTGCAGCATATTGCAGTCCTCTGCTGGACATAGGCTCATAGGGCGCTCCTAGAGGACTATCATGGTCTGCAGCATATTGCAGTCCTCTGCTGGACATAGGCTCATAGGGCGCTCCTAGAGGACTATCATGATCTGCACCATATCATATTCCACTGCTAGACATAGGCTTCTCTTAGAGAGCAATCATGATCTGCAGCCTATCGCAATCCACTGTCGGATATAGGCTTCTCCTATAGTGCCATCATCGTCATCAGGCTTTCGCTGTCCACTTTTGGACATAACCCCTTAGAGCGCATTCATGATCTGCAGCCTATCGCTGTCCACTTTCGGATATAGGCCTCTAAGAGCGAGCACGACACGCACAACCACGCTGAGAAGGTGGGTCCCGTCTTCATCAGGCTATCGCAGTATATTGTTAGATATAGGCCACTCCTAGAGTCCCATCAACAGCCCATCAGAACAGCGGTGGTGGACCTCGGCGAGAGTATCTCCTCGCTGGTGCGCGCTGGCGGGCAGTGCAGCCTGGCCGCCGACACGCACAACCAGCGGCAGGTGGCGCACCACGCCAGGCAGGTCAATGAGAAGGTGGGTCCTTTACGTAGGCTACGTATACCTCTAGGTGCAAGCAGGCAGGCAGGTACTCTATAGCTCTGGGCTGACGCAAGACACGGAACCATCCGGAGGAGTCTTCAGCTCAAGGAGGGAGAAAATGCTGCATAGGAACGAAGAAGGAGGACTTGGAGGAAGTCAAGAATTAGGGCGCGATTCAGTGTATGAATGCCTACACGCAATATCCGAGCGCATCTCCCGAGATTCAGCCAGCTTTCAGGGTTCGATTCCCGGGTCTGACAAAATGTGTGTCGGTATATTTGCAAAGCAATTCCAAATGCTTACACATTTGGAATTTGAAACGGGCTTTTCCTAAGCAAACACGCTCCATCGTTGACCGCATAGTTGTTTAACATCAGGCAACTTTGTGGTCAAGTGCTAGCTTAGTTCAACATAAAAAAAAATTGACATTTGGGAAAACATGGTGATTATTCCGACGCTCAAATTTTCAACGATTACATAATTTTATTCAGACAATTTACTTCAAACAGTAATGGAACTCCAAATTTGGCGATCCACACGTAAAGATGTTATAAACTTAACAATCTTTAATTGTATCCCACCGTTAACTTGTGTAAACTTCTTGCTATAAAAGTACCTTGTCCCCCACCAGGTGGCGTGCGTCCTCAGCGGCCTGCAAGCCTGCTCGCGAGGCACGCAGGCCTGTATTGACGCGGCGGCGACTATCGCCGCCATCATCGGAGAGCTGGACACGACGACGCTGTTCGCGAGTGCTGGTACCTTGCAGTCGGAGAGGGCTGACTCGTTTGCTGATCATAGGTGGGTGCTGTTCTTATCTATCTATACTTATAATAAATCTGTAGAAAGGTCAATTCTGTACATTAAATATATTTTCAAAATAACTATCAGGGGGTGATTAGTGATCGATACTGATGCCAAAAATGCAATCAGTAAATTTTTTGTCTGTCTGTCTGTCTGTCTGTCTGTCTGTCTGTCTGTCTGTATGTTCCTTATAGAAACAAAAACTACTGGACGGATTTTCACGAAACTTTGTACAATTATTCTTTATACTCCTGGGCATATTATAGGATACTTTTCATCACGCTACAATAAATAGGAGCAGAGTAGTGACGGGAAATATTGGGAAAACGGGAGAATTTACTCCATTTTTTAAGCTTCTGTCGCGTGTGCAGCTTTAATGGTTAAAGTTATATAAAAATCATGTATGACGGAAATATTCTTCATAAAATTGCCTAAAAAATATCCCTTGACAGCATATGTCTATCTTTCATGGTTGACTCACAATACCACGTGTAACATCCTGATCCAGATCGGTTTGAACGCGCTAATCTCAGTAACAACTGGTTCGAATTGACAAAATCTTTTGCATTGGATAGTCCACTTACTATTTGTCGAGGAAGGCTTTAAGCTATCTATAGTAACACTGTGTACGGAAACGAAACCCATGCGGACGGAGTCGCTGGCGGCCGCTAGTATTTACTATTATTATAGTACTTATATTTTTTGTTTTTGTTTGTTTGGTTGAACGCGCTAATCTCAGGAACTACTGGTCCGATTTGTAAAAATCTTTTTGTCTTGGATAGCCCACTTGAAAAGGAAGGCTTTAGGCTATTAGAAATCAAAATCCACGCGGACGGAGTCGCGGGCGGCCGCTAGCTATTGATAAAGAAAAAAATATCATTCAGGGGAATCGAACTTGCTCTCGCTTGCCCGGATTGCAAGAGGCGCTGGGTTCCATTCCCGCGTGAGCAACCTTAGATCTAATGAATTTATCTTTATTAATAATTTTAAAAATTAGGATAATAGGGTATCATAATACTTAGTATGAAAAATACTTGAAATAAATAAACAATAATATTTAAAATTTTTGGTTTTATTAAATTCCTTCTTGTCTTTAAATTTAAAGGTTATTTAAATAAAATATTTTTGGTTGCGGGTCCTTGATAAAATAGTGGATGTTCATAATTAATACTTTTGTATTTTAGTATCCTTAATGCAACCTTCGAGTTCTGTTTTGGAATAAGTACTTGATGTGTTAACCGAATGAATGAATTTATTATAATTATCTATCTATCACAGGGAGACGATACTGCAGACAGCGAAGGCACTGGTTGAGGATACGAAGGCTTTAGTGGGCGGAGCGGCGGGTGACCAGGACCAACTGGCGGCTGCGGCTAACAGTGCCGTTGCTACTATAGGTGAGTTATTGGAATAATACTTTGCGACTTTCTTGTGGACGATTAAGATGTTTGCTAATGGGGTCAGTTTGTGCTTTGACACTATAGGAGTTATTAGAATAATATAGTGTTCGTCCGAAACTAGTTTTACGACCGAAACCGAAACCGAAACTTCCTTACAAGGCTCATATTTTGAAGAAATAATAAAGAAAACGTTGTTAGTCTGTCTTTACTTACACTGTTAGCAGACGGTAAAATATGAGCCTTGTTAGGTGAGTAACTTTATTTCTCAATAGTATCTTCTATGCGTCATTGAGAAACTCGATGGCGCAGTGGTTAGCGCACTCGGCCTGCGGTTGTTAAAGTCAAGCAGACGAGAGATTCCAGTCATCATCGGATGGGTGACCAAAAAAATTATATCTCGCTCGAGCGTTTTCACCATTTTATTTTAATTTTTGTTCTTTATTTTATTTGAAACGCTCACTGTTTTGCTTATTTGTTTTATATCTGTTAATGTTATTCTCAGTAAGTGAATTGATATATTCTTTATCACTACATAGTATAAAAAAAAAAAAAAAAAAAGGTTCTGTCTCTGTCCCTATGTCCCTTTGTATGTTTAAATCTTTGAAAGTACGCAACGGATTTTGATGCGGATTTTTAATAGATAGAGTGATTCAAGAAGAAGGATTATATGTATTTAGTATCAGCATTGCACTCGTGCGAAGCCGGGGCGGGTCCCTAGTGAGACAATAAAGTTATTAACCCGTGATTTGACCTGTCAGTCTAGTACCGTATTTTCACTCAGGTCTTATTTATTTATCGGTTTACCAACAATTGTACAATTATCATATCTTGTCGCAGTACAACTATGCGAAGTGGTGAAGCAAGGCGCAGTGTCCCTCGGCGCGGGGAGGGCGGAGCCCCAGGTGCTGCTCCTGCACGCGGCGCGGGACGTGTGCGCCGCCCTGCGCGACCTGGCCGCCGCCACCACCGCCGCCAGCGGGAAGCACCACCACCATCCCGATATGCAGAGGCTCAAGCATGCGGCTAAGGTGAGAAATATAGACACAGACACACAGAGACAGACAGAAACCACGCATACAGACACAGACATAGACAACAAGATATACACACACATAGACAGACACACACAGAAAGACATACACACAGAGATAGATAGACACAGACGGACACACTTAGATAGATAGACCCATTCTGATATTGCAGCGACTCGAGCATGCGGCTAAAGTTAGAATACACACAGACACACACCGACAGACACACACAGAAAGACACACAGACAGGAAGAAATACACACAGACACAAACAGAAAGACACGCATGCAGAGGTAGATAGACACGCGTACCGACACACAACACCCATCCTAATATTGCAGCGACTCAAACTTGTGGCTAAAGTTAGGATACACACAGACACAGACAGCCACATACAGAAAGACATAAATTCTTTTCTTTGAGCTTACACACGAATGAGGGTGACACAGAGAGACAGACACATGTTTACACAAGGGCGGAGCCCTAGCACGCCGCGCGGGACGTGTGCGCCGCCCTGCGCGACCTGGCCGCCGCCACCACCGCCGCTAGCGGGAAGCACCACCACCATCCCGATATGCAGAGGTTGAAGCATGCCGCTAAGGTGAGGGAGACATACACAGACAGTAAACGGACGCAGACAGACACAGATACAGACACACTATACATATACACACACAGAGACACAAACAGACAGACGTACACAGACACAGATAGAAAGACATACACACAGACACAGAGAGAAAGACATACACAGACACAGACAGACGCAGCAGACACACTTAGATAGACCCATCCTGATACTGCAGCGACTTGAGCATGCGGCTAAAATTAGAATACACACAGACAGAAAGACACACAACAGATACAGACAGAGACACAGAGAAGCAAATAAATACACGCACACTGACATAGAGAGACAGACATATGTTTACACAAGGGCAGAGCCCTAGCACGCGGCGCGGGACGTGTGCGCCGCCCTGCGCGACCTGGCCGCCGCCACCACCGCCGCTAGTGGGAAGCACCACCACCATCCCGATATGCAGAGGCTTAAGCATGCGGCTAAGGTGAGGGAGACATGCACAGACAGTAAACAGACGCAGACAGACACAGATACAGACACACTTACACCAAGACACGGCTTACACCATAAGACACAGACTGAAATACAGACGCAGACAGACACTCAGATAGATAAACCCATCCTGATATTGCAGCGACACGAGCAGGCGGCTAAAGTTAGGATACACACAGACACAGACAGCCACAGACAGAAAGACATAAATTCTTTTTTTTAAACTTACACACGAATGAGGGTGACATAGAGAGACAGACACATGTTTACACAAGGGCGGAGCCCTAGCACGCGGCGCGGGACGTGTGCGCCGCCCTGCGCGACCTGGCCGCCGCCACCACCGCCGCTAGCGGGAAGCACCACCACCATCCCGATATGCAGAGGCTCAAGCATGCGGCTAAGGTGAGAAATATAGACATAGACACACAGAGACAGACAGAAACCACGCATACAGACACAGACATAGACAACAAGATATACACACACATAGACAGACACACACAGAAAGACATACACACAGGGATAGATAGACACAGACGGACACACTGAGATAGATAGACCCATCCAGATATTGCAGCGACTCGAGCATGCAGCTAAAGTTAGAATACACACAGACACACACCGACAGACACAGACAGAAAGACATACACATAGACACGGACAGAAAGACAAACAGACAAAATGACATACAAAAAGGCACAGATAGAAAGACATACACACTTAGCTAGATAGACACGCATACAGACACAGAGAGACAGGCACATGTTTACACAAGGGCGGAGCCCCAGGTGCTCCTCCTGCACGCCGCGCGGGACGTGTGCGCCGCCCTGCGCGACCTGGCCGCCGCCACCACTGCTGCTAGCGGGAAGCACCACCACCATCCCGATATGCAGAGGTTGAAGCATGCGGCTAAGGTGAGGGAGACACGCACAGACAGATACAGAGAGACATATACATACAGGCATACACACTTACACCGAGACACGGCTTACACCATAAGACACAGACTGAAATACAGACGCAGACAGACACACTCAGATAGATAAACCCATCCTGATATTGCAGCGACTCGAGCAGGCGGCTAAAGTTAGGATACACACAGACACAGACACACACAGAAAGACACACAAACAGACTCAGACAGGAAGAAATACACACAGACACAAACAGAAAGACACGCATGCAGAGGTAGATAGACACGCGTACCGACACACTAACACCCATCCTGATATTGCAGCGACTCAAGCATGTGCCTAAAGTTAGGAATACAGACACAGACAGCCACAGACAGAAAGACATAAATTCTTTTCTTTAAACTTACACACGAATGAGGGTGACACAGAGAGACAGACACATGTTTACACAAGGGCGGAGCCCTAGCACGCGGCGCGCGACGTGTGCGCCGCCCTGCGCGACCTGGCCGCTGCCACCACCGCCGCTAGCGGGAAGCACCACCACCATCCCGATATGCAGAGGTTGAAGCATGCGGCTAAGGTGAGGGGTGCACACAGACAGACACAGAGAGACATAGACAACTACTAACTGCTAACTGGCAGCACATCAACGATACATCTGGTGTCGCGGATGTCCATGGGCGGCGGTGATTGCTTACCATCAGGCGACCCGCTGGCTCGTTTGCCGCCTCTGACATAAAAAAAAGACAAAGACACAGACAGACAAACTCAGATAGATAGGTCCATCCTGATATTTCAAGGACTCGAGCATGCGGCTAAAGTTAGGATACACACAGACAGACACAGACAGAAAGACACACAGTCAGATACAGACAGGAAGACAGACACACGCTCACAGACAGAAAGGCTTACACACTGACACAGAGAGAAATACATACACAGAAAGACATACACACTTAGATGGACAGACGAATACAGACACACTAACACCGAGTCAAGTGTACACACAGAAAAAAAATACCGACAGACAGAGCTCAATTGGAGAAGGTTAAGTAACTTAATATATGATGTGTATGATTTTCTCACTTTCTTTTATAAAAATTTTGTTTATGTAGGTCTACGGTAAGACATTATGCATATAATAACGTTGCATTACTTTATTTTGAAAGTTTCAGGTAATTGTCTTTGATTTAAATATCCTATTTTATATTCAAAGACAAAGATTGAATGAATATTACACTTATGGTTCAATAAATCCATAAGAATAGTAAAAGACCATAAGGTCTTGACATTAACTGGACTGGTGAATACTGATTTTTAAATGTATCAATGACGGTGTTTGCGATTGAAAAATCCGCTAGGTGGCAATACGTAGGCGTAAGGTCTAACTGCTACGTCATTGGTGAATTTTGACATATCTGTCAATGTCATGTCAAATTCACCAATCACATACCAGTAAGACCGTACGCCTACCTACTGCCATCTAGCGGATTTTTCATTTGCGAAAACCTTCATTAAATAATTATTTCTTCAGCAATAGTAGGTCTCAAGTATCCCTTAACATTTGGTGAACACTACACACGGTTATTCAAAATTTGTAAATGTTGTACATTTGGTCATAGATTTAAATTGATACATATGCCCTTGCCATACTAGCTTCTGCTCGGCTACAGGGCCTGTAATCGGAAGCGACGGTCGCTTCAAATCGCGTAGTAACCTTTTTACAACGTACGTTACGACAATCAAAATTATACCACAGTTTTTTGGTGGCGGGGCATATGTAATGATTTAAATGTATGCATTTGGCTTTAGTGAGAGTTCTACGGTACCTTAATATAGCAAGGTACTTGTGTGTGTCGTCGCATACGCTTCGGAATTACAGATACGTGGGACCTGCTTGGGTTATTGGTTTATATACTAATTTGCCTGAAAAGTAAATTTAATTGTAAAATATTTAGTAAATAAAATAATTAATGGACTAACACACCAATTGCCAAGCGCCAAACTAAGTTCAAAGCTGGTATTATGGATGCTAGGGAACGGATAGAAATAATAGAAAAATATATTTATAGACATCCATGACTCGGTTATAAATGCCGATGTTCATCACACAAACAATTGCCCCTAGCGGGATTCGAACCCGCGACCCTTGGTTTTGTAGCTAAAGTCTCTGACCACTAGACCAACCAATTTAGTGGTCAGGGTTTCTACTCGACTCGTTAATCTCCCATGGGGCATGTTTTTTCTTTCTGTAGCTCCCTGTCAATTATTAAAGTATTTATTGTTAGAATATGGCAAAAAAAGTAATCTACGTCACTACTTTCTTAGTTCAGATAAATACTTGTGCAGGTATTATTCAAGGCAAATTAATATAAACCAATAATCCTTTACTTCTAAACGAATTCGCGGTTGAATTTTTACCAGTCAATAAATTAAACTAAAGATCAACCGCGGGCTCGTTCCAACACATTATACATAATATTAGTGTGTCGTCCCACCATCGACCGGTCAATATTGGACTTTGCCCGACTAATGCGGAGTTTATCCGATAGCGCCTGGAGAAACGATGGAGCCTGCCCCTTAAGCATAACACCGCCAAACCGAGAAGGATGTCAGTCCATCTCGCTCTCAAACCGGACTACAACTCGGCCGATTCGGAGACTGACCTCTTCCAATCTGACCAGGAAGAAGAATTGATCAAGCTTCTAGACTATTCTAGTCAAGATGATGATATATCGCCGTCTGTTTTCCATGATAATTGTGAGGAAGTCATTGGGTATATAGAAACTTTGATGATTATCCCAACTAAAAGGCATTTAAGTGATGATGTTAATGATAGATACAATTTGGCATGCAAAAATAGTTTAATAGATATGGATTGGAGAGTGCTTAAGTATGGAGAGAACATACTGCTAGGAGAGATTAAGAAATTAGTCGATATAGTAGCAGATGTATCGGAAAAGGTCGAGAATAAACGTAAAAGAGACGTTCTACACAGAATAAGGGCTAACAATGATTTGGATAAAGAAATGAAGAGGCTGTCTCAAGTTATCGAAGACATGGATACTGAGATTGAAGTTAATACTACTACTACAACTACAATAACTAATGTTACTGTAGTTGAAAACGGACAAAGCCCAAAGGTACATGACGTCAAATTAACCAGTCCAGTGTTTAAAGTCAAGAAAGTAAAACCAGTGAATCTGTCAACTAGTTTAGATGTAAGCCCAGATGAGGGTAGTCCGGAAAAACAGAAAGATGGATCCACAGAAGTACTGGTGAAGCCAGATACGAAAGTCAAATTAGACTTTTGGAATCTATTCAAAGATGATACTGAGTGGTGGAGAGGTCTGGCTAAAAGAAATTTACAGAAAATGGAAGAAACTAAAAGAGAGTTAGAAAGATTTAGCGGGAAGGAATTAGTCTTAAGCGACTTCCAGAAAGAGATAGCAAGATTTGAGACAGAGAAAGCAACGTTACAGTCGTTTATCAATGACGTTGATAAATCGAAAGCTGTCAACAAGGATTTGGAATATGATAAGAAATACGAAGACATGGTACTGAAACTGATTGATTTTGCCAAAAAAGATTTCATTTACAAAGGCTTCGATCCGCTGATACAACAGTTAAAAGATTTATCAAACATCAAAATTGAACATCGCAAAAAGAAAGTAAACATCCAAGATATTATTAACATATACACTCAAATAGACATCACTAAATATACATACGAAGAGTTATGCCTTTTAGAAAAGTATTACAAAGAAATCATCAGAAAATACAAGACGGAATATAATAATAAAGAAAATGTACATACTTACCACGAAAGATCACCTAGTTTAGTTCGCGAAATCGAAAACAGATCAGCACCGCCCACTTTGAATAGAAAAGTCGTTAATATACACACAGAAAACATATACAACCAACATTTCAACGGTTCTAACCGATCTAAATCGCAAGAGAGGTATACCAAGCCAAATGACGTTGAAATCTTTGACTTAACTAAGACATATCCTGAACAATATTACGCAAACAACTGGTGGTCTATATATGAAGATATTCTCAAAACGAGAGAGCGCCAATTCGGCTCTATAGATAGCTGGTGGAAATACTATGAATCCGTTTTGAATAGAGAACATATGAATGATAATGGGAGACTCCAAGAAATCTTGGAGTATAGGAACAGCTTACGAAGACCACAGAGCAGACTTGGAGACCTCATGAGGAAGTTAGACGAGGTGAAGAGTCACAGCTTCAAGGAAGTGGAGGATGTGCAGAACAGGACCCAAGACTCGGTCAGATATTGTGGTAGATGGGAACGGCATGGTGTTCAAGCTTGTGTTGTTAACGCAACGCGCCGTTTCTAATATTGTTTTTGACGGTATTTGGGGACTAGGCTGAGTTAAAATCGTAAATGAAACTTTACTCCAGCTGATGTATCAGAAGAATTGTTCTTCGTAGCCTCGGTTCTTTTTCTTCTTCTATAACTTTTTTCTTTCTCAAGTTTCGGCAACTCATCTTTGATATAGTTTTGAGGACGATATATTATGTTAGAGTTATTTTTTCTCTTCTTCATAACCATGCTCATATAATCCTTAATTTCTTAAAGCCTAAATCTGTTTTGTCATGACTTACTCTTTTCTTATTTTTTACTATTTCTCTTGATTTCCACTATATCTTTACATTTTATCTGTTCCTAGTGTGGTAGTTATGCTTGAAATGTTCGTCCAATTCTGTTCCTTCCTACTCTTAGTTTCGCAAATTCTCAAAAGTAACCTTAGTGAGTAACGTAAAGGTTAATTTCCGTCCCCAAATATCGTCGGAAACGTCAACGCCCATCATTCTCCTGTCATTTCAGATTACAAATGTCATCATAGATTGTTGGAAGTGTGTTTAGTCGTTTGTCTGTCCGTTCGTGGCATGAAGACCCTGATTTTTATTTGTTAGCACGTATCACAATAAGGCTAATTCCTCAATGAAAATTTTATTCTGTCATAATTCTATTTAAACCAGAAAAAAAGTGTGAACATGTACTTTTACTTATAAGTAGCTCTAATTTTTTAAATGGGCTTCTTAACGTTCATTTCTCTATTGGTCTTATACGCGATGAAGACTCCTATTTTCCAAAAATTCGGCTATTTAACTTTTTTGGCAGGATAAATATCTGGTTGTTATCCATTTGTAATAAACATTAATTCTGTATTCAAATGTTATCATTATTAAATCTTTCGTAAATGTGGCCTTTTAGTTAAATCTAGTTAAAGTTAACTCAAAATTTCGATAACCTATCTTGTGCTATGAATATTTCGACTATGAATATTTCATAAAATGGGTATTACCCACAAAGATGAATTACATGCTATGATCACTGAGGAATTAGCTTTAATCTGTACTTTACTTTCTACAATAGTACCATCGAACAATCGTCAAACGTATTGTTCGATTGTACATCTAAGTTTCCGTTTAACAGCGACAGATGCAGCTGTCAATCTGACAGTTGGCAAATGACACAAGTCAAATCAGACAGTTCGCCAATGACACATGTCAAATATGTCAGTGTGAGGCTAAACACATTTCTGTGGAGCGGCTCAGACCATCGGCATCGGTGACGCGCCTTGTCATTTCATAACAAAACCACAAGCTTTCATGTTTCGCTTGAGAAAGTCCAATATTGACTGTTTTTTTTATTTGAATATGCACATTTGCAAAGTTAACAGAGAGAGAGGGGGCGCTGTTGACTCGGAGTTTAATCATTTGCACTTATGTATGTGTGTATTTTTATATCATCTTTCATTGAATGTATAAGTGACGTCTCAGTATTTTATTTGCGAACTTGTTTTAGAGATTAGACGAGAATTCACAGATTAATTGTCTTAACATAGAATTATTTAACCTATTGTGATGCAAGCTTTTTTGTTACTTGTAAAATAATGGTAAACGCTCAGCTTTAGAGCCTTTGTGTGTTATTTTAAAAGCTTGAATGCTGGGAAAACTCGTGGTCCCACTGACAAACTATGAAGATAGTTTTCTGTGACTCTTGTTATTATTTTGTGAACCACTGTATGATTAATAAATAAATGAATATTCAGTGTAGTGTCAGTGAAACGTAAAAAGGCGTGAAGCAATACTTTTCAAACGTATGTTAACAATTTCAGGTCAAAAGCTTTTAATCATTACCTTAAAGTAATGCCAATTTTGAAGTCATATTTAGCTTAACAAACTGTGACGTCATTTATAGAAACTATCTATACAAATGAATTTAAACTTGACGGAAAGTCTAGCGTATTCAAACTCTATACCGAGTATAGAGTACCACCTACATTTATTTTATTCAAATTCATACTTTCGGATGTTATTTCAAGTATTATTAAAAGTTTAAGTATTATTATATTATTTATTTATGTACGATGGTGTATTGAAAGCTTCTGGGTTCGCTACAGCATGGCGCTTGATTCGTTCGCACTTGGTTGTTATACAGTTCCTTCATTTGAGAGACTAAAACATCTGTACGACAACCCAAAGCTTTGATTTGTGCCGAATAATGTTTTAAATGTGTTATACACAATAATGAAATTAAAACCGAAATGCTATTATACATAGTAAGCTTCAGTCAGAGATACACTTGGGAATGGTTGGGAGCCATTTTGATTATCATGTATTACAACAAAATGGCTGATTGTCAAATGAAATTTCTTTAAACTGTTCAATGTTTCTTATAAAAGTTTAAATATGATAAGGTGGCTTCTCAAATTAGAAGGATAATTTAATTAATTATTATTATTATTAAAGTATCGTTCGTTATTGAGCAACATTTTGTGGCGAAAAATGTTACAATTTTTGATCATTAGTACCGATATCTGACGATTCTTAAGTGCATTTCTGGATCTTATATTAACAACAGATTGTTTCAATTATGACCATTTTAATATCTTTCCCATTTTAATAATTGTTATACCATTATTTGGCACAAAATTATACTTATTTATTTGTATATTAATATGACTTTTAACTACAAACCACGGGGTCATAGCGGTGACCATCGCTGATCGCGCATTTCATCCAGGTTTTAGCTTTGGGGGAAGGCGAACGCAATCTTTGAACCGCAGTTGACTTTGATATGGGAGAAGGTTAAATTGAAATCAGGTTTCAAGATTAAAGGAGGCTTTAGTACATAAGGTGGTGTTAATCGATCTGTCGAGTAATAGCAAACCAGACACAATAGATTAATCTGTTATAGTGCGCTCAATATCGCGACTACGGGAATTAAAAGGTTAAATCTCTCAGATGAAGTTCTTTGGCATGTAATAATGAAAATCATTTACTGTTTAGACCATGAATTTAAATAAGAATATTAAAACAAAATATTGATTTACTCTGGGTGAATACTAGAATCACTGACCCATTTTTACACTGTTAGAAAGTTCCTAATAGTTTCAGTTTGGTAAAACAGTATATTTTAGACTTCGCGTTGCATTACTACACTGATATTAGTTAACAGGTCCAGACTTGGTAAAACCGGTCATAAGACTGTTTCTTACATAAAAATTTTTTCTTCACTTATGTATTCTATTACTTACTGCGCTGGCAATATCTTAGAGAAACTTTTATTCTTGAAACACATCTCCCATACTTTAAATCAAACCATCAAATAACAACTTTTCAAATTCAAAGACAGTTCGCCTCCCCCCTCAAATCATGAGTACATACGAACGTATACTAACCTATGACGTCACTCGGCAGGTGATGGTGACCAACGTGACGTCACTGCTGAAGACTGTGAAGGCGGTGGAGGACGAGCACACGCGCGGCACGAGGGCGCTCGAGTCGACGATAGAGGCGATCTCGCAGGAGATTGAGGTGAGAGACAATATTTCACAACATAACGTAAGTTGATTTGCCGCCGTCATAGTATTTGAAGTCCTTTCTTAACAAAGTTGGCTATGCAAGCCATATGCTCGGCGACTAACTTAATTTAATACGGAGCAAGAAGTGGTCGCCATGGCCGAAACCGGCCGGGATGGCATCATCATCATCATCAGTAGCTGAAGCACTCGTGTTACATATATCAGAATCAACAGTGGTATTACAGATTTACTTTAATATATACATATAACACCCAGAGCAGGATAAACAGATATGTTCATGCACACAAATGTTTGTCCTGTGCGGGGATCGAACCCGCGACCTCTTGGTCTAATAGTCGATCTCTTGACCACTGCATCAAGCAGTTCGTAGATATAATATTATTATCATCACCATCATCAGCCTGTTGTAGACCACTGCTGGGTTTCAAATTATCCCCGGATGGCGGTAAGGCTCATAGTTGCCTCCTGGGTTGGTGAAGTCGTTACTAATGAACTACTAACTACTACTACTAAATGAACGCTTTTTACCCAAGTTATTTCGATATTCTCTATATCTTCAAAAGCTTCCTTTGCTGCTATAAGTATAGTTATAAACAAAAAAATCCTCTACCCACAGGTTCTGCTATCCGACTCGCCGCCCAAAGGCACGGCGACTGCCGAAGAACTAGTCCGCTGCACTCGTCTGATGACCACCGCCACAGCCCGAGCCGTCGCCGCCGGCAACGCGAACAAGCAGGACCAACTTACTGCCGCCGCTAACCTTGGCCGGAAGACTGTCGTGGACTTACTGGTCGCCTGCAAGGTGAGAGAGAGATGTAGGCAATGTAGGCAGCGGAGGAGCTGGTGTGTTAGAGGGGAAAACAGCAAGAGGCAGCGCGGGAGCTAGTGTGTTATAGGGAGACAATAGCTGGAGGGAGCGAGGGAGCTAGTCTCTTAGAGGGAGTAAACAGCGTAGGCAGCGCGGGAGCTGCTGTGTTAGAGGGAGACAGCAAGGGCCAGCGGGGGAGCTGTAAGTCAAATTGACAGTAATCGTCATTGTTGTTGAAGCATTATAAGTGTTCTAAATTGTCATACCTCGGCTGCAAGACCGTTGTAGACCTGCTGATAGCTTGTAAGGTGAGAGAGACGGAGGCAGCGGTGGAGCTGGTGTGTTAGAGGGAGACAGCAACGGGAAAGCGTGGGAGCTGTATGTTTGAGCTGGCCAGCGTAGGAGCTGTATGTCAGGTCGGGCCAGCAGGGGAGTTGTATGTCAAATAGATATGTAGTTATCGTCAATGGTATTGAAGCATTCTAAGTGTTATAAATGTGATTGGTGATATGTCTGCGTAGTATTCTCGTACAGTGTAGCCGACTAGGATGTCATTATAAGGCAAGTTTTGTGTTATTTCTTTTGTCAAATATCTCCCCCTTCCCCCCACATTTCCGGGATCAAAAGTAACCTGTTCACTGGAGATAGTGAGTAGTTTTTGATTTTATTCGTTACATACAAAAATACAAATCTTACCACTTTTTAATATTAGTGTAGATGTAGATTAACGAGTCACTGACCAGTCCTCTTTCTTCCAGGCGGCCGCCCACGCCGCAGAGAGTTCGGAAGTCCGGCAGCGCACCATCGAGGCCGGGGCGGCCGCCGCGTCCGCCTACAGGGCTCTGCTAGCGGCGGTACTAGCCGCCGTCACGGGCTCCGGCGACAAGCAGGCCTTCCCCGAGCTGTCCCGGCGGGTGGCGCACGCCGTCGCAGACATCATAGCCGCCGCTGAGATGCTCAAGGGTATAAAACTTTAAAAAAAGAATATAGGCACCGTGCGTAGCGATGACTCTGCCATCTTGTGACTCATATTCGAACTGACCAAGCTAAATGTCAATTTCAATGTCGGTTATTCTACTGTCAAACCACGGAAAACACCGTGCCTTATTCTGCCATCTAGTGACTCGAATTCGAACTGACCAAGGTAAATGTCAAATTTTACTGTCAAACCACAGAAAAAAAATCGGGATTTTAGCGCCCTCTATAGTTTCTGCACGGTGCCTATAATAAAGTAAAATAAAACAACGGACGTGAACTTTGCCGGACGAATCCAAAACGAAAGAGAACGAATTTACATTTATATTTGACAGGCATGACAGTTTAGGGCTCGTATTACTAAATCACACTCAACTCTGATCACGATCTTAAGCGCGAATTTGACGTGCTGTTTTGTATGAGAATGACATTCTCAAGATGGAGCTCAGAGTTGAGTTCGATTTATTAATACGAGCCTAAGAATAGAGATAACTGACAAGTGTTTGACAATTGTGAAGACAGAGGTCGCTACTATCGAGTTATCAGTACTTTGATATCCTACTACTATTATAAAGGCGAAAGTTTGTATGTGTGGATGTATGGATGTATGGATGTTTGTTACTCTTTCACGTAAAAACTACTCAATGGATTTGAATGAAACTTTACCACAATATAGCTTATACATCAGAATAACACATAGGATATTGAAAATCGAAATCCACGCGGACGGAGTCGCGGGCGGCCGCTAGTAATATAATTAATAAAACAACGGACGCGTACGAATCCAAAACGAAAGAGAACGAATTTACATTTATATTTGACAGTCATGATAATTTAAGAAAACAGATAATAAACCCTGACAAGTCTTTGACAATTGTGACGACAGAGGTCGCTACTATCGAGTTATCAGTACTGTGATATTTACAACATAAAGCTTAAAATAAATAAAGATCCTTGAACTATTTGCTACCCGTTGGTCTAGTGAAAGGATACCCTTGCTACAAAACCAAAGGTCGCGCGTTCGAATCCTGCTAGTGGCAAATATTTGTGTAATAAACATCGATCGACATTTGCAGTCGAGTCAGGTATGCTTATAAAAGTATTTAAGTATGACTATCCGTTCCCTGGCATCCATATTACAAGCTTCGAGCTTAGTTTGGGGCTAGGCGATTGATATGTTAGTCCAATAATATCTTCATTCACTAGCGGCGCCTTCGTTTGGAGCATTTAATCGGGATAAAACTATTTTATCACCTAAGTCAGCCCATACCCTGCTCGCATACCAAATATTTCATCAAAATCCGTTCAGTAGTTTCAGCGTAATCGACGGACAAACAATCCACCAAATAAAGTTTCACATTATTATATTATATTAATAAGATAATAAGATTAAAAGATGTCAATGTTGATAAATTGTTCTCAGGTTCAGACTGGGTGGATCCGGCGGATCCTACGGTGATAGCAGAGAGCGAACTACTCGGTGCCGCCGCGTCCATCGATGCTGCTGCTCGCAAACTAGACGCTCTACGACCTAGAAGACCTGTTACTGTGCAGGTACTAATCCACTATTTGCCTTAGTGTAAAGATAAAGATATTTATTTACAGCAGATATGTATGTTATCATACAAGTTTGTCAGGTTTATACATATGTGGCGACACCTATCTACATCGCCACAATGGAGTAGTTCCGACGCAACTCAACAGATGGCGCTGAAACGCACTGCTATATTTCCATACAGACCTACATCGCGCTAGCAGAGTTTCCGCCGCGACTTAGTATGAACTCGACTACACCAACACAGTGTAGTAAGGACCTCGGTCGTACTTCTATCTTTTAGGGTATGGGTGATTTCCCTGTACCATAGGTCCAACATGCTTACCGATATGTCATTGTGTAAATTTTATTTTATAGGAACACAATAGGCTGATATGAGGGTATTCGCAAATTAAAAATCCGCTAGATGGCAGAAGGTTAGGTTGTAACTGGTATGGGATTAAATTTTGTCATGACATTTACAGATATGTCAAAATTCACCAATGACACAGCAGTTACACCTCTCGCCTACGTGTTGCCATCTAGCGGCTTTTTCAATCGCAAACACCCTCATTACGCAACCGAAATGTAACGTTAATAATAATAGTTATGTGTGTTCATGTGACGCCACAATTTTATTTTCCTTAACATACTTTTATCTTGTAAATTGTACTATGATTATTATTTATAAAAGCATGTTATTTTATTTTATTGTATGAAATATTAAGAATTGCAACCCTAAGAAATGACATGAAATAGAAAGAAGAACTCCACAGAAGATAAATAGAAGAAGAACAGAAGACCGTGAATGCCGCGCGTCGCTGAGATATGTTTGATATTCTTGGTTGTTTCTCGTATCACCCAGGAATCAAACATATTACACAGTGACCGCGGGCTAGTCTGCAATCAACACTCCGTCGGTGCCTTCCCAGGAAGGTCGTCGCAACTGCAAGTTTTTCAAGATTTTATCAGTTTTATTTTTAATATAAATTTCTGATGTCACTATTTGTATTAACGAAGCAGTTAAGAAGTTTATCAAATTCAAACAAAAATCACTTGTTTTCTAAATTAATGAGTTTTCTTCTGAAATGTATTTTGTTTTATTAAGATTTTTGTGTTTTTGTAGTTACACTAGAACAGTTGTTCTATCTTATATTTCGCTAATTTCATCTACTGTTTACGCATATTCCTATAGAACACGGCTTGTTTTTGATAATGAGGGAGATTAAAAATTAAAAATCCGCTGGATGGCAATTCTTAGGCGTGTGATCTAACTGCTATGCCATTGGTGAATTTTGACATTTCTGGCAATGTCATGTCAAAATTCATTCAATCTCATACCAGTTAGATCCTACGCCTACCTACTGCCATCTAGCTGATTTTTCATTGGCAAAACCCTCATTGACGATTCATCGCTGCCACGATCACCAGTTATCATTATCTACATCATTTAAAGAATAGAATAGAATAGAAAAACGTTTATTTGGTACAATACAATAAAAATTAAAAATTAAACAAAACAAACATGGCTTAACGTAAGAACAAAAACTTCCATATCCACAATGAGACATATCAATAAAACAACACACTGTTTCGTCCCCAGGAGACGGACGAGAGCCTGAACTTCGACGAGATGATCCTGCAAGCCGCCAAGTCGATCATAGCGGCCACCTCCGCGCTCGTGCGGGCCGCTTCCACGGCGCAGAGGGAGCTTATTGACCAGGTATGATACTATAATAATAATAATATAATAAGATATTTCACAACATCACATACATTGATCTGACCCCGTGTTAAGTAGCTTAAGCACTTGTGTTACAGACATCAGAATCAACAGTGGTATTACAAATATACTTAAATAGATACATATAACATCCAGACCAGGACAAACAGACATGTTCATGCACACAAATGTTTGTCCTGTGCGGGGATCGAACCCGCGACCCCTTGCGTAATAGGCAACATCTTGACCATTACACCAAGCAGGTCGTCAAAAAGTGTATGTGTAAGGTGTAACAAAATATACTGCAAATATTTTAAGTGCGAATCGTTTAGTGGAAATGTAATCAATTTGTCTAGTATTTTTTTTTTTTGTTAATACGCTAGTTTCCGAGAAAATCAACAAAATAAATTGAGTGAATAATTGGGAAAAGTACAAATTTTGTCATATGCAAGACAGTTGGTCGTGTCTTATCAGTGTCATACAATTACTACACTTGTCCTGCCCCAAAAGCAAAGTGGTGGAGAGGGGGCGAAGCTTACAGGACGAAAAGAGGAAATTGGCCAATGCAGAAAATGCAAAATTTGGTAGGCATAAATTTTGACTTTTTATTATCTGACTAGCGGCCGCCAGCGACTCCGTCCGCGTGGGTTACGATTTCCGCACACAGTCTTACTTAAAATAGCTGAATAAAAAAAGGTCTATAGTATGTGCAATATGCATGCATGCAGTCAACTTGCACACTTTTACGGGACTAATTACTCAGGATAGAAATGCATAGTAGTCTATTTCATCATTATTAACAATAATCTGGAGACCTTATACATTTGAGAAATCATCTGTTCACCGCGATTCAAATCCGCGGCCGCGCCTCTAGCGAGGTGCGCCATCTATCGGCACATTTTAGAACTAAATAGTTCGCTAGCACAATTTACAATGATAAAATAAAGGAATACACAATAGCTTAAAGCCTACCTCGACAAATGGTAAGTGGTAAGTGGACTATCCAACACAAAATGTTTTGTCAATTTGAACCAGTAGTTCCTGAGCTTAGCGCGTTCAAACCAATTTGGATCTTGAGTTGCACGTGTTATTGTGAGTCAACCATAAAAGATAGACACATGCTGTTGGGGGATATTTTTTAGGAAATTTTATGTAGAATATTTCCGTCATATATGATTTCTATGTGACTTTAACCATTAAGGCTGCACACGCGACTGAAGCTTAAGAAATGGAGTAAATTCTCCCGTTTTCCCCACATTTCCCTTCACTACGCTACTCCTATTGATTGTAGCGTGATGAAAAGTATCCTATAATATGCCCAGGAGTATGAAGAATAATGGTACCAAGTTTCGTCAAAATCCGTCCAGTAGTTTTTGTTTCTATAAGGAACATACAGACAGACAGACAGACAGACAAAAATTTTACTGATTGCATTTTTGGTATCAGTATCGATCACTTAACACCCCCTGATAGTTATTTTGGAAACATATTTAATGTACAGAATTGACCTCTCTACAGATTTATTATAAGTATAGATATTGATTACATTGCCACTAAAGAATTCGCCCTTAAAATATTTGCAGTATATTTTGTTACACCCTATATATTGCCACGATATATTGGATCCTTTCTGCCTGATGTTAAGCAAAAGAGGAGCCTTAACTGCCATGACAACGGATGTGGTACCACAAGTAACGCATATCTTCTTTCCTCCTCCCTTCTTGAGTAGTATTCCTCATTACTGAGAGTCGTGATCATTGTATGAAATGAAACACACAACAACTTTCTTGGCAATTTTAATATGGAATGCTTTGTCATTGCCTTCTCCATTTCACACACTTACTCTTAGTGTGCAGGTTTCCTCACGATGTTTTCCTTTACCGTAAAACTGATATGAAATTACGCACATAGTTTTTTTTATAATCCAGACGTGCGTTCTTGACCGGTTTTGAACAAACTGAGGTACAGAATGAGGGTTTTGGCAAATGGAAAATCCGCTAGATGGCAATATGTAGGCGAGAGGTCTAACTGGTATGTGATTGGTGACTTTTGACGTGGCATTAACAGATATGTCAAATTTCACCAATTACACAGCAGTTAGACCTTACGCCTACGTATTGCCATCTAGAGGATTTTTTAATCGCAAACACCCGCATTAGAACGCCTTTATTCAGTCAACATTTGAAAATGGCAATAGATACCTTTATTTCCTGAAAAAATGGTACAGTAGCACGAAAACTATTTGAAATTTATACTCCGTTTTATTTAGCATCAGAAATAATGGTTTTTTATCAAAAGCACTTTTTATGTTTAGTTTCACTCATTCCGGTATTAATTCTGTCAAACTCATAAAGTTTGCACATTAAAATACCTAAAGAATACTTAGTGACGTCGATATTATCTGGGTGGGGGGAGCTGTCTCCCCCTTCCCCTCCACACTGGGTACTTCTATTGCCAAGAGCAGACTTATTATAAGAGTGAAGGCGCTTCTTGGCGATGAATGTATTGAACTATGTATAATAACGTTTACCCCCTTTCCCCCAGGGAGCAGTAGCCCGCCGCCCCGCCGCGTCGTCCGACGACGGCCAATGGTCCGAGGGTCTCGTGTCCGCCGCCCGCCTGGTAGCCGCCGCCGCCCACGCACTAGTAGAGGCAGCTAACGCGCTGGTCCAGGGCGCAGCCTCTGAAGAGCGGCTCATCAGCAGTGCGAGACAGGTGGCGGCGTCCACTGCGCAGCTGCTGGTCGCTTGCAAGGTGAGTGTCCAGATTTTTTTAATACAAAAAAGGAGTGTCCGGCTCGAAGGACCAAATGTTGTCCGGCTTTGAAGGACCAAATGTTGTCCGGCTTCGAAGGACCATAACTTACGAGGTTAATGAGCCATGTCGCTAGAAGGATGCAAAGAGTGTCGATGAGCCACTTAGCTGGCAGTGGTCCGAAGGCCTCGTCTCCGCCGCCCGCCTGGTAGCCGCCGCCGCCCACGCGCTGGTGGAGGCAGCCAACGCGCTGGTCCAGGGCGCAGCCTCCGAGGAGCGGCTGATCAGCAGCGCCAGACAGGTGGCGGCGTCTACTGCGCAGCTGCTGGTCGCCTGCAAGGTAAGTGTCCGGCTCGAAGGACCAAATGTTGTCCGGCTTCGAAGGACCAAATGTTGTCCGGCTTCGAAGGACCATAAGTTACGAGGTTAGTGAGCCATGTAGCTAGGAGAGTGCCAAGAGTGTTGATGAGCCACGTAGCTGGCAATGGTCTGAGGGCCTCGTCTCCGCCGCCCGCCTGGTCGCCGCCGCCGCCCACGCGCTGGTGGAAGCGGCCAACGCTCTGGTCCAGGGCGCAGCTTCCGAGGAGCGGCTCATCAGCAGTGCGAGACAGGTGGCGGCCTCTACTGCGCAGCTGTTGGTCGCTTGCAAGGTTAGTGTCCGGCTCGAAGGACCAAATGTTGTCCGGCTTCGGAGGACCAAATGTTGTCCGGCTTCGAAGGACAATAAGTTACGAAGTTAATGAGCCATGTAGCTAGGAGGATGCGTAGAGTGTTGATGAGCCACGTAGCTGGCAATGGTCCGAGGGCCTCGTCTCCGCCGCCCGCCTGGTAGCCGCCGCCGCCCACGCGCTGGTAGAAGCTGCCAACGCGCTGGTCCAGGGCGCAGCTTCTGAGGAGCGGCTGATCAGCAGCGCTAGGCAGGTGGCGGCTTCCACTGCGCAGCTCCTGGTCGCATGCAAGGTTAGTGTCCGGCTCGAAGGACCAAATGTTGTCCAGTTTCGAAGGACCAAATGTTGTCCGGCTTCAAAGGACCAAATGTTGTCGGCTTCGAAGGACCAAATGTTGTCGGCTGTGAATGTTTATGTTGTCTAGCTCCAATGACCATATATTTTTGTTATGATCAGTTTGTTTGAGTTGTAGGGGAGTGTTCATGAGCCAAGGTCACCTGGCATGGGCATGGTCATTAATATGATACTAAATTGTCTGATAATCTCTCTAAATCTCAATATGCTTGCATCTCCTTGAAGTAACATGATAACACACTTTCTCTGTCTTCCCAGGTGAAAGCGGACCCGTCATCGGAATCCACTCGTCGCCTCCAAGCGGCGGGGGCGGAGGTGATCCGCTCGACGGACGGGCTGGTGCGAGCCGCTCGTGACGCCATCCACTGCGAGGAGGAGCGCAGTCTGGTGCTCAACCGGCGCATGGTGGGCGGCATCGCGCAGGAGATCGACGCCAGGTACGTACACAGTGGGCCCGTCTCTGACCCGTCACGTGACGCCATCCACTGCGAGGAGGAGCGCAGTCTGGTGCTCAACCGGCGCATGGTGGGCGGCATCGCGCAGGAGATCGACGCCAGGTACGTACACAGTGGGCCCGTCTCTGACCCGTCACGTGACGCCATCCACTGCGAGGAGGAGCGCAGTCTGGTGCTCAACCGGCGCATGGTGGGCGGCATCGCGCAGGAGATCGACGCCAGGTACGTACACAGTGGGCCCGTCTCTGACCCGTCACGTGACGCCATCCACTGCGAGGAGGAGCGCAGTCTGGTGCTCAACCGGCGCATGGTGGGCGGCATCGCGCAGGAGATCGACGCCAGGTACGTACACAGTGGGCCCGTCTCTGACCCGTCACGTGACGCCATCCACTGCGAGGAGGAGCGCAGTCTGGTGCTCAACCGGCGCATGGTGGGCGGCATCGCGCAGGAGATCGACGCCAGGTACGTACACAGTGGGCCCGTCTCTGACCCGTCACGTGACGCCATCCACTGCGAGGAGGAGCGCAGTCTGGTGCTCAACCGGCGCATGGTGGGCGGCATCGCGCAGGAGATCGACGCCAGGTACGTACACAGTGGGCCCGTCTCTGACCCGTCACGTGACGCCATCCACTGCGAGGAGGAGCGCAGTCTGGTGCTCAACCGGCGCATGGTGGGCGGCATCGCGCAGGAGATCGACGCCAGGTACGGTGTTCTTCAAATAATAACACCCTGCGACCTTACGATCAGCCAGGTACGAAGGATATATTATAGGCACCGTGCGTAGCGATGACTCGGCCATCTCGTGAATCATATTCAAAACTTTTACTCTCAATGTCGGTAATTCTACTGGCAAACCACGGAAACACACGGTGCCTTATGTTGCCATCTAGCGACTCATATTCAAAACTTTTACTCTCAATGTCAAATTCTACTGTCAAACCACAGAAAAAAAATGAGGATTGTAACGTCCTCTATAGTTTCTGAACGATGCCTATAGTGCATGAGTGAGTGCGCAAGCACAGGTGCACTCCCTATTCCTTCACTCTCATAGTTCGGTGGGACAGCAATCTGACACGACCGTAGAGAGATCAAGTACACCGGCTTAACATCCCTTCCGAAACACGGAGGAGCTCGAGATGAAATTTTTCGGTCACCCATCCGATGACTGGCATCTGCGAATGTTGCTTAACTTTAGCAACCGCACGCCGAGTGCTTTGATTTTAGAAGTTAGAACGGTTTAGTTTTGGAACGGTCCCTCATGTCAAAGTGCCAGGAAGTTTAAAAAAAAAGACGTGCATATGAATTTTACTGAAGAAATATTGTCACGTATACCCTCTCTTGCAGGTCTGAAGTCCTCCGCATCGAGAAGGAGCTGGAGGAAGCCCGGGGGCGCCTGACCGCCATCCGCCAGGCCAAGTACAAGCTGCGCGCCGGCGACACCGACACCGACACCGATACCGATCACGTAGACGGGGATCGGCAGAGGTTGGTTAATATGAAGTATTTTTAAAATTATAAACAAAGAAAAATTCATCCGTTGGCTCAGGCGGGACACGAACCCAGCGCCTCTTGCAATCCGGGCAAGCGCTCTGACCACTAAGCTACCGAGACACTTGGTCGATTTGATGAATTTCTCCTTGTTATTTGCTTAACGCCTAAAGGAGCGTTATCTCTTTCAATGTTGTAGTAGCTACTACAATGAAGTATTGTTTGATTTGACTACCTGTTTGCTGTGACGGAATGTCAGTAGGGGAGGGCATGGGATCTTAAAGGAAGGCAACGCTTCTGCGACACTTGTGCAGTTGTTTGTGTCCATGGGCAGCGTTTATAACTTACCATCAGGTGTCCCACTTGTTCATTTGCCTCCCTATCACATAAAAAATATCAAAAGTTCATATTTACAATCATCTTTTGTAAAAGATAGAAGTAACGTTCTTTTTAATGAGATAACATGGAAAAATAAAAACCTATGAATGGCAAGTATTTATGTATTGACTTCCTCGTTGAAAGGGAGGACTTGATTTAAGCAATATTTCGAAGTGTCCGGTATATTTATTATGTTTTAGAGCTGATAAACTGCCCCACCAAGGAGTAAATTCATCCATTAACAGGGAAAATATATTTCTGAGGCTATTTCGTAATTTAACTATATGAAATTTAAATAAAACTATTTTAATGAAGTATGAATTTGTTGTTGAATTGTATATGCAAAGACCGGAAACCTAAACAAAGGGGAGACACTTAATATAACTTCGTAAAACATCTTTCCAGATACAAATCACCGACCAGCAGCTTCGCGAACACAACGTACAGCCCCAACAGCACATACTCCCAACACAACACGACCAACATAACACAGAACACCACCAACTTATCACACAACATCTCCCAACTAAACTCGTCCATCCACGGGCAGTACCAGGGCCCTAAGTCGCCGTACCCGCAGACCCCAACATCGCCAGTGCACAACCAGAGTTACACTGGGCAAAATAACAGTTACACTGGCCAAAACAGCAGTTACACCGGCCAAAACAGCAGTTACACTGGCCAAAACAGCAGTTACACTGGTCAAAACAGTACTTTCACTGGTCAAAACACTCAAAGTACTGTCCAAAACACTCAAAGTACTGTCCAAAACACTCAAAGTAGCTCGCAAAATACTCAAAATGCGAATGGATACCAGAATATATACAGTCAGAGAGAGGAAAAGCAGTATTCGGTCCAGAGTCCAACCTTCACAAGCTTCCGACCACAGGAGGAGAAGCAGAACTACGAAGGGTTTACCACGCGGTGAGTTATGTTTTGATGTGGTCACGTACGTGGTCATGCTTTTCTGTGGTCATTTAAACATTTTGGTACTTGTAAATTGGGATGTTGCGTGAACTTTGTAAATGTTGTGGTGAATTAACACTAAAATTAGTTAAAACTTTAAAGTACGTATATACCTTTCCCATAACTTGGAAATATATTGTGTAAATTCATTTATTTGTTATCGTTGCAAATAAGTCCGTTTTTCAATTCCTCAGCTGACAAAATAAATCCATATTTTTCTTACCTTATAGATAAAATTCAGGTATAGTACAGAATATACAAGACGTGGATATGGCAGTAGTAATTGAGTATTTGATATTATATTAATTCCTCTTTACTATGGCGATATAATATGTGGATTGAAGTTGATTTTCATTTAAATACTAAGTTTTCGCAACTCCTAATTATTTCATCAATATTACTTTCATACTACCTTCTACAAAATTTCAATTGTAAATAATATTTCTACTGTCCGTGAATTTTTTTAACTTTGATCACGAACTTTTCACTTTAACTACACTTAGTTTAGGAACACACTGAAAGTATTCGACCGAAGTTCGACGGCAATGCATTTTTTATACAAAATTACGTGACAAAATTTTTACTGAGTGTCATCTTCCACACGTCCACACTTTCATTTAACACAACGTCACGTAAATTAAGCCGCTTAATTCGGTCGCGTTTTTTCCGCAAAGTGTGTTCCTAAATTAACTCATTCCAGCTTCTCATAACAATCTAATATTCTATTTCTCTCGCACGCTGCCGGACACAGATGAAGTCAAACTCCGAGACTATGTGCCTTCAAACACTTATGACAAGTGCCTACAAGATTTATATACATTATATTATATACTTACTTAAGTTTAAGTTTAAGATGACATTTTAAAAAACTGTTTTCGAAGGTGCGTTCAAAATTTGTTAAGGATTTTTTTGTGGTTTTTGTAAAACATGTTTTGTCGGACTTGACTCGTAAATTAATATTGACTGAATTGTTGTCATGTGAATTGTGCTAATTTAGTGTCAAAAGTCGGGGATTCTTATCCTGTCTAGGACATGCATTGACACATTGATGATTGAACATGTTTGTTCTATGTCTAGTAAGTTTTTAATCTTAGTAACACTTTTGTTAATGCTTATCATTAATTAGCTACCTACTTCGCTAAAGGACTAGTCACTTAGATAAAGGACCACTTCGAAAAGCATTTACAGAAATAAGTATTAACAGAGTTGTTACGCAATTTAGCAGACAGATAAGCTTCTTGGTACTGAGAATAGTTAAAATCTGACATTATCTAAGACAAAAAACGGTTTACTTTATGTACCTAAAATAGTAAAGACTACGTTAAGAAATAACAGTAATAAACCAAGATATTTTCTACAAACACCACAATACAAAATTGATTAGTTTGTAAGACTTAGCGCATGGCATTTCGCCTGTTCTTCCGCACTGACAGACATACTGTTCTTTCCTATGTATGTTTTGTATTAATATACCTGCCTGGGATTTTTTACACTATGTAATACATGGTTTCAGTTTTGAAAATAATATTTGATTTCACTGCATTGGTTACTTATATAATATCTACCTGATCTCTCTACGGTCGTGTCAGATTGCCGTCCCACCGAGCTATGAGAGTGAGGGAATAGGGAGTGCACCTGTGCTTGCGCATTCACATGTGTACAAACGATGTATCCGGCGTACCTAGCTGATCGTATGATCGGCTGACATGGTAAAAAAACGGCCGGAAGGGTATTAATATCTACATCATTATCATCAGCCTATCGCAGTCCAAAAGATTTTTCAACAAATTCAAGTGTTAAGGAAAAATATATTTTTTCAGCAATTACATTTACAAGGAAATTCTTTTCCTTATCGTTTCGTTGTTAAAAATACAAATATTATTGCAACATTGAAATCATGTACCACTACCTGCCTAGCGAAACCGCAGACCGGTGAGCAAGCTTTCCAGCCTAGATATTAATTCTTCTTCGTCTAGTATTAATTTTAGTTATAAACTAGTGTATTTCGATTGCAGAAAAGATACTACGAATGACAGAACGATGATAAATAAGTAAGTCGTCGACATAAAGTTGCGAATTGCTTCGAGCCTTACATCCCCTGTACATTATTCATTATTAAAAGACTGTGAGCGTTTAGTCGCATAATTGTTCGGAAAATGCCTGCTGATTCTCGAATGGCGTACTTTGCGAAGGATCTACTTAGCCAAAGGACTACTTACTTAGATAAACTAAGGAGCCACTTTGCTATAATACTTCGCGAATGGACTAAGTACTTACTTAGATAAAGGACCACTTCGCTTAAAGTTTATTTCGCTAAAGAACCAATTCGTGGAATGACTAGTTCGCAAAATGACTACTATTCATCAACTTACTTTGTGACGTAATTACATCAGGTTGGATATTTTAGGGTTATATGTGACCCCAAAATACCCTCGTGCGACTTTGCACCAAAAACTGATGTAATTTGGTTAATATTGAGCTTTAGGTTAATTTGGTAAATAGTAGCCATTTTGTAAAATCGTTATTGTGCAAATTAGCTCTATAGCGAATCTGGCATTACGCGAATAGAACACTAGCTAACTTCGTCATTTTGCTAAGTGGTGATTTTGAAAATTGGTCCTTTTGCGAAGTAATCCTTTCGAGACACCGCAGGCACTTTGCTATAGGGATTGTGCGATTACACGACGCGTGGCTTCCCCGCCGCGTTTTAAGCCGAATTATCGTTCTGTACATACTTGAAGCGCTGTTTAATGTGTTTTTTGTTTATCTTAATATTTATTAATATGCAGCTTTACCTACTTTTAACTTGTTGACTACCCTTTTTTCTTGTGCTAGTGCTAGTTCTTACTTCTGAGAGTTGATAAATGACTGAAACTTAGTTTTAATCCGAAATTAACGTATCTAAATCTAAATTACGGACTTATAAAAAATTGGGCAAATTAATTCTAATTCGTTTGGTAGTTAGATCAAAATTTATAAGAAAGAAAAACACTTTTCTTGAAATCAAATTAATTCTTAACTAGATTTTTTACTTTTACGATATTTGTTATTTCAGCGTACATTAAAATATAATCTTTTTTTATCGATATTTAGTTACGGAACTTAAAAATGATTTGGTTCTTGATCAATTTTAATCTAACTACCATTTTCCCAATCAAATCTAACAGTTACCTTAACTTTACTAAATTTGAACGACCGATATCAAAATGTATTTTTTTTACTATTCACTTTCTGCTTAGCCCTAAGCATTAAGTCCGCCTTTTCAACAATTATATATCGTGCAAAAAAGTTTTAATTAACAAATCAAAAAGCTAAAATTCTTGATCTGGCTGTAACCTCAAACCGAACCAGCCATTAATCAACTCTCACCGTAGCCGCTAACATTCCCTAACTGCATGCGGGTAGGAGCGGGGCGAGGCCGGTGGTGGTGTCCGCGCGGCAGGTGCGCACGGCGCTGCTGGTGCGCGCGCGACGCACACAGGACGCGCCGTGACGGTGAGCCGGGGGGGTACCAGGGGGGGGGGGTATAGGGGTGTAGGCTGTCGTGAATGGGAGGATTGTAGTATCTCGGGTTCCATTCTCATGATGGTCATTAATGGTTTGGCGCAGTGATTAGAGCACTTGGCAAGTTAAGCAACTTTTGCAGTGACCAGTAATCGGATGGGTGACCGAAAATAGACATCTTGAGCTCCGGGAGTGAGGCCTGGGCTGTCGTGAACAGGAATGGAGCTGAAGCTAGATGGTAGGCGTGAGGTCTTACTGCTATGTCATTGGTAAATGTTGACATATCTGCCAATGTCATGTCGAAATTCACTGCCATCTAGCGGATTTTTCATTTGCCTAAACAAAAAATCATCTCGAGCTCCTCCGTGCTTCGGAAAGCACGTTAAGCAGTTGGTCCTGCGTCTGATCTATTTACGGTCGTGTCAGATCGCTGACCTATGAGAGAAAGAGAATAGGGAGTGCACCTGGGCTTGCGCGCTTGTGCACTATAATATATCCCGCGCACCTGGCTGATCGCAAGATCACCTAACTGCATGCGGGTAGGAGCGCGCCGCGGCCGGTGGTGGTGTCCGCGCGGGAGGTGCGCACGGCGCTGCTGGTGCGCGCGCGACGCACACAGGACGCGCCGTGACGGTGAGCCGGGGGGTACCAGGGGAGGGGGAGATAGGAGTAGGCTGTCGTGAACGGGAGGATAGTAGTGACGTCATAATAGTCATTAATATTTTGGCGCAGTAGTTGGCATTGGCATAGGACGCGCCGTGACGGTGAGCCAGGGGGGTACTAGGGGGGGAGGGGGATAGTAGTGTAGGCTGTCGCGTCCCATTCTCATAATGATCATTAATGGTTTGGCGCAGAGGTTAGCGCATTTGGCAAGTTAAGCAACTTTCGCAGAGACCAGTAATCGCAAAGTTAAGCAACTTTTGCACAAGCCATTGGATGGGTGACCGCAAATTAATCATCTCGCGCTCCACCGTGCTACGGAAAGCACGTTAAGCCGTTGGTCCTGCGTCTGATCTATTTACGGTCGTGTCAGATCGCTGTCCTATGAGAGAAAGAGAATAGGGAGTGCACAATAATACATCCTGCGTACCTGGCTGATCGCAAGATCACCTAACTGCATGCGGGTAGGAGCGCGCCGCGGCCGGTGGTGGTGTCCGCGCGGCAGGTGCGCACCGCGTTGCTGGTGCGCGCGCGACGCACACAGGACGCGCCGTGACGGTGAGCCGGGGGGGGGGGGGTACCAGGGGAGGGGGGGAGATAGGAGTGTAGGCTGTCGCGTCCCATTCTCATAAGGTCATTAATGGTTTGGCGCAGAGGTTAGCGCATTTGGCAAGTTAAGCAACTTTCGCAAAGGCCAGTCGTCGGATGGGTGACCGAAAATACATCTCGAGTTCCTCCGTGCTTCGGAAAGCACACGAAGCCGTTGGTTCTGCGCCTGAACTCTCTAAAGTCGTGTCAGATCGCTGTTCCATTACTATGAGAGTGAAGGAATAGGGAGTGCACCTGGGCTTGCTCGCTTGTGCACTATAATACATCCTGCGTACCTGGCTGATCGCAAGATCACCTAACTGCATGCGGGTAGGAGCGCGCCGCGGCCGGTGGTGGTGTCCGCGCGGGAGGTGCGCACGGCGCTGCTGGTGCGCGCGCGACGCACACAGGACGCGCCGTGACGGTGAGCCGGGGGGGGGTACCAGGGGGGGGGGGGGAGATAGGAGTGTACGGGATTATAGTCTTTCGCGTCCCATTCTCATAATGGTCATTAATGGTTTTGCGCAGTAGGTAACGTTATAACTTGGCATGCGATTGCAAAGTTAAGCAACTTTCGCAGCGGCCAGTAATCGGATGGGTGACCGAAAAAAATCGGAAAGCACGTTTAGCCGTTGTTCCTGCGCCTGAACTCTCTAAAGTCGTGTCAGATCGCTGTTCCATTACTATGAGAGTGAAGGAATAGGGAGTGCACCTGGGCTTGCTCGCTTGTGCACTATAATATATCCAGCGCACCTGGCTGATCGCAAGATCACCTAACTGCATGCGGGTAGGAGCGGGGCGAGGCCGGTGGTGGTGTCCGCGCGGGAGGTGCGCACGGCGCTGCTGGTGCGCGCGCGACGCACACAGGACGCGCCGTGACGGTGAGCCGGGGGGGTACCGGGGGGGGGGGGGAGGAGATAGGAGTGTAGGCTTTCGTTATCGTCTCTCGCGTCGCATTCTCATCTCAAGGTTTGGAGCAGAAGTTAGCGCACTTGGCGTGTGATCACAAAGTTAAGCAACTTTCGCAGAGGCCAGTAATCGGATGGGTGACCGAAAGAAAATCGGAAAGCACGTTGAGCCGTTGGTTCTGCGCCTGAACTCTCTAAAGTCGTGTCAGGTCGCTGTTCCATTACTATGAGAGTGAAAGAATAGGGAGAGCACCTGTGCGTGTGCACTATAATATATCCCGCGTACCTGGCTGATCGCAAGATCACCTAACTGCATGCGGGTAGGAGTGCGCCGCGGCCGGTGGTGGTGACCGCGCGGGAGGTGCGCACGGCGCTGCTGGTGCGCGCGCGACGCACACAGGACGCGCCGTGACGGTGAGCCGGGGGGGGGTACCAGGGGGGGGGAGATAGGAGTGTAGGCTGTCGCGTCCCATTCTCATAAGGTCATTAATGGTTTGGCGCAGAGGTTAGCGCATTTGGCAAGTTAAGCAACTTTCGCAGCGACCAGTAATCGCAAAGTTGAGCAACTTTCTTTAATTGGATGGGTGACCGAAAATACATCTCGAGCTCCTCCGTGTTTCGGAAGGCACGTTAAGCCGTTGGCCTTGTGGCTGATTTCTCTATGGTCGTATCAGATCGCTGTCCTTTGAGAGAAAGAGAATAGGCAGTGCACTATAATATATCCCGCGTACCTGGCTGACCGTAAGATCACCTACCTGCATGCGGGTAGGAGCGCGCCGCGGCCGGTGGTGGTGTCCGCGCGGGAGGTGCGCACGGCGCTGCTGGTGCGCGCGCGACGCACACAGGACGCGCCGTGACGGTGAGCCGGGGGGTACCAGGGGAGGGGGGAGATAGGAGTGTAGGCTGTCAGGAACGGGAGGATTGTAGTATCTCGGGTTCCATTCTTATAATGGTCATAAAAGGTATGGCTCAGTGGTTAGCGCAGTGGTTAGTGCACTTGGCAAGTTAAGCAACTTTCGCAGAGACCAGTAATCGCAAAGTTAAGCAACTTTCGCACAAGCCATTGGATGGGTGACCGCAAATTAATCATCTCGCGCTCCACCGTGCTTCGGAAAGCACGTTAAGCAGTTGGTCCTGCGTCTGATCTATTTACGGTCGTGTCAGATCGCTGACCTATGAGAGAAAGAGTATAGGGAGTGCACCTGTGCTTGCGCGCTCACTTGTGCACAATATTGTGAGCTGATCGCAAGATCACCTAACTGCATGCGGGTAGGAGCGGGCCGCGGCCGGTGGTGGTGTCCGCGCGGGAGGTGCGCACGGCGCTGCTGGTGCGCGCGCGACGCACACAGGACGCGCCGTGACGGTGAGCCGGGGGGGGGGGGGTACCAGGGGGGGGGGGAGATAGGAGTATAGGCTTTCGTTATCGTCTCTCGCGTCGCATTCTCATCTCAAGGTTTGGAGCAGAAGTTAGCGCATTTGGCCTGCGATTGCTAAGTTAAGCAACTTTCGCAGAGAACAGTAATCGGATGGGTGACCGAAAAAATCGGAAAGCACGTTTAGCCGTTGTTCCTGCGCCTGATCACTCTACGGTCGTGTCAGATCGCTGTTCCATTACTATGAGAGTGACAGAATAGGGAGTGCACCTGGGCTTGCTCGCTTGTGCACTATAATATATCCAGCGTGCCTTGCTGATCGTAAGATCGGCCGTCATGGTCGAAAGCGGCCGGAAGGGTTCAATCTATGCTTTCCATAGAGTAGACTAATTTCTTTCCTTACTAAATGACTGTATCTAAACCGCATGGCATGGGGGTGTTGGTGTGGAATAGATTACTAAGGGAATTGAATTTGTGTGTCTTATCCCATTGGGTTAAATCGTTAGATGCCCCGACGCAAGAAAACTGTGGAATTATTTTCATTGATGTGCAGTACGCGATGTGAAGCGGCTGTCGCTTCAAATAACAGCGCCTGTGTTAGAGCGGTTTGAAGTATGGCAGGGGAATATCTAACGATTTAATTCTGTGACTTATTCTAATACCCATAGAATTCGTAATCGCTTGGTCGTGCAGCAGTTGTCTCTTTCTGTCATAATATTTATGAGTGAGAGGGATAACCTGTGTGCGGAGTGGTTAAGCGTTTATGGGATAGGATATTTTTGCAGGAGAACGCTAGTGAATGTGATTACTTAAAGTCTAGAAGTATCCATTTTAATTAATTGCAGTTAACCAGAATTATCTGCAAGCAAATAATATTCCTGAATTTGTTCCATTAATAGTGTCTGTCCAGCGGGAGTCGCATTCAAAACCTTTGTAATTTTTAACTATGTATTTATATGAGTCATAAAAATACACATTTAAAAAATAGGCTTGTATTACTAGCGTTCTCCCAGCAAAACTAAAACACACATACATACAACACACACTTAAAATAAACCCGGTGCAGTTAAAAAAAGTAATTAACTAATAATCAGTAACAATTTCAGTTACGAAACTCGTCTGTACGACACTCCGCGGCCCGTTAACGAGTACAAATCCGAGGAGCAGAAGTATGAATCCAGTCAATACCAATACAGCAAGGAGAGGCATGGCTACGACGCGCCCAAGCAATCCCCAATGAGCCCTAAGTTCAACGCCAGAGAGCTCAAATTCGATGATAAAGCTGAACCCATCTACTCCTCCCTAAAAAAACCCAAATCACCCTTCGACGGCGTCGGCCAAACGTTTTCCGAACATCAGGTATCAACCGAAGCGATACCTGGTGGAACTAAACATTCAGAGTTCTCGGTTAAGAGCGAATCGTACCAGAGCTATCCGAAAACGGAGTACATCAAAGAAACGAGGCAAGAAACCAAATCTCCGTTTGCGACCTCCACTCCTGCAAAAGACTTCCCTGATTTCCCTAAAACATCGACAGAGTTAGTAAAAGCAGTTACACCTGATTATGATAGGATATCATCGCCGTACGGCAAGGAATCGCACAGCTACGGAGGCCCCAACTTCATGGAGGAAACTACCACAGAAGTCAAAGAAATTCCAAACGGAACTCAGAAGATTACAACAACAAAAATATACAGCTCGTCCCCCGTCACTATAACTAGCACTAATACGAAATACGAACCGATAAAGCTGGAGGGAATCGATGAGCTATCGAAATCATTCGATAACGAATCTAGGTACAGCACTCTCGATTCTCGATTCAACACGCTAGATTCAAAAATGAGTTCGGATACGAGTCGCTCGTTCATGAGACCGTCTGAGTTCCAATCGTCAGATTATCAGACGACAACTAACATCACCAAAGTGAAGAAACCGGGTGATTTAGTCAAAGAGATTGATGGCCTCGACAAAAAGTTTTCGAAGCAGACCATAACCTCTGAAACGATAGAAAGGAAATCAGTCATGACCAGCTCCCACAAATCGGAAACCAGTTCGACGGTCACCAAAAAGTTCGGCAACTTCTGAAAGGTATTGGCTTGGAATGCGCCGATTTATTCGGCCGTGTGACGCTTCTCTCATTTTGACAGCTGTCAATGTAAATGTCAGTTGTCAATGTCAGCCTGCATTTGTGCTTTTGAACGATGTGTCTTATGGTGTTAAGCTTAAAGTATAATATTTAGTGCACGTGTAGTTTAGTTGTGCGTATGTTGTTGTTACTTTGTCTCGAAACTGGCTCGAACTAAGTACATTTAGAATTAAGGGAAGTGATAAGTTAAAGAATTATAATAGTTTATTATATATATATATATATATATATATATATATATATATATATATATATATATATATATATGCAAATCAAAAATCTTAATACATGAATGGTAATTGGGGAAATGGAAATTAATTGGCAGCAATTAAAACAAATATTAGTCCATACCAAATAGGTGACAGCTATTTACTGAAAACTGATTTTAATACAATAATAGTGCATTTATATTTTAATAAATTTTATTTTATATAAAAAATGTAAGTCACAATAATATACGCACGTTTAGTGGATATAATGATCTGCGGTGCTAAATAGTTATTATTTATATAATTATTATAATATGTATAATAGAATATACAAAATATAAAAAAAAATTAACGCAGTGCCTAGTCTGGCCTTAGTACACAGGTGTACGTTTCCATTTTAACAATTCTAATAAAAGTTGAGTTTTTGGGAATTTTATAAAGATTTATACAGGCCAGAACAATTGGAAAAAGATTTTTTTACGAGTACGTTATTCGTAAAACCATTTTGAACAAGACACCGATATGAAAAATCTATGAATATAATATAATGTTATCTATATGGTCTGGCCTGCCTGTGCGTGTTAAAGCCTTAAAAACTATGTATAATTCAACAACATTCCTCTTTTAATATAAAATAGTATGAAATCGTTGCATTATTTTATTACTCAATAGATTTATTACAAATGAACCGTCAGAATCTAGACTTTTGACTATTACAATTCAATAAGAGCAGTTATTAAAAACATGATTAAAATAATACTTGTGCATTAAAATTAAAAACAGTGTTTCATTGTCCTCAGAAATTATGATTGGTTAGCTACCCTCACCTTAATGTAGTATGCCTTTAGTAATATTTAGCAATGTTGTAACACTTAAGTTTTCGCTTTGACAAGCACAGGATATAAAATGAATCACAAAGTGCTAGCCCCAGTGGGAACCTTATTCTGAATGCCTTTATAAATTAACTAGCGGCCGCCCGCGACTTCGTCCGCGTGGATGTCGGTTTTCATTATACGAATGTTTTTTCCCGCTGATTCCCGTTCCCGTGGGAATTTCGCAATATCCTTTTGCAATTAAGCATCAAGTTTACTAAGGGACCTGCATGCCAAATTTCAAGCGTCTAACTCAAGTAGTTTAGATTTTACATACAAACTTCCACCCCCCCATTTCAGGGAAGTGGGGGGTTGGAATGGGTCAAAAAGTAGCCTATGTTCTGTCTCAGGGTCTAAAGATTGTCTGTACCAAATTTCATCAAAATCGGTTGCGAGGTTTAAGCGGGAAAGCGTAACAGACAGACAGACAGACAGACAGACAGACAGACAGACAGACAGACAGAGTTACTTTTGCATTTATAATATTAGTTGGGATATTTATGACTCGTTGACAACTTCGCCTTATGTGTTATATTAAGGAATTGATTTTGTTAAAAACACTTATATAATCTTACAACTTATAACGAAATAGTATTTTAAGAACAAAATGATATTATTATATTACTTTATCATATTCATTTAACAAATAAAAATGTGATAGATTTATTTTGTGTTTTGTCCACGGAAAAAACGATTTGTACAAGTTTAAATGTTTTATATGAAAGATATATCAATGTGTTTTTAACAAAATAAATAAATTTAGCCACGCGTGCCATTCAAAAGTGTATTTATTTGACGTTGTGCCTTTACTGTGAAATTAACGGTAACTATGAAATCTTTGGAATATATACAAGCGACGATAAATACAGAAGTGTATAAACATTTGAATTATTATATTAAACGCTGTATAAATATAAGAGAGCGTATTTCTAACGCCAATCCATGCGGTGACTGATTGGCGTTTCGGAATACTTATACAAATTATATAATTTTATATGTTGCTCGTATATATTCTAGTAAAATATATATAATTTTACGAAAAATGTGCCATTGACCGCCATGTTTTACTTTACGGTGTATATAAACATGTAATTAGATACTCTTGTAGTGATCTGTGGTGCAATTTCTTAAACTAAAAACGTAACCATTTACATTACATACTAATGTACTTTTAGAAATGTATATTTTAATGTACTAAACGTAATATTGTGTAACTTTGTATGGTAAGTATTGCGAACATCATCCTGAGTAACTTTTATTCTAAGCCTGGAGTGAATAAAGTTGTCAACATTATTTGATGGAATTTTAGTATCGTTTGATGTGAAAGGTAATTTTGTGCGTAAAATAAGAAATAAAAAATAAATGTTTGAAAGTTATTCGTAATGATGTGCAATATGTATTTAAATATTAAAAGTAACATATTTAATATTTATTAATGAATTAACAAATTGTAACAGAACAAACGAATAAATGACAACATTGTTTATTCGTTTCAAACATTCAAAAAATAAAGTATCTTTATTTCTTTTTATAGCACGATTGTAACGGTGAAGTCGACCGAAGTAGCCTGAACTTCAAGCTTATGAAATGAATAGAATAGATATAAATAATACGCCATTTATATTGCAGTAACGTGCCTTAATTTCTGCAGCTTCAAAATCGTTTATAATAAATATATTTTTTATTTATTAATGTATAGAGATGCCCGCGAAAGCGATTCGTCCACTGAAGGTATTGAAACACCAATTCAAATAGAGTAGATTTATATTATATAATAGTTGTATGTAGCTATTAATATAGATATATAACTGTAGCTACGCCCTCCGTATAATATGAATTAGTACGGCGACTTTTAAGACTTTATTCAGCTAAAATAACGACTATAATTTTTTCTATTGTAAAATTATACATTTTATACATACATAAAAATACCGAGATCTCTATGTAACAGCTTCGGTTAAATCGGCAGTTAATTAAACCACCGTACTTAAGGGTGATAATTGGGCTCTAACGTGTCTTAATGTAACTTAATATAAATTATATAATGGACATTATATGTTTCTCCTTAGTACTAATTATGATATAATAATATAAATATTTAACGTAGTTTTTGATACATTTAGACACTTGCATAGTGTTTTATAGATTGCAACGTGATCACAGTCAAATAGATGTGGCGAATTTCATCTCTATTTTTCTGTTTTCAAGTTAAGTCTATGTATAAGGCTTTTGTTAGTGTCTTTATTATAATCTGTAGAATTTAAGGATATATTTGTACTATTATAATGTCGATGCAAAACCAAATAAAATTACTAATCATTCATTTATTATTGTTTAGTGATTATGTGGATCGATTGAATTATTTTTTAATAATTATTGATTTTGTTAATGCGTTTTGAGATTTTATTCGATTCGGTGCAACTAAACTTTTTGTTGGGGCATTGTACGGTTCGTATGACTTATATTTGTATGTAATAAATAAACATTGACTAATAACTTACTTGTTTTATTACCTACTCCCGTTAAATCGAAAATACATAATTCTATTATTAAATCATGGTTGTCATATTAAAGTTCTTACTAAACTGTTACTAATTAAATTTTCTTCTATATTTATTGATAAAAGAAAATAATAAAGGACCAATATTTTCGTATCAAATTTTGACAAAAAAAAACGATTTTGTTATTTATCAAATACATTATTTTAGATAGCAGACAGGGGTACAATAAGTTAATCGTGGAACACCAAGAAGGACCACTTAAGTTTTCCACGAGAAGGAACGAGTATATTTGGTCGTCACGTAAAAAAAACACATTTTGCTTTGCATTGCGTGTAATACAACTTATGAAAAATATGACAACATACAAAAACGTCAGTCTGCAAAAAATAATAACAGTGACCGCGCGATACGGCGCACTTGTGGCAATGGACATTGGTCAGTTGAGCCTCTGACTGCGAAGGAGTGACGTCACATAACCTCAAAATCATATAAATAATTCGTACACAAAAAAAAATGAAAAAGTCATCTTTTTTTAATAAACGTTTATTTGAAAGAATAACAAAAGTTGGAATAAGATGACTGCTTTCTTTAGGTATACAAAAAAAATGTTACGATTTTAAAAAATAATAATCTTACATTCATTTATGGACGAGTATAACATATGTACAGAAAAGGATATATAAATGACATCACACGTTCACAGTTCACAAAAAATAAAAGAGCCATTGCGTACATAAAATAGGAATTACATAAAAACATTATTTATACACATGTATATCTAGTACCTGATCACTTTTTAGTAACTAACAGAGCTACCTAACTGGTGACTGACTTTAATAAAAAGATCCAAATTAACGCATGCGGTTAAGAAGTACGTTTACCTGTGACCATAAGTACCTCTTCTAGCCTAGCCTTAGCTCGATATAAAACCTGAATAATGACTTCCAATCGAGAACCTATACATTCAGGTATAGTATCAAAATAGCAATTTAGAAAGGTACCTAAATGACACATTATTTGTTAAATCATTATCAAGTGACTTTATCATTCGATATTTTTAATACACAGTTTGCGTGGTTCCTCCACTCAGAAGTCAGGATATTCGTCAAGAATTACTTCATTATTATCTTCTAGACTCTTATCAGCAATTATGTATTGTATCTGATCTTTATTTCTGTAATACTACTTACAACATTCGATTGTGTCCGTTTTTGTTTGACGGACACAATAGTTATATTCAGCAGATTTTCGGCATCAAGACCCATCTTCGAGACCAACTTAAACGAGTAAGTACCTAAATTATTAAGGTTTCAGAAATATGTTCAACCTCTTTATTAAAATCAGTCGCTGCTATTCACCCACACATCTACATAACATTATTCATTGTCCAACAGATTATCTACACTACCTCGACGTACAGACTACGCTTACACACCTACTTGTAATATAGACAGCGATTCATGTTACCTTACAGCTAGTAGAAGGAAAACGCGAATTTAGCAGCCCAAAGTGAATAAAAGAAGTTTATCAGGAAATTACTTATATCTATACCAATAACTTCTTCTTCCTAGCCTTTATACCGTTTCTATACGGGGTCCGCTTTGACCATGATCCAGGATTTGGCGAGTCTGGTTATTATAGTGAAGCGACTGCCATCAGACCTTCGTAACCCATAGAGGGGAACCAGACAGATTGGATATCTATACCAATAACGGTGGAGCATATTATTTCCAATTCGCAAAATATCCAACTTTCGAATTCTCAATTGGTCCAAGTCGCAAGTGGTCCAATTCGGAACTGGACCTGTTTGCAATTTTTGCAGGGAGGTTGGACAATTTAAGATTTGGGCAATGTGAAAATTAGACATTTTGCGAATTGGACATATTGCACCCAACCGATCAATTTGATAACCCGTTTGGTACAATCCTTAAGACCATTGCACACAGACATATTTTATGCACCACAAATGTTTGTCCTATGCGGAGATCGACCTCGCGATTTCTTTCTGTAATTATCAACTTTTTAACGATTCCACCAAATCTGTCAACAAGTCTAAAAGAGCCTCCGAGGCTTTATTTCGAATACAGCTTTACACAGTGTTTTGTTTTGTAAATAACTAAAATTAGAAAGAGCACTTAATACAAAAAAGTACTTACTAACATTTATAGGTTTCTCAACAAATCAGAGGAACTTTAATTTTAAATCCTTATAAATTAAAGGCAAGAAAAACCGAAGATAATACTAATCAATTAATAATCACATACAAATAATACGTTAAATCAATACACGCAACACATTGGGTGCTAAAGTCGCGTCTTCACTAGATATCAACATTGTTTAAAGCTAAACAACAATCACAAACAACATCATTTAGTATTCATGTGCTGCCACTTATTGCTTTCAATAGAGTTATGTTGGGGCGTCTTCCGGGCAAAATCTTGTTAATGAGAAAAATATGAGTATAGTAGTATTGAACGTATTTTTTCAATAGTTTGACAGTTAACTCAAATGGTCTGATGGACTGAAATAACTACATATATTTTTGATATACAGGGTGGAATTTTGTAAGCCACTTTGTGAAGGGGAAGAAGTTCCCCTCTGTGGCATTACAAAATTCCACAGAAGTATGTATCTACACATTAAAATGTTTTTTATTAAATTCAAATTAGACATTTTAAGAAATCATCTGTCAAAATGTTGCCTGGTTTAAAAATAAAATAATACATATAGGTATAGAAAGGTACGTAATATTTGCGCAAAAATGATTTTTTTACTATTTAAACGTGGACCTTAAATGCAGAGCGAGGTATAATTAGGACATTTTGAAAGAGCACCAAATTATTTACTATGATAAAGTTGTAAATGAAACGTTTTCAAAATATACAGCACGAACAAAAACAAATCATGATTTTGAGTTAGGCCACTTTCGGCTACTTTAATAAATTTAACTTACTTGACAGATGGGAGAAATAAGTTCTATTACCAAAACTATCTTAGCGGGATTTCTGCAAATTATTAAATAAAATGAATAACTCAATGTAAAACCTTGAACACTGAGTTTCTAAAAATTCAATTTGTCCAGGAATTTTCTAATTAAAATTTTGTAACATCACAAAAAAACGTTAAATGGATAAAATGTGTGCACTGTTGCATTATAATTAAAAACCGAAGCTTCCACTATATCTAAGCTTATTCTTACGTAGTGCCGACTCTACGGAATATATACAAAAATACATTTACAACATAAAATAAGAAATCACACAGTAAAACGTTAAACTTCTTCCAATTTAATACGAATGTCTATATAAATAGTTAGATAGATGCCTTGCAATACTTTCGCTCTGATACAGACGTTATTATAAGAAGCGACAGTCGCTTTACATCGCGTAGTGACCTTAGTAACCAATGTACGTTACTGAAATCAATTTAATGCCACAGTTTTCTAGTGTCAGGCATATACATTATACAACTATCAAAATCTATGCAAATGTCGACTTTATTTGCAGTATTCTAATCAATCAATCAATCAATCAATCAAATCATTTATAAGTAAAAATTGTGATAATAACCTGAACCTATTGAATCATCAAATTATTGTTCTGAAATAAGTAACGGTTATTTTATTTTCTAACTCATGAAACTAACGGTTACAAAAGGTTGATATTAGTTATTCAACACTATACAAGTATTCGTTTCATAAGTTAAGCTCTCTCTTAGATCAATATTAAGCATTCACTATAATTTTCTAATCAATAAACCATTTAATTTCTACTGTGTAATTTCTAATTAAATATATCATCTATTTTAGATACACATACACATCTATTATTGTGCTCGATTTGATCATTGTCACAAAGTGAGGGTGTTTCTGAATTATCCGCTAGATGGCGTGTATTATACTTGTGGTCCAACTGTGATGTTTCTGTACTGGTGATCCGCCCCGGCTTCGCTTCGGGCAATGCTGATAGGTACTGAAGAAGATGCATATAACACTTCCTCTTGAATCACTCTAGGTATAGGTTTGAAATATTATTGACTATTTAGTTGGGTCTATTTATTTAAGTACCACTATATATCTGGAGCCGACTGTACAATGGAGGAGACGTGAAAGCACCATCAAATTTACAAATAACGGCGTCTAGCAGAAATATAATTAAATTCATTAACACCCTAATTGCTTACAAAATATTATTTTACTTTGTCTAATTGTGACAATGATCTTTTGTAAACATTAAACTTACGTATTTATCTAGTATGCACAAAGATTTACAATCATACAAAATAAAGATAACTTCAACTATATTTTAAACATTCATAACTAAATGATTTTATACAAAATAATTATTGTTGTACAATTAGTTAAAAAAGCTTTAAGCTTATTCTGTATAACTGTTGAGAATGTTGAAAGTAAATCAATATTTAAGACATATTAGATTTTACATATTTACATTTATAACTACATTAATTTATTTATCTTTGATATAATTTACTATTTACGAAGTGAATTCGAAAAATATATTTCTTTTACTTTTAGGTACTTTGAAGTTTAAAATAATTTACAACAGCAGAAATGTTAATTTTTAAATTCGCTATCAAGTATCTCGTAGATATTTTCCAAGTGCAAACGAGTTTAAAAACGTTCAGACAACTCTTTTGATAAAACTTTAGCACTTAAGAGTCGCCGAGGATCGGGCTGAGTGGCGAGCCCTAGAAGAGGCCTATGTCCAGTAGTGGACTGCGATAGGCTGTTGATGATGATGATGACTTTAGAGTTAAAACCGTCTTTATATCAGGGGCATAAGTGTCACTTTTGAACTGAAAGAGTGGACTGAACTTTGAAAGTTCGGCCCGTACAAAATAAAATAGCATTTTTTTGTGCAATAATAGTAATATGTGTTAATATTCCAAGATTCAGCAATTCTTTAAAACCCTCCTGGCCAAATTACAAAGTTACAACTTTCTGAACACAACGTTTGACTAATACGAAAACGACAATTTCTTAATACACTGAAATATTTTAAATTAATGAAAGTTTTTTCGATTTAAAATACAATACACTTAACGAATTTCTAGTTGATGAGTATTGTTTTCTTTTATTCATTTCTTTTATCAAAAATACGAGAATTAAAAATATAAGAAACAAACGACTTCGACCCAAATTCTGGCTACAGACAGAACTATATTTTAAATAATAATTGTAACCTCTTAGCATTGGCATTCAGTGCAAGTTACTGAAATGGAGGTATTAATATTTCCCAATTTGAATAATTAAAATATTACATTTGAATACTACTTTTAAAAAAATGGCGAGTCACAGGTACTTGAATGATATTCTAGGTATACGTTTAAGATTGTACACAACAAAAGCAGATGTATAATACGTCATATTATGACAGCTTTATTCTGACAAATGTCATTTTTGATAACATAAATTCTGAGATTCGCAACATTATGGTGATTTTTGATGTAAAAAAATATCGGATTAATACGAAAAAACAAATTTCAGACAATGCGTCATTTAAAACTTGTAATAGAATTGGCAATATTTTTAAAATATTGACGAAAATAAACACGCTATTAGAAAAAAATACTGTGATTAATTAAATTATACTTTACTAATAGAAAAAAAATCGTAACACGATTTATAAGTAAACATTTAGTGTGTCATAATTATGACATTTATACTTATAAAAATAATATCGCGTTTAGTCCCGTTGTAATGTTAAATAATCTTAAGTTCTGTCATAATATGACTCAAATATAAAACATATAATTTACTAAATATTGGTGACATAGGAAAATAGATGTGCGTCAAAATTATGACTTTTATTTTCTATTCTGACGAGTATCATAATTAGATGTATGTATTCTAGTGTAATAATAAATTTAAAAGACTTTAAATACTAATAAAATATTGGTGCATTTTTTTAAACTACTGTACATATTTATATACGATTTATTTCTCTTATATACTACATAATATTTTAAAGCGAAAGTACTGTGGCTTATACATCTTAATATAAATTTTAATACTGGCCTGACCTGAATGGTCATTTAATTTTCATATACACATCAACCTACCCAAATCTATCGAAACATAACCTATATTCAACTTAACATCTTAAGATGTAAAGTTCAATATTAATTGTGGGATTTTAACAGGTTTGAATGAAGTGATGTGTGGCCCACTGTACTGATTTAGTCTAAAATAGTCTACCACTGTACAAAAAACAGTAGTTTAATTTACCAGATTGTATAATTCAAAAACAATATTGATTCTTGTCTCTTTACAGTGGAAATATTTAAAAAATCAGTGGTTAACAAATTTTAAGGAATTTAAATGAGATTTTTAATTCATTTTATTTACCAAGTACTGTTGAGTTTAGTAGGCGCCCGTAGGGACAACACTCAAACTTATAATGTATCTCTTTTTAACTAAAAGTCGCTACCATTAATTTTACATTTTAATATCTTTTTAATGACCATCAATTCCTTTTTCTTAGATGTACACATTAAATTCTTTTATATATATATATATATATATCGCAGGAAAATGTCTGGGTTTAAAACAATGAAACATTAAATTATAAAAATAACATCACATACATTGATCTGACTCCGTGTTAAGAAGCTTAAGCACTAGTGTTACGGACATCAGAATCATCAGTGGTATTACTAATATACTTAAATAGATACATATGAAACACCCAGACCATTTTCCTACAGCATAAAATACATACAAACCAGAATGACAAAAATATGGATTTATAAAATTAAGAATTAACCTTTGAAACGCTAAATTATTCATAGATCTTTGAGTCACTGATGACTCAGATCCCAAAAGATTTTTTTGTTATATAAATCGATATTTTTAGTTTATTCTATATTTAAAGTTTTAAAGCTACAAAAATATTACAGAATCTAATTATAATACAAGTAACTAACTAAAACTATTTTTGTACATAAATGCATATGGCAACACTTTTTTAAGCTGTACATTTGACATTAAATTACTGTACAGTGCGGGAATCGAACCTGCGTCCTCTTGGTGTAATAGTAAAAATTTTACCATTACACTAATAGGCATATTTTCAGCTACATAGCTTAAATTTTCTGGAATAGCGTATATGTGCGTTTTTAAAATATTTATTGCTTTGTGTGCTATCACATATGTACGGAAATATTATATACAATGCCGGAATGTATTTATTATCTAAAAAAGATATATATTTATTACTTACTGGAATATATTGAAAAAAAAAAGAGATCGACCAAGGCAGTGTGTTAACCCTTTGAGTGCCGAAACAAATAAAGTTCATTTTTATTTTTTTTCGATCAAGTTGGCCGCCATAATACAAAAAATATATTAGATAGAAGTACTTCTATCCATCTAATATATTTCTGAACCGAGGTCCTTACTACAATTGGTGTAGCTGCGTATTCAGGGTGGTTTTCTGAAATGGGTTTTAAAGGGTAGGTGCATTAACCGTTATCTTAGGCAACCATACACAACTTTTAACAGTTAATGTACCAGCCTAGCAAAACCCATTTCGAAAATCCACCCTGTATATTTGGTCGCTCCGAAAACTCTGATAGCGCGATGTAGGTTTGATTAAGAATATCTCAGTTTTTATGTGAGAGCGTGTCAGCAACTTATTTTGAGTTGTATCAGAACTACTCCTTGTGGCGATAAAATGGGGTCGTCACACACTTATCGGCACTCAATGGATTAATATTAATATACGAAAAGAACTTAACATTCATAATAAATAATATATTTAATAGTAAAAATACTGAGAAATTAATAAAACTTACCAAATCTTATTGAAATCAGCAAAAGAGAATGTATACTGGGCAATAATACGAAAAAAAATGAGATAGCTTAAATTGAGATTCTTTAGTTTATTTCAAACTTCTTAAAAATCCTCTAGATGGCATTAGGTAGGCGTAGGGTCTAACTGGTATATGGTTGGTGAATTTTGAAATGACATTGACAGATATGTCAAAATTCACCAATGACATAGCAGTAAGACCTCACGCCTACGTATTGCCATCTAGCGGTTTTTTCCCAAATTAAGCTCGAAGCTTACATATTGCTAGGGAACGGATAGACGTACTTAAATACTTTTTTATTTATACACATATACTTAAATACACATAATATGCTTCACTATTTCACATCTAAATGAATAAATAAATTCCTTGGACTAACACACCAATTGCCTAGCCCCAAACTAAGCTCGAAGCTTGTACTATGGATGCCAGGGAACGGATAGACATACTTAAATACTCTTATAAACATCCATGACTCGAGTACAAATGCCGATGTTCATTACACAAACATTTGCCCCTAGCGGGATTCGAACCCGCAAATGAGCTACACAAATACATAACTTAACTCGATGTGTTTAGGGTGGATTATCGCTTAGCATCGTATTGCTTGACCAGTTCCGGTATGGCGTTGGGTTCGACTGGCACCAGTTGGGACAGTTCCTCCAAGCTGTGGACGTAACTCAGTTTGCGGAAGAATTTTGAGCTGCAAAATTTACAAGACATACATGTTTCATAGGTGAATAAATTGATGGCTAGCACATAATTCATATTTATGATCAGGTAACACCTTTATTTATTTACTAGCGGCCGCCCGCGACTCCGTCCGCGTATTAAAACACATATTTTATATCAAAAAAATTAACATAAAAATCTGGCAAGTTAAATTAGAAATAAGACATTCAGAGTTTTCTAATATAAAATGTCATTCTGTTAAAATCTATACTTTATTATATAAAGCTTAAGAGTTTGTTTGTATGTTTGCTTGTTTGAACGCGCTCATCTCAGGAACTACTGGTCCGATTTGAAAAAAATATTTTTGTGTTGGATAGTCCATTTGACGAGGAAGGCTTAAGGCTATTGGAAATCGAAATCAACGCGGCCGGAGTCGCGGGCGGCCGCTAGTATTTGAAATGATAAGGAAGCAAAGAAAAATCCTTACCTTACAAACGGTTTAGTTAATATCACGAACGATTTGAGCCAAAACGTAGGATGAACTAGGTACAGGTGTTTCAGACTTTTCCTTAATCTGGAAATCAAACATAATAGTTTCTGTAAAAGGCATTATCTCTTACATAAATTGTCCAATCACAGTACGGCTGCAGGATAGTACAGTAAATCGGAAAATACATATATGTTATTTTACAAATCGGAAATAAATCTTGCGGTGTTTTACAAATCGGAAATAAATCCTGAGTTGTCTTACAATAAGAAAATTAATCTTGAGTTGTTTTACGAATCGGAAATAAATCTTGTGTTCTTTTACAAATCAGAAATAAATCTTGGATATTTTTAGTAAGATTTACGAATCTAAAATAAACGTTGTCTCTGCCAACTACATTATTTCATAATTACAAGCACATATAAAGAAAGGGCAAGAGGCCCGGGTTGCAAGAGGCGATGGGTTAGACTCCCACATGAGCCTAAGAACAGATGTTTTTTTTATGTTTTTCAATCAAAAATTATATAAATTTTGCCTTGTTTTAACAAATCCGAAATAAATCTAGTATTGTTTTACGTATCGGAAATAAATCTTGTGTTGTTTTACAAATCGGAAATAAATCTAACCTTGTTTTACAAATTTTACAAATCGGAAATAAATCTTGTGTCGTTTTACAAATCGGAAATAAATATTGCGTTGTTTTACAAACCGAAAATAAATCTTGCGTTGTTTTACAAATCGAAAATAAATCTTGAGTTATTTTACACTTTAGAAAAGAATATTGTATTGTTTTACAAATCGGAAATTAATCTTACAAATCGGAAATCAATCTTACAAATCGGAAAGCAATCTTACAAATCGGAAATAAATCTTGTTTTATTTAACAAATCGGAAATAAATCTTCACTACTTAAGAAGCATCACTCACCTCCTATCAATAAGCTTGTAGCACTCATGCAGCCAGTGGAAGGTGGGCAGACGACGGCTGCCGGCGCTGCCGTGGAGGTAGACCAGCACGTACTCGTCCGTCACCAGCCGCTCCAGGGTCCAGATCACGTATCTGCTCAGCATCAAAGTCAAATAAATAAAAATAAAATAAAAGCATTTAAAAAAACTATGTAAGTTGTTTATTTTGCAATTTCATTTACATAGAAATTCTTCTGCATGTCATATCTTGTTCTACCTACTAACACTTCGAAGTGAATGGCCTGCTGAGAAGAAGTGCTGGAAGAAACTCAACAGTTAACATAAATATTTATATGAATACTGATTTTATTGTCTAAAAAATAATAAAAAATCATGTCATACAAAACAAAACAAAAAATATTGCAAGTGTAATAAATTAGACAACCACATGCGCATAGGTAAGAAGAGCCACTCTAGAGGGGCCGTTTATTAATCATATGAGGCTGGAGGGGGAGATAGGGGTCCTTTAAAATATCACGAAATATCACAGTCACAGGGGGAGTGGGGGGGAGGGGTACAGTAACATATCACGAGTATTTATTTTATCGCCAAATATGGGATACTGATCCAAAAAGCGGCAATTAATCTGTGGTGTGAGGACATTCTAAATGAAATTACGTTCATCTTAAAACACACGTGATATAGCGTGAGGGGGGGGGGGGTTTCTTCAACCTCATCATGTATCACCAAGGGGGGAGGGGGTCAAAAAACATCACATGATTAATGAACGGGCCCTTAGCACCTAGCTCATTAAAATTTCGCTCCCTTTCTTATCAAAATCTGATTTGTTCCCCCTAGCCCAGAACTTTGGAAGGATTATAATAAAAATGTTTTATTTATTTATGTCAGAGTTGAGTTTGAGTTTGTTCATTATAAAAGACTCACAGGAACAGATTATCCATGACGTAGCGGTAGTCGGGGCGAGCGCAGTCGGGCAGGTGGCAGGCGCCGAACACGATCACCGCGGCACCGCGCGCGTCGTACCCGCCGTGCGAGACTACACGCTTGTACGGCTCGATCACCTGAACAAACATAGATATTAGTTATGAAATTAATTAAGAAGTGATAATTGCAGAAAACCTAGTACGGTGCGATCACCTACACATATGCGGATATTAGGGGTCATTCGTAAAGTACGTCACAATTAAAAGGAGAGGGGGAGTCGACAGAGTGTGGCATAATTTGTACGAGTGTGAAAGGTGTCCTTAGTTTGGTGACATTACATTTCAAAATCGAATATATCTCAAGGTTCTAATAAGGGGATCTCGAAGCTTTTTAGCACTCCGTAGCCGTATAGGTAGTACGTAGTTGAAGTAAAAGTAACGGATCCCTGATATACTTGTTTTATTTCACTGTTGCACTTTTACATGGTTTCAGATGAATTTTATTAAAATCAAAATCTTTAGTGCCAAATTATACATTATGAAAGCTGTGTCTAACTAGCGGAGTACTCGGGGATCGGGTCGCTGTACTCGCTCCTCCCCCCCTCCCCCTGCCCCCCCTCACCTTCATGTCGCAGGCGGCGGGCGCGCCGGCGCGGGTGACGCTGAGCCAGGAGCGCTCGTTGCTGAGCTCCTCGGCGGCGGAGTACTCGGGGATCGGGTCGCTGTACTCGCTCCTCCCCCCCTCCCCCTGCCCCTGCCCCCCTCACCTTCATGTCGCAGGCGGCGGGCGCGCCGGCGCGGGTGACGCTGAGCCAGGAGCGCTCGTTGCTGAGCTCCTCGGCGGCGGAGTACTCGGGGATCGGGTCGCTGTACTCGCTCCTCCCCCCCTCCCCCTGCCCCCCTCACCTTCATGTCGCAGGCGGCGGGCGCGCCGGCGCGGGTGACGCTGAGCCAGGAGCGCTCGTTGCTGAGCTCCTCGGCGGCGGAGTACTCGGGGATCGGGTCGCTGTACTCGCTCCTCCCCCCCTCCCCCCTGCCCCTGCCCCCCTCACCTTCATGTCGCAGGCGGCGGGCGCGCCGGCGCGGGTGACGCTGAGCCAGGAGCGCTCGTTGCTGAGCTCCTCGGCGGCGGAGTACTCGGGGATCGGGTCGCTGTACTCGCTCCTCCCCCCCCTCCCCCTGCCCCCCTCACCTTCATGTCGCAGGCGGCGGGCGCGCCGGCGCGGGTGACGCTGAGCCAGGAGCGCTCGTTGCTGAGCTCCTCGGCGGCGGAGTACTCGGGGATCGGGTCGCTGTACTCGCTCCTCCCCCCCTCCCCCTCCCCCTGCCCCCCTCACCTTCATGTCGCAGGCGGCGGGCGCGCCGGCGCGGGTGACGCTGAGCCAGGAGCGCTCGTTGCTGAGCTCCTCGGCGGCGGAGTACTCGGGGATCGGGTCGCTGTACTCGCTCCTCCCCCCCTCCCCCTGCCCCCCTCACCTTCATGTCGCAGGCGGCGGGCGCGCCGGCGCGGGTGACGCTGAGCCAGGAGCGCTCGTTGCTGAGCTCCTCGGCGGCGGAGTACTCGGGGATCGGGTCGCTGTACTCGCTCCTCCCCCCCTCCCCCTCCCCCTGCCCCCCTCACCTTCATGTCGCAGGCGGCGGGCGCGCCGGCGCGGGTGACGCTGAGCCAGGAGCGCTCGTTGCTGAGCTCCTCGGCGGCGGAGTACTCGGGGATCGGGTCGCTGTACTCGCTCCTCCCCCCCCTCCCCCTGCCCCCCTCACCTTCATGTCGCAGGCGGCGGGCGCGCCGGCGCGTGTGACGCTGAGCCAGGAGCGCTCGTTGCTGAGCTCCTCGGCGGCGGAGTACTCGGGGATCGGGTCGCTGTACTCGCTCCTCCCCCCCTCCCCCTGCCCCCCTCACCTTCATGTCGCAGGCGGCGGGCGCGCCGGCGCGTGTGACGCTGAGCCAGGAGCGCTCGTTGCTGAGCTCCTCGGCGGCGGAGTACTCGGGGATCGGGTCGCTGTACTCGCTCCTCCCCCCCTCCCCCTCCCCCTGCCCCCCTCACCTTCATGTCGCAGGCGGCGGGCGCGCCGGCGCGGGTGACGCTGAGCCAGGAGCGCTCGTTGCTGAGCTCCTCGGCGGCGGAGTACTCGGGGATCGGGTCGCTGTACTCGCTCCTCCCCCCCTCCCCCTGCCCCCCTCACCTTCATGTCGCAGGCGGCGGGCGCGCCGGCGCGGGTGACGCTGAGCCAGGAGCGCTCGTTGCTGAGCTCCTCGGCGGCGGAGTACTCGGGGATCGGGTCGCTGTACTCGCTCCTCCCCCCCCTCCCCCTGCCCCTGCCCCCCTCACCTTCATGTCGCAGGCGGCGGGCGCGCCGGCGCGGGTGACGCTGAGCCAGGAGCGCTCGTTGCTGAGCTCCTCGGCGGCGGAGTACTCGGGGATCGGGTCGCTGTACTCGCTCCTCCCCCCCCTCCCCCTGCCCCTGCCCCCCTCACCTTCATGTCGCAGGCGGCGGGCGCGCCGGCGCGGGTGACGCTGAGCCAGGAGCGCTCGTTGCTGAGCTCCTCGGCGGCGGAGTACTCGGGGATCGGGTCGCTGTACTCGCTCCTCCCCCCCCTCCCCCTCCCCCTGCCCCCCTCACCTTCATGTCGCAGGCGGCGGGCGCGCCGGCGCGGGTGACGCTGAGCCAGGAGCGCTCGTTGCTGAGCTCCTCGGCGGCGGAGTACTCGGGGATCGGGTCGCTGTACTTGCTCCTCCCCCCCTCCCCCTGCCCCTGCCCCCCTCACCTTCATGTCGCAGGCGGCGGGCGCGCCGGCGCGGGTGACGCTGAGCCAGGAGCGCTCGTTGCTGAGCTCCTCGGCGGCGGAGTACTCGGGGATCGGGTCGCTGTACTCGCTCCTCCCCCCCTCCCCCTGCCCCTGCCCCCCTCACCTTCATGTCGCAGGCGGCGGGCGCGCCGGCGCGGGTGACGCTGAGCCAGGAGCGCTCGTTGCTGAGCTCCTCGGCGGCGGAGTACTCGGGGATCGGGTCGCTGTACTCGCTCCTCCCCCCCTCCCCCTGCCCCCCCTCACCTTCATGTCGCAGGCGGCGGGCGCGCCGGCGCGGGTGACGCTGAGCCAGGAGCGCTCGTTGCTGAGCTCCTCGGCGGCGGAGTACTCGGGGATCGGGTCGCTGTACTCGCTCCTCCCCCCCTCCCCCTCCCCCTGCCCCCCTCACCTTCATGTCGCAGGCGGCGGGCGCGCCGGCGCGGGTGACGCTGAGCCAGGAGCGCTCGTTGCTGAGCTCCTCGGCGGCGGAGTACTCGGGGATCGGGTCGCTGTACTCGCTCCTCCCCCCCTCCCCCTGCCCCCCTCACCTTCATGTCGCAGGCGGCGGGCGCGCCGGCGCGGGTGACGCTGAGCCAGGAGCGCTCGTTGCTGAGCTCCTCGGCGGCGGAGTACTCGGGGATCGGGTCGCTGTACTCGCTCCTCCCCCCCCTCCCCCTGCCCCTGCCCCCCTCACCTTCATGTCGCAGGCGGCGGGCGCGCCGGCGCGGGTGACGCTGAGCCAGGAGCGCTCGTTGCTGAGCTCCTCGGCGGCGGAGTACTCGGGGATCGGGTCGCTGTACTCGCTCCTCCCCCCCCTCCCCCTGCCCCTGCCCCCCTCACCTTCATGTCGCAGGCGGCGGGCGCGCCGGCGCGGGTGACGCTGAGCCAGGAGCGCTCGTTGCTGAGCTCCTCGGCGGCGGAGTACTCGGGGATCGGGTCGCTGTACTCGCTCCTCCCCCCCTCCCCCTGCCCCCCTCACCTTCATGTCGCAGGCGGCGGGCGCGCCGGCGCGGGTGACGCTGAGCCAGGAGCGCTCGTTGCTGAGCTCCTCGGCGGCGGAGTACTCGGGGATCGGGTCGCTGTACTCGCTCCTCCCCCCCTCCCCCTGCCCCTGCCCCCCTCACCTTCATGTCGCAGGCGGCGGGCGCGCCGGCGCGGGTGACGCTGAGCCAGGAGCGCTCGTTGCTGAGCTCCTCGGCGGCGGAGTACTCGGGGATCGGGTCGCTGTACTCGCTCCTCCCCCCCTCCCCCTCCCCCTGCCCCCCTCACCTTCATGTCGCAGGCGGCGGGCGCGCCGGCGCGGGTGACGCTGAGCCAGGAGCGCTCGTTGCTGAGCTCCTCGGCGGCGGAGTACTCGGGGATCGGGTCGCTGTACTCGCTCCTCCCCCCCCTCCCCCTGCCCCCCTCACCTTCATGTCGCAGGCGGCGGGCGCGCCGGCGCGGGTGACGCTGAGCCAGGAGCGCTCGTTGCTGAGCTCCTCGGCGGCGGAGTACTCGGGGATCGGGTCGCTGTACTCGCTCCTCCCCCCCTCCCCCTCCCCCTGCCCCCCTCACCTTCATGTCGCAGGCGGCGGGCGCGCCGGCGCGGGTGACGCTGAGCCAGGAGCGCTCGTTGCTGAGCTCCTCGGCGGCGGAGTACTCGGGGATCGGGTCGCTGTACTCGCTCCTCCCCCCCTCCCCCTCCCCCTGCCCCCCTCACCTTCATGTCGCAGGCGGCGGGCGCGCCGGCGCGGGTGACGCTGAGCCAGGAGCGCTCGTTGCTGAGCTCCTCGGCGGCGGAGTACTCGGGGATCGGGTCGCTGTACTCGCTCCTCCCCCCCTCCCCCTCCCCCTGCCCCCCTCACCTTCATGTCGCAGGCGGCGGGCGCGCCGGCGCGGGTGACGCTGAGCCAGGAGCGCTCGTTGCTGAGCTCCTCGGCGGCGGAGTACTCGGGGATCGGGTCGCTGTACTCGCTCCTCCCCCCCTCCCCCTGCCCCTGCCCCCCTCACCTTCATGTCGCAGGCGGCGGGCGCGCCGGCGCGGGTGACGCTGAGCCAGGAGCGCTCGTTGCTGAGCTCCTCGGCGGCGGAGTACTCGGGGATCGGGTCGCTGTACTCGCTCCTCCCCCCCTCCCCCTCCCCCTGCCCCCCTCACCTTCATGTCGCAGGCGGCGGGCGCGCCGGCGCGGGTGACGCTGAGCCAGGAGCGCTCGTTGCTGAGCTCCTCGGCGGCGGAGTACTCGGGGATCGGGTCGCTGTACTCGCTCCTCCCCCCCTCCCCCTGCCCCCCTCACCTTCATGTCGCAGGCGGCGGGCGCGCCGGCGCGGGTGACGCTGAGCCAGGAGCGCTCGTTGCTGAGCTCCTCGGCGGCGGAGTACTCGGGGATCGGGTCGCTGTACTCGCTCCTCCCCCCCTCCCCCTGCCCCTGCCCCCCTCACCTTCATGTCGCAGGCGGCGGGCGCGCCGGCGCGGGTGACGCTGAGCCAGGAGCGCTCGTTGCTGAGCTCCTCGGCGGCGGAGTACTCGGGGATCGGGTCGCTGTACTCGCTCCTCCCCCCCCTCCCCCTCCCCCTGCCCCCCTCACCTTCATGTCGCAGGCGGCGGGCGCGCCGGCGCGGGTGACGCTGAGCCAGGAGCGCTCGTTGCTGAGCTCCTCGGCGGCGGAGTACTCGGGGATCGGGTCGCTGTACTCGCTCCTCCCCCCCTCCCCCTCCCCCTGCCCCCCTCACCTTCATGTCGCAGGCGGCGGGCGCGCCGGCGCGGGTGACGCTGAGCCAGGAGCGCTCGTTGCTGAGCTCCTCGGCGGCGGAGTACTCGGGGATCGGGTCGCTGTACTCGCTCCTCCCCCCCTCCCCCTCCCCCTGCCCCCCTCACCTTCATGTCGCAGGCGGCGGGCGCGCCGGCGCGGGTGACGCTGAGCCAGGAGCGCTCGTTGCTGAGCTCCTCGGCGGCGGAGTACTCGGGGATCGGGTCGCTGTACTCGCTCCTCCCCCCCTCCCCCTGCCCCTGCCCCCCTCACCTTCATGTCGCAGGCGGCGGGCGCGCCGGCGCGGGTGACGCTGAGCCAGGAGCGCTCGTTGCTGAGCTCCTCGGCGGCGGAGTACTCGGGGATCGGGTCGCTGTACTCGCTCCTCCCCCCCTCCCCCTGCCCCCCTCACCTTCATGTCGCAGGCGGCGGGCGCGCCGGCGCGGGTGACGCTGAGCCAGGAGCGCTCGTTGCTGAGCTCCTCGGCGGCGGAGTACTCGGGGATCGGGTCGCTGTACTCGCTCCTCCCCCCCTCCCCCTGCCCCTGCCCCCCTCACCTTCATGTCGCAGGCGGCGGGCGCGCCGGCGCGGGTGACGCTGAGCCAGGAGCGCTCGTTGCTGAGCTCCTCGGCGGCGGAGTACTCGGGGATCGGGTCGCTGTACTCGCTCCTCCCCCCCTCCCCCTGCCCCCCTCACCTTCATGTCGCAGGCGGCGGGCGCGCCGGCGCGGGTGACGCTGAGCCAGGAGCGCTCGTTGCTGAGCTCCTCGGCGGCGGAGTACTCGGGGATCGGGTCGCTGTACTCGCTCAGGGTGGGGGGAGACTTTGACCTGGGAAAGAAAATAGTTTTATACTCTGTATACACCTATTTGTAATAACCAGGCTTGTCAATTCAGGATCATAGTCGCAGCGTACCCTGGGCTCCAAGGCAATGGCCGAGGATGCAACCGGGAGAGGCGCTAGGATGATGATGATGACTCTGTATACACCTAGTATATAAACCCATGTGAAAACGGACATAAGAAGATTCTGTCGATCGTGGACTTTTTTTTAGCCGACTCCTTTAAAGTATGAGTGCGTGAAGCTATTGACACTCTCCTCTTATAACTCTGATACTCTGTCCATCTTTTTTTGTCTCCCACATTTAAGACTTAACATAACTGCTATTTCTTAAAACTTTTTTCTTAGAATTTTTCTTTGTTTCTAAAAAAATATATTGCAGTGTTAACAAAACGGAATTAAATCTTGTGTTGTTTTACAAATCGGAAATTAATCTCGAGCTGTTTTACGAAACGGAAATAAATCTTGCGTTATTTTACAAATCGGAAATAAATCTTGTGTTGTTTTACAAAACGGAAATAAATCTCCAATAAGTTATCTTAGTATTATTTAGTTTTGTGTAATTTCAATTTGTGTTTTCTTGTAACCTCCATTTAATTAATGTTATTGGTCTTTTGTTCCGTTTTAATTAAAGTAAATAAATAAATATAATAAATGTATACTGTTTACCTAAAAGTTTTATGGCTCCCACATTTAAGATTTAATATAACTGCTATTTCTTAAAACTGTTTACTATTATTGTTAATTTTTGATGTTAGCTTCATGAGGACTGTTTATGATAGCTCCTAAGTCTATTAGAATCTTAGTGTCCATATGCAAGTACCTGTAATGGCTATGTCGTTATTATTTTAGTTATTTTTTTACTTGTATTATTTGCTGTTGGTTTTCCAAATAAAAATAAATGAAATAAATAATAAGTATTATTAAACGATATTTGACTAATTGAGCGGTAAGCGTCCATGAAGAACGTCATTATTTTTTTGGTAATTGAACGGAAGCAATACGAAAGTTTATGGGCGTGAACTGTCAAATGTCGTTTAATAAGAAGGACGGATTATAGTCAATAGCTTCATGCACTCACACTTTAAAGACTCAAAAAAACCCACGGTCGACAGAATCTTCTTATGTCCGTTTTCACATGGCTTTATATACAAGGTGGAATTTTGTCCTGAAGGGTACGTACTCTAACTACTTATGACAGAAAATATTACTCAAAAGAAACGTCTATTTACTAAAAGAAAAAAACTGCATTCATAGATTTTCGAAAATTCGGTTGCCGCTCCCGGTAGTCGAACTGACTAAAATCTATATTAATATATAAAGCTGATGAGTTTGTTTGCATGTTTATTTGAACGCGCTAATCTCAGGAACTACTGGACCGATTTGAATTTTTTTTTATGTGTTGGATAGTCCATTTGACGAGGAAGGGTTTAGGCTATTGGAAATCGAAATCTACGCGGACGGAGTCGCGGGCGGCCGCTAGTCTGTATATAAAAGTTGCACTCTTTACTTTTATTGCATCGTGCCCCTCACCTCTTAGTCAAGTCCTCGGGCTCCGCCCTCGTCTCCCGCTGCGGGGACGGCGGCGGAGGCTCCTCCTCCGACTCCATGGAGCACGCGCTCACACTGTCCAGGCTACAGCGGTCTTCCTCCACTGGCTGGGGGGAAGAATGCTTTTGTTATGTAACGGTGCCGTTCCCTTCCAGCCTTCATGGATGTTCAGGCCTCCATGATGGCTGGAAATATCTAACCGCCGCGACGCTAACTACATAACTTTCAAAATTCAGAATTCAGGAGAAAGAATGGTCATCTGTGCTGTGACCCAAGCCCGGCGCAAAGTCAAAGTCAAAGTAGTTTATTTTGCAATTTGATTTACATAGAAATTCTTTTGCACGTCATATCGTTTTTTTACCTACCAGCACTTCGACGTGAATGGCCTGGTGAGAAGAAGTGCCGGAAGAAACTCAACAGTTTGCCTTTTCTAAAAATAAATATTTGTATACATACATAATTATTAACATGTCATCAAAATAATAAAAAAAATCTTGTCATAAATAAATAAATATTTCACAACATCACATACATTGATCTGACCCTGTGTTAAGTAGCTTAGGCACTTGTGTTACAGACATCAGAATCAACAGTGGTATTACAAATATACTTAAATAGATACATATAACACCCAGACCAGGACAAACAGACATGTTCATGCACACAAATGTTTGTCCTGTGCGGGGATCGAACCCGCGACCTCTTGCGTAATAGGCAACATCTTGACCATAACACCAAGCGGGTCGTGGGTGTTTTGGCAGTAAAGCTATAAACTCAGTCCGAACTCCGAACGGAGTTAGACAGCCTAGAACTTTTTGCATTTTTAGGGTTCCGTAGCCAAATGGCAAAAAACGGAACCCTTATAGATTCGTCATGTCTGTCTGTCTGTCTGTCCGCCAGTCTGTCACAGCCACTTTTTTCCGAAACTAAAAGTACTATACTTCATGCATGCATGAAGTATAGTACTTTTAGTTTCTTGGTGAGTAGATATATTCTGTGAACCGCAACAAGGTTTTCACACGAAAATAGAAAAAAATTAAGAAATTCCCCATAGTCAGCAGAACTGAAACTGAAAATATTTTTTTTCATTGAACATATACGTGTGGGGTATCTATGGATAGGTCTTTAAAAATGATATTGAGGTTTCTGAGCTCATTTTTTTCTAAAGTGAATACTTTGCGTGACAGACTCTTCCAAAGTGGAAAAATGTGTGTCCCCCCCCTTTAACTTCTAAAATAAGAGGATGATAAATCTGAAATAAATATATAATGTACAGTACCATAAAAACTACCAACGAAAATTGGTTTGAACGAAATCCAGTCAGTAGTTAAATACGTCCAAATTATTACGGAACCCTTAGTGCGGGAGTCCGACTCGCACTTGGCCGATTTTTCATTTTTAATGGGAGTGTAAAAGTTCTAGCTTGTCTTAAATATATCAGGCGTAACAAAATATACTGCAAATATTTGAAGGGCGAACTGTTTAGTGGAAATGTAAAATATTTTGTAAGTATTCTTATTAATTCACCAATATCGCATATCAGTTCCATGTTACATTACAAGCATAATTACTCGTAGTAAAGTAACACAATCGCAATGTTCTCGATACCGTTTGTTTGTAAACTTACCGTGTGAACGGTTTCTTTTGCTTTTTACGGACGATCGTTGGGAAATCAATATTAACACGTATGTAAGTCAGCTTCACATAAAGTCCCGAATGTTATAAAATAGAGTCTATTAATAAATAGGTGGAAATTAAGTGGTATTGGTTTAGAATTGCATTAAGATTAGGGATGGGGCTATTTGAATTTTGGGATGGGGATATTTATTTATTGGGATGTAAAATAAATTATACATAGGTGTAAAATCTTTATGGCATTATCTACCAATAACAATTTTTCGGCCCAGTACAATGTGAGACAAAAAAAAATGATTAGTACACTTAAGTTTAGGGTTGTCACTTTGGACTTTTTGATTAGGGTTGTCACTTTGGCCTTTTTGATTAGGGTTGTCACTTTTGATTAGGGTTGTCACTTTGGATTAGGGGTGTCACTTTTAATTAGGGTTGTCTCTTTGAATTAGGGTTGTCACTTCAGCTCAGGGTTGTGACTTTGGATTAGGGTTGCCACTTTGGATAAGGATTGTCACTTTTGATTAGGGTTGTCAATTTTAAACTTGGTTGAAGGTTGTCACTGTTTCTATTTAGAATAGGGTTATCACTATTTCGACTTGGTTTAGGGTTGTCACTACTTGTCACTTACAATGCGTATCTTCCTCCGGTGCGCGGGCGAGGGCGAGTGTCGCGGCTTGTGTCGCAGCGCCACGCTGCCGGTGTACGGGTCCAGCAGGGCTTGGTACGCGGACCGGTCCTCTTGCGTCGACGCTGATGATATCACGTCTGGAGAGTCGAGGTTGTGCTGGAAAATGTTTATAAATAAATACTTATCCTACTACTATTATAAAGGCGAAAGTTAGTATGTACGGATGTATGGATGTATGGATGTATGGATGTTTGTTACTCTTTCATAGCGCAGTCATTGAAGCGAAAAATATGGTCCAACCTCCGAATTTTTTTACTGTGAACCGATTTGCATGAAATTTTGGAATTAGTTTCATTGCACCCTTAAATTCAAAAGTGAAAATGATTTGAACGCCGCAACTACCCCTGGAGTGGTTGCCACCCCATCTCGGGGGTGAGAATTCTTTTTTTAAGATAACCTCGGATATCGATAGGAAAACTAATTTTAAGCAAAAAATCATCTATAAAGTTTTTCGATAAATCTAATACTTTTCAAGTTATTGGCAATTGAAAATTCGCAAATTTGTCACGTTTTTCATCGGTTTTTTTGCAAATATCTCCAAAAATATAAGTTTTATCGAAAATTTTATAAGGAACAAAATTGTAACTGGTAAAAAATTAAATAATTTTGTTTATCCTAAAGTTTTCTATGAGCAATATTAGGATATATATTAAAGATCGTAGCCATTTTTTATTTTGTCTGCAATTTAATCGATGTGGTCAATGTCATCTAGCGGCGAGCAGATGCATTTTATGCATTCCTATAATTAAGAGTTTTGTAGTGCTTGAAATAAGCTTTCAAATGAGTACAATTAAAAGTCTTTTGCACGTAAAATAAGTAAGCTGTATTACAAATAAGAGGATCATCGAATGCTTTTTCTTGTAAATCAATGGCTTTCACAACATTCACAAGTGCCATTTCCAAGCTATTCATGCTATCACAATTTCTAAAACAGCATTGAAAAGGTTATTAGGAGAACTACAACATTCTCTATTGCAAAATATAATTAAAAACGTTTTTCGAAAACGGCAAAGGTTTAAAGCGTTTAAGAGAGGCTGTGATTGCCGCTGCCACGCGCTCTTTAAACAATCATATCTCCGTGAGTTTTTGTTTAACAGAAATAACAAAATAACTAAATTTCTTGTCAGAAAAATACCTAAATTTTTTTATCCCTACACTTTAATACGCATCTGTCGTAATTTTTGAGATATTATGAAAAGAAGGTGGGATTTTTTAAAATATGAGATTTTATATTTTTATTTTAATCCTGTCTATTTTGAAAAATATGTGTCCTAAAGCAGCCAAACTGATACAATTTATCAAACACTTCATGATAAAGTTAATTCTTGGCGGAATACGAATAATTTCAATTCTGGTGGAAATAGCACTTATGAAACCCATTGTTTTAAAAGAAAAAATATTGGATGCTCCTCTTATTTGTAATACAGCTTACTTATTTTACGTGCAAAAGACTTTTAATAGTACTCATTTGAAAGCTTATTTCAAGCACTATAATACTCTTTTTTATTAGAATGCATAAAATGCATCTGCTCGCCGCTAGATGACATTGACGACATCGATTAAAATGCAGACAAAATAGAAAACGGCTTTGATCTTTAATATCTAACTTAATATTGCACTTAGAATACGTTATAATAAACAAAATTGTTTAGTTTTTTAACTGACACAATTTTGTTCCTCATAACATTATCGATAAAAGTTATATTTTTTGAGATATTTGCAAAAAACCGATGAAAAACGTGTCAAAATTGCGAATTTTCAATTGCCAATAACTTGAAAAGTATTAGATTTATCGAAAAACTTTATAGATGATTTTTTGCTTAAAATTAGTTTTCCTATCGATATCCGAGGTTATCTTAAAAAAATAATACTCACCCCCGAGATGGGGTGGCAACCACTCCAGGGGTAGTTGCGGCGTTCAAATCATTTTCACTTTTGAATTTAAGGGTGCAATGAAACTAATTCCAAAATTTCATGCAAATCGGTTCACAGTAAAAAAAATCGGACCCAAAATGCTTCATTGCCTGCACTATCACGTAAAAACTACTGAATGGATTTGAATGAAACTTTACTTCAATATAGCTTATACATCAGAATAACACATAGGATATTGGAAATCGAAATCCACGCGGACGGAGTCGCGAGCGGCCACTATTATAATATAAGTCGAAAAGTGTGTTTGTTTGTTGCGCTTTCACGCCGAAACTACTACCGATCGCTTTTAAATTCTGCAGACATAAAGTCAGAAGCACGGATAAAATAATAGGGTACTTTTCATCCCGGAAAAAATGATATTTCCGAGGGAAAACAAAATTATTGTTTGTATAACTGAATTCCGAGCAGGCTAAGCCGCGGGCGGAAAGCTAGTTAAAAATATAAATAAATAGGAGAGCTCAGTTGGGGAAGGTCCATACCTTGGACCAAGACCCCATGGTCTTAAAGGTAGACAATGCATTATGAATCTGCGACCCTTATAAGGTTATTGATGTCCATAAGCAGCGGTGATCACTTACCATCAGGTGACCCTCTTGTTCCTTGCCTCCCTCGATCATAAAAAACTCTTCATCTTTATTATATTAGTACAGATTTAAGTACTTACATGATGCAACCCGATACCGCTAGACATCTCGATAGGCAGCTCGAAGTTAGGTATCTTCCGAAGGTGTGAAGGGGATTCGCACCAATCCGCCACCTAGCGGGGAAAATATGCAACTATTAATGAAGTTAGTGTAGTGGTCAAGACGTTGACAGGGGGTCGCGGGTTCGATCCTAGCACAGGACAGACATTTTTGCATGAACTTGTCTGTTTGACCTGCTCTGGGTGTTATATGTACATAAAGTATTTTTTATGAATAAAAAAGTATTTTAGTATATCTATCCGTTCTCAGCTTGTGGCTGTTTAATTCGAGTCAGAGAGTGGTTAGAGACCGTGGCTAGAAAGCCAAGTGTCGCGGGTTCGAGTTCCGCCACAGGCAAATGTTTGTCTGATAAACATCGGCAGTGATTCTAGAGTCATGGATGTTAACAAAAGTATTTAAGTATGTCTATCCGTTCTCTAGCATCCATAGTTCAAGCTTCGAGCTTAGCTTGGTGCTAGGTAATTGGTGTGTTAGTCCAATGAATTTATGTATTTATAATCTCTTGTAGAGAGCTTAGACACATTGACACAATAAGGTGGACTGGTAGAGAACGCCTTTTTTGTGTAGTACAAAAAAGAAAATAAATACAAATAGCCGGGGATTTGAACCTAAACCCACTAGCAAAATAACTCACCCCTGAATGAAACTCCTCGGGCTCCGGTATATCAATACCAGCACTCTTCGGTGTACTATGACCCTTATTCGTATCCAAAAACTTCAGCACGCCGCTGTCGCCTCTATGTCCTTCGTGCATAAGGTTGAAATTCCTCGGCGGCGTCTCCATAGAACTGTCTATGCGTATCACACGTTTCTTGTCTATCTCGGTACTTCGGACTATGTCTGGTGGCATCTGGAAGTTGGATAATGGGCTTTAGTTGTTTGGAGTTAGGGAACATTTTTGATTGGCTTCCATACATTTAATAGTCTAAGGATCGTATTAATAAATCGCTATCAACTCTGAGATTTATCTTGAGAGCGAACTTGAGATGCTGTTTTATAAGAGAAGGACATATCAAGTTCGCGCTGAAGATCGATCTCAGAGTTGAGAACAATTAATTAATACGAGCCTTAGATTAAAATAGAACAGCTTCCAGTACAAAACATATGAGAATTTTATCTTTTTAGGGTTCCTTAGTCGAATGGCATAAAATACTACAAAACTACTGAATTTGTGTGGAAAACTCAATTCTAAGATAATAAACTACGATTTCCCAAAATAAAATATTGAATATTGAATTGAGTTATAAAAAACAACATTAAAGTCTAATGACAGGTAGCGTGTCATAAAAAAATCATCTTACCTCGAGCCTTGATTCGCTCAATATCTGACTATCAGCCGTAACAAAATTCTCACTGATATACAAGTTATTCTTCGAAGTATTCCTCTGCGGATTATACAGATATCCATTCGTATCATTATGCCTGTCATCTTCTATGCTCGACAGACTGAGATCTCTATCTTCTCTATCACTCTTCTTTGGCAACTCCTCTGGACTCCCCATCGACATAAGTGGATGATTTGTCGTCGATGTCAACGTCGAACTAAACTTAGGCGGACTAATACCTAAATTCCTCGGCCGGTTTTCCAGTTTAGGCGAGTTTAGGTGCACATTCGTCCGGTTTTCGAGTTTAGGCGAGTTCAGGTGCACATTCCGGTTTTCTAGTTTAGGCGAGTTTATGTTCAGATTCGACATTTTGTTGACAAAACTATCGTTTAATTCCTCTTTTAGCTTCGTTACGACTGTTTTTATGTTATGGTTGGTCTCTGGTTCGTTCAAACGGAGTACTTCATCAGGGTTCTGGAGGCGGAGTACGTCGTCCTTATCCTCGTAGTCTGATGATAAAGTGGAATTGGGGGTGTCCTGGGACCTGAAGGATTCGGAGCCGGTGTCCATCCGGTCGTCTGACGATGGGGGGGTAAGGACCTCGTCGTCATTCAGCCGGTGGGTCTTGAAACTACTGAAAAGGGGAGATATCGTTAATCGTAATGTATGGATGGATAGGTCGAAAGTTTATTCGGATAAAAAAAATACACATAAAAGTAGAATAAAGTATAAACCCACTATTGTCGTTAAAAAGATGTTTTTTTTGCTGAATCATCAGACTTTCCAAAACCGACACAAATTTTACCGACCAGGAATCGAATCCAAACACATACAATCTATACTCTATACTAATGAATAAAACGGAAGACTTTGTTTGTTTGTCTGTTTGAACGAGCTAATCTCAAGAATAACTAACTGGTTCGAATTGAAAAAATATTTTTAATATTGTTGGATAGTCCACTTGTCGAGGAAGGCTTTAAGTTATAATATAACACTATGTGTGTGAGTCGTAGGCGGCCGCTAGTTTCTTTAATTTTCTGAAGTGCAAATAATTAAATACTTGGAATGCTTCAAGAGGAAGGTATAATTATAGTATATCACATTAACAATTTATAGAGGAACACATATCATTTCCTTGATTCAGAGATGCGAAAGAGGTTACATATGACTTTCACACCTTATTTGGAATCGAGAATACCTGACAAGAAACACGACAGTTACTCTTTTAACCGACATGTGAATCGTAAGGCCCGTTGGTCTAGTGGTCGGAGACCCGGCTACAAAACTAAGGGGCGCTTGTTCGAATTCTGCTAGAAGAAATGGTTTGAATGATGAACATCGGCATTTGTACTCGAGCCATGGATGTTTATAAAAGCATTTAAGTATGTCTATCCGTTCCCTAGCACGCATAGTACAAGCTTCGAGCTTAGTTTGGGGCTAGGCAATTGGTGTGTTAGTCGAAGGAATTTATTTACTCTAGTTTTTACCCGCGGCTTTATCCGCGTTATCAAGATTACTGTTTTATCCTATGGCAGCTTTTGATAGGGATAAAAAGTATCCTATTACCTAAGTCAGCTCATATCTTGCTTGTTTACAAAATTACATCAAAATCCGATCAATACTTTCAGAGTGATTGACGGACAAACATCCAAACAACTCACACTTTTATAATAACTAGCGGCCGCCCGCGACTTCGTTCGCTTGGATTTTGGTTTATCCCATGGGAGCATTTAATCGGGATAAAAAGTACCTAAGTCAGCCCATACCCTGCCTGTATACCAAATTTCATTAAAATCCGTTCAGTAGTTTCAGCGTGATTGACGGACAAACATCTAAACAAACTAACACATTTATACTAATTAGTATGATTATTATTCGTCTACCCACATCTTTATATGTCTCATTGTGGATATGGAAGTTTTTTGTTCTTGTGTTTAAGCCATGTTTGTTTTGTTTAATTTTTATTTTTTATTGTATTGTACCAAATAAACGTTTTTCTATTTCTATTTCTATTTCTATCAACAAAACACGATACAAAAACTCTCAACTATTAACATAACGGAAAGCAATCAATACATACAGTGAAAAACAAGTAAAAACTACGTGAATCATACCACTTCGTTCTACAAAGCAAGTGAAAGTTCAATAGACTAAAACAATTCACTCGCACTTTTCAAACTTAACGGCACTTTCTTCGCGCTAAATAATAGTGATGTGCATGTTGCGACTATATTGCTAGGTATTTAGGTTGAGGAGCTCGATGGCGAAGTGGTAAGCGCACTTGGCCTGCGGTTGCTAAAGTTAAGCAACGTTCGCAGATATCAGTCAACGGATGGGTGACCGAAAAAATTCTACTCGAGCTCCTTCGTGCTTCGAAAGGCACGTTAAGCCGTTAGTCCTGCGCCTGATCTCTCTACGGTCGTGTCAGATTGCTGTCCCGCCGAATTATGAGAGTGAGAAAATAGGGAGTGCACCAGTGCTTGCGCACTCACTTGAGCACTATAATATATCCTGCGTATCTGGCTGATCGTAAGGTCGGCAGCCATGGCCGAATACGGCCGGAGGGTATTATATTTTCAGATAAGGTATCCGTGTATACCTCATCATCATCCTAGCTTCTGTCACTAGTGAGTTAGTTTAAGAATGAGATGCGATTCACTAAGCGCAAATGTCATAAAAGCCTTGGTCGCAGCTTCTGTGTTATCGGTGACAGTACTACTACTATACTAAAACATCGAACGATATTAAGGCTGATACCGCCGTGATTTCAGCCATGAGCGCATCGAACGAGTGTCGCTTAGTGAATTGCATGGCAGTTCGGATACTATCAAAAATGTGCAGAAATAAGTTTACAGATATTTTTTTTCTCATAAGAACTAAATACATGGTTCACTAAAAATGAGATTAAAGCTAAAACTTACATGCTATTAAATGAATTTACGACAGCTTTCATATTTCAAAAGAATTTTAAATTCCACTTTTTCTTGCAATCATTAATGTGCTAAACAATGGACTGTATTCAAATTTTAAAGACCATACAGCGTAGACTATAAACACACTAGGCAGAAAAAACACGCCCGAAGCTCGGCGGGAATACGCCCGCAATGTATTTTAAATGGAGAATGACACACTGACTGTCCCGAACTTCGGTCGTAGTTTTTTCCGCTAAGTGATGATATCCGCAAATATCCGTCGTTATGTTCTTTCCCATCACTACAAACGAACGTGATACCGGATAATTAACATGCGCAGGCGCGAAATGGGCTGAATGATAACACACGTATCGTGTTTGATATAGGTACTATGAATATATTGTTCTACGTCGTTTCGGATGGCTTTCCTATCGTCCGCGGGGTATTCGGTTTCCGCACACAAAGTGTTATACTATAGTTATACTATAGCCTTCTTCGACTAATGGACTATCCAAAGCAATTTTTTTTTTCTAATTGAACCAGTAGTTTCTGGACCATGGTCAAAGCGGACCCCGCATAGAAACGTGATAAACGCTAGGAAGAAGAAGAAGAACCAGTAGATCCTGATATATTGTCGTTCAAACAAACAAACAGTCTCTTCAGTTTTATTATATATGTTGAGGAGCTCGATGGCGCAGTGGTTAGCGCACTCGACCTGCGGTTGCTAAAGTTAAGCAACGTTCGCAGATGCCAGTCATCGGATGGGTGACCGAAAATTTTCATCTCGAGCTCCTCCGTGCGTCGGAATGCACGTTAAGCCGTTGGTCCTGCGCCTGATCACTCTACGGTCGTTTCAGTTTGCTGTCCCACCGAATTATGAGAGTAAGGGAATAGGGAGTGCACCTGTGCATATGCCCACTGTACAGTGAAATATCAAACAAAAAAAACTTGATGGTAAGTGATTACCACTGCCCATGGACTTCAACAACCGCACAAGGGTCGCAGATGCGTTGCCTGACTTCAAGATCCCATACCCTCCCCAACTGAGCTCTGGCGACATTACTCACCAGCAGAAACATAGCACAACAGTTACAAAGTGCAACTTCAGCGTGTTCATCACACAAACAATTGTTCCTTGCGGGTTTTGAACCTGTGACCTCCAGTTGCCCCACTAATGTGAGAGAATCTGGTAGGGCAATAACAAAAGTAAAAAATTATCAAAAACCAAGGCTTCACAAATTTCAAAGGACATGTCCATAAATGTATGGACAAAAAACCCAGAATCGACAGGAATAAAATGTATACCAGTAGATTGACATTGAAATATAATATAATGTTACCAAGGGGGCAACCCTGAAATCGTTATAGTATAGGAGCTAGGAGCAAAATAATATAAGTAAAAAATTCGTCCAAAACAATAATAAAATAAGTTTACGTCATGTTGTGGCTTAATATGACGTTGTTCTAATGTTGTGTCACGTGTGTTAATTATCATCAACACATTTCACAAGCAACAGCAACATAATAACAATATCATATTAAATCACAACATAACAAACACTCTGTTTTTTTTATATTTTTTTTCTTTAGGCCCATAGATACTACAATCGTTACAGTACTGTGTGTATTATTAGTAATTCTGTGGCTACAGATTGCAAATATAAAAAGAATTGGAGCTAAGAGCCATGATGTGGGTGAGAATATCGTTGTTAATCATTTATTTTCATAATGTTAGTCTTATTACTTAAGTTCTAATGATATTTCCTATAACAACAACGACATTCTAATCCACAATAACTTGTGTTACACATAAATGTACAAGCAAAAGTAATACTCTAACTTTTATACTTATTTTTTTCGCTCATAGATACTACAATCACAAGTCACACAACGGTTACGTTCATCCATTTTAAAAAATATCCAGACACAAAGAACAACAAAATCAGCTCCAGAGGTGCGATTCACTGAGCGCAAATGTCATAAAAGTCTTGGTGACAGCGGCTGTATAATCGGTGACAGTACTGTAAGAAATATTTGAAAAGAAAAAAAATATTCAAAAAACGGAGTGTTTGTTATGGTGTGATTTAATATGATGTTGTTAATATGTTGCTGTTGCTTGTGAAATGTGTTGATGATAATTATCACAAGTGACACAACATTTAAACAACGTCATATTAAGCCACAACATGACGTAAACTAATTTTATTATTGTTTGAAACGAATTTTTCACTTATTTTATTTCGCTCCTAGCTCCTATACTATAACGATTTCAGGGTTGCCCCTTTGGTAACATTATATTATATTTCAATGTCAATCCACTGGTATACATTTCATTTCTGTCGATTCTGGGTCATTTTATGGACATCACCTTTTTAACAAGTTTTCTGAACTTAAATATTGAGATTTTTTTTCAATTTAACATAGGGTGTTAGGTTTAGGTGTTGAATCCAGGACAAATAATGTAGATGATTTAAAATGCTACATACTATAGTCCATTTCAATTTTCAACTAAGATGTATCCAAAAGAAAATCAACACTATTCTAAAGCATTGAGAAACTTATGGATAATCATATAAATACGTCATGGAGCTTATTGCCTTGAAATAAAGTTTAATTTCGTAAAAGAAATATACCTGTTACAGAGATCAATTTAGCTGAAATTGACTATAGCAGCTCTGTCGTAAATCAGTCAATGCAAAAATTACAAAATTAACCAGATTTTATGTAATTAGGTGAAGCGACGAATTTTTATTGTAATAATTTACATAATCATACATAATAATATAGTTTCATAGTTGGCCTTCACATAATTTTTGTTTACTTTCAAAAGACAAGGAAATTAAGTTGTAAAATATCTTTGATTATCATTAAACTCTAACCATAGCTGGGCACCGTTAATAAAATAGTTAACTTCGTTAATCGTTAATCCGCTACAAAAAAAGTTAGCTTCGTTAAACGTTAAAGCGTTACATTTCGGAAGAATTAACGGAAGTTAAAGTTAATCGTTAATCCGTTAACTATGTGTAAAAATGCACTTTTATATCGTTGCGTTAGTGTTCTTATAAAACCTGTTGGTTGGTTTCGGTTCTGGAAGTTAACAGGTTAGAAACCATTGAGGTATTACTACTACATTGTGGTCCATGGTCCATGGACCACGAAGTTGCAGTCTAATTTTCTTTTTTTGAACATTATTAAATCAAAAAATGTAGTGTTGTGTTTTAAAAACATGTACAATCATTATAAGATGAAAAATGAAGATGGTAGCGAATTATAAAATAGATAAAAAGACAAAAATATCACTGAATTATCCCTCCAATTTGACGCAAAACTTTTGTTCGCGATATCCACTCTATACGTAATAGTAATCCTCAATGTTAGGAATAAAACAAAATACTTGTATAATTCAAATAGTTAAATGTGTAATTTAATCGTCAGACATAAGGTGCATATTCCCATTCATAAACATTAACATTTTGAAGATCTCGTCTGAAAGCGAGGCTCGTTTTGGTGTTAAAATGTCTTTATCCGTGGAAAACAGACGTACTAACTGCAGCGTTTGAGGGTAAAGCAGTATTGTATTTAATAAATAGACTTAAAAATATCAATTCCCCGAGGAATGCAGCATCGTTGAACGAGTCTTTCGATTTCATGTCCAGCCACATTTTAACGAGACTGTGCGCTTTACTCTTTAAAGAGTTGGAGCTCTTTGGTTTTCTAAAGACAGAGTGACAGAATTAAAATCTTCCACGTCATCTCCGTTGGGACTCGTATTGCTACCTTGACTCCCTTCGCCATTTAAACTGCCATGCGCCGCGGTCGCCGCGCCCGGCACTGTCTAAACCTGTTTTTCGCGCCTCGTCCCGCGGAGCCGTGCGGTTAATAGTATGCATTGGATTAACGATTAACGGACTTCTGCATATTTAACGGAAGTTAACATGTCCGTTAACAGTTTTTAAAGTTAACTTAAAAGTTAATCCGTTAATCAAAATGTTAACTTCGTTAATTAACGATTAACGGATTAACGAGTTAATGCCCAGCTATGACTCTAACTCCATAGGTCATGGTTTAGCCAGGTACGCAGAATATATTACAGTTCACAAGTGAGCGTGCAAGCGCTGGTGCACTACCTATTCCCTCACTTTAATAGCTCGGTGGGACAGCAATCTGACACACCACAAGAGATCAGGCGACCTCTTGTGTGTTTTTCGGTCACCCATCCAATGACTGGCCTCTGCGAAAGTTGCTTTACTTAGCAATTACAGACCAAGCGACCTTACAAAGGCGCCATCGACCTCCTCATTTAAAAATAATAACATGTCTCCAAATGCTAATTCTTAGCCACAAAGTAAAAACATAAAATGCATTAATCATTGTTCACACCATTACTAGCATTAAAACACTTATCTGATGTATTTATAATGTCCTTGGCATTTGGGGCGGTGATTTCATACACGTTATAATTGAAATATGAGGGTAAAGAGAAAATAATTTTATGAAGGTAAACTACAATATAGCTAAAAAAATACGTTGAATATCATAATACTTGCCATGGCCACCGTAAATGTAATAAAACCAATCCAATCAAACAATAAATTAATGAAAAAACACAACAAATATAAACAAATAGCGAAAAACAATATACTTGTTTTTAAAACTGACGCCATTTAGTAAAAAAGATGTTTTGAATACACTCACCTCATTGATAAAACTATATGAAATCTAATTTATAACTAGACATTAAAATGACTAAGCTGAATTAATGAATTAATTGAAAAACTGCACAATTTATTCCCAAGCACTGATTTCGTGACTGTATTCAGTTTGACATTTGTAATGTGACGTTTCGTTCCATACGTTTTCAAGTGTGAGTAAAAGCGTTTTGCTTATCAGTTTTATTGGTAAATTCTAAGAAAAGTATTTCGATAGTTCTTATTTTCAAATTTATTAATTATCTTTTAATCAAAACTAGTATATGACTTTGTTTTGTAAACAATAAGCAATAAATTCTAGGCAGTTAGAATAATTAGGAAAAGTCATCATTTAGGGAAGTGCTTATTTATATTAGTAACGATTATACATAATATATTATTACGAGTATTCAATTACTTGATAGAATATCAATATTTTTGTAAGAACTTTTTTCAAAGGTGTTTATTTTGACATTCATACAAAAATCACAATTTGTAAAATAATAAATTAATTAATAACACTAATTATTACATAGTTAGAATCCACTGACAATCAACCGCTACACAATGAAATGGTGATGGAACTTTATTTCGAAACAGGAACAATGAACAATGGCGAACTTCTAAGAATATTCTTTTTTGATTTCAAAGCAATATTCGACGTAAGAAACTGAACAACTCGCAATCATTTGCTTATCGCTAATGAGTTAGGCAACTGTTGGATTGAATTGTTTTTCCAATATGGGTAAGTAAGAGTGAATTATCATTTTCTATTTATAATTTAAAAAAAGTCGTTAAAGATAAAGACCTATTAATTACTATAGACTTACCTTCATAATCAACAGCTTGGGCCATATTGGAGCAAGAGCCTTCCTTTAGGATGAATAGGGAGATTGGGTTTTAAATCACTATGCTGACCCATTAAGGATTGGTGGTTATTACCTAAAGACTGTTATAACGGAACTTCACATATCAATAGAAATAGCATCTGCGGAAATTTCAAAAAGCTGGCGTTTCTTTTTATCTGAAACATTATTTTTAAGTATTTATTTCAAGTTAAAGACACCATTAGCCAGAAGTTAATTTGACCAACTAATATTCGAAGCATCTCTAATTGGATTGTTTGTTGAAACGTTACGCGGAAATCGGCGAGATTCACATAATATTTGACTTTTTACAACTTCATCCACGGATATCGTTTGTCAGTGTTTTCTAAATAATAAACCTGTGAAAGACTATTTCTAGGTGAAAAAATTGATTTTTCAACCAGAAAGCGTTGGAGTTCCAACGAGTAAGGGAGTTCCTAAGAAGGAAATAACTGTTACAGATACATTAACGACAGTTAAAATGCAGCTGTGTGTTTTGGTGTTTTCAATCTACTTTGTGGTTCCCGCCATATTCGCCGAGGATGTTAGTTGTAAGTGTTTTGCTCATTTAATTAACAACTACATACATGTATGTAAAAGTACAGTGGCTAGGTATTTCGTAGAACTTATCACCTCTTTGGGTCTTAAGTCATAATGAAATACGCACACACAGTGGTATTAAGCAGGCAAACTTAGGGGCGGGGTAAATATTGTCAGTGAATACTATACCTATATTTATTTTTCAAATCTTTTGGCCATAAACTTATTGAGTGATCCGTAGTGTTCTAGTTAAACCCACTTGAAGATATTTTAAGTCAAGTAACTCCTTGAAATAAAAAAAAGTTAAACCAATGAAATTTTTTTTGTTATCCTGCGGTTTTTAAATCTGAAGCAGCGCACGAAGATGATAATGAATATGTTACCTTCAGATCAAGCCTGCGTGGACAAATACTCGAGAAAAGGCTACCAACCGTGGCAGGAATGGTCAGACCACTACACCTGCCACCGATACAGATGTGAGATCCGGGATGGAAAATACTTCATAGCTGCTGTTGGGTATGTTATGCTACTTTAAATCATCATCATAATAATCCCAACGCTTCTCCCGGTTGCATCCTCGACCTTTGCCTTGGAGACCAGGGTACGCTGCAACTATGATCCTGATTTGACCAGACTGGTTACCTTGAAGCGATAGCCATCTGACCTCCGTAAGCCATACAAGGCAAACCAGACCATTTGGATCCTAGTGAGGACCATCGTCTTAACATCCCATCCGTTGCGGAAGCAGCTGTGGCTACAGATTCTTTAAGTATTAAAATCCAAAACGTGTTTAACATCTTTATTAGTTTTCCTAGTCAAATAAATAGGCAGGATTATAACAGAGTGCTTTGTTTTTTCAGTTGTAGGAAGCCAAAAATACCTGAAAATGCGCTTGAATGCCATGAATACATAGAAGACGAGAATGTTGGTGAGTAACAATCTGGGCCAATTTTGCTTACATAATATGTAAAGAAAAAGATATTTACGGATCACGTGTAATTATACAAGTATGATTAAACATTTACCTTACCAATTTACAATAGTTCGAAGGCTTAAATAATAAATGATTTTCAGAATTCCCAACATGCTGTGCACGCTTAAGGTGTGTAGTTGAGCTGAATGGTGAAAGGATCGTTCAAACCCGGGGACAGCCCGGAGAGCTGTTTCCTGACAAGTAAGCGAATCTATACCTTATTTTATGCCGATAAGAGTCACAGAGGTAGTGCCCGCGATAGAAACATTTTTGGATTTATCATCATCATCATTAGCTTGTCGTGTTCCATTGAAGAATGTAAGCCTTATTATGCTCCTGCTTAGTCAACAGTATTCTATGCCTCTCACTACGCAAAATTGTGAACGATCATAACAAAGAGAAACGCAGCGTCCCCGGGACGTAATTTCTCTTAAACCCCATTCCATGATCTTCCTCTCAGGAGAGAGTAGAAATGGGGTAGAACTATTGAAAGCTGGCACTTTACGGCCAAACTTGGTATTTATCTTTATTTCAGACCCTGGAAAGGACAGCAGAACGAGCCCAACCCAGCAGTAGTCGGCATGGGCGGCATCCAACAGAACACCGTCGGAGGAGAGCCCCAGGGACAACCCGCCCCTGGCATCTTCAACAGCCGTGGAGCAGGCAAGAAAGACAAGGTATTATTAGCCGTTGATTAGACATGGATCAACGGTTGATAATATCTAACGTGTGTGTTTTGATTACCTATGCTATTTGTGAAATTTAATGGTTTTCAAATTAAATTGTGTGCTTTTATTCAGAGCTTTTCTCTCTTAACGCCTTAATCGTTAACCCAACACTAATTTCGTTTTTCACATTTTGAAAGTTGTTCTACTTTCTTATCTTGTAATATTTTCGTGTGAAGTCCCTCAGTTTGTTTTGTGGCTTCATTAAACAACAATCACAAAATGATTCATCTAAGGAATTCTCTTCATCAATCTTTTTTTGCTATAGCTATGAGTTTTCCCGATTAATTCAATCAATCGTTAAATTACCATACAAAAGAAAAGTGTTTTTTCATAAATATTTATTAATAGGTAACAATTATTAAAAGATCTTAAATCTTACCAAAATTGTTTTATTAATAGCCACCGATATTCCCGACAGCGGATGGCAACGATATTAATGGAAGGAGATATGTAGACCCCTACCCAGCGCAGCAGATGCAAGATTCACCCAGGAAGAAGAGATCCACCGTGTACCCACTGTTTGACCGAGGACTGCCAAGAGACACCGGCTCTTACCAACCTCACCAAGTTAAGATTCACGGCTTCTCTCCTGAAAGATACACATCGTATTTTTCTAACAACGTCAAAGGATTGCACAACCCTAAACTCCATTTGAACATGTCTTAAATTAACCTTTTATCGATTCATTGAAATTTGTAAGAATTTTAATCATGTGAAAGCACTACGTAACTTAACGCAATGCAATATTGCTTGTTTTTGTTTTAGATTTTAAGAGAATTTAAGCACGTTTTTGTTATATATTATGTTACTTGTTACATCAAATATCATTAAATGATTTAAAGTACCTACACATTTATTTCAAACTCCTAAAGCCTCAACGAAATCCTATAGTATAGTAATCACACTCGCTAATAAATAGACCATAAAAAGAAAGAAAGAAAATTCGTTTATTAGGGACAAGACAAATAATACATTAACAATTAAATTAAATTAATGCAAAAGCAAAATCAATTTATGCTACCAAAACGGTTGTCACTCAGTAATATGTCGAGGCCTAAAGCTAAGAAACTGATTTTCAGAGGAACTAAGGAGACAAGAGGGGTTTGACATTAGACATAGCGGGTTTAATTTTATTCTGTATTTTAAGCTACTGTAAGTTACAGATGATATCTGAAATAAATGTTTTACTTAATACCAAAAAAAAAACATAATATTTTTTTTCTATACTACATATTCATTGACACAATATTATTTAAACTTAAAACTTCTTTTCCAATTGAACAAAAATGACATTAATTGAATGTTTAACAAATTCAGACTTCGCAACCTCTAGTTATGACAGATGTCAGACAGATTTTATTGTCATTATTAGTTATCTGTCAGCTGCAGTGAAATTAAATTTTACAGGAAAAAATGTTGTTTATTTCTCCACTATTGTTTTCAATACAAAAAATACATTAAGTATTATCTCGCATTATCAGTTTCTGAATCCTGAAAGTATTGAAGTGTTGAACAAGTTACAATTCTCAAACTAAAACTAGTTCGCGTTAAAAGTGATCTTGTTTGAATCACAACTTTCTTATCATTTTCCTTTCAATTTACCACACTAAACTATTAAAAAGAATCTGAATCTTGAAGAACACTAATTTACAACCCAAATAATGGCGTGAAACATGGTTTAACTTCTAATTTGTGTAATAAACACGTATTTATAATACTTTAATTCACCTTTTTTTATTAAAATAACTGATAGAAATCTTTGATTAACACACGAATAATGGAGTGTAACTCAGTATAAACATAAGATTAGTGAAATAAACTCTGACATGATGTAAATACCAATTCACCAATTGACAATTATTGAATTGTAATTCTTTGTTAATTTATTAGGTAAATAATAAACAATTATACTAACTTTTACTCTTATTTTCGTCATTAAATTGGGTATCTTAGACCACGTCGGCAATAAATATCACAAAAGGTAGTGAATAAAAAAAACAAAATCCATTGAAATAATTAATAACATAAAAAAAACATATATAAAATGGTTGAGCCAGAGAAACCGTTTGCGTGTAGTATTCCCGACTGTGGAATGACGTTTACTAACGAGGACCATCTTCATGTGCATACAAAGAAACATGATATGATGCTGCTGGGTCTTGAACAGAAGGTTTATGTCGGTGAGTATAAATTATCATCATCATATTAGCAATTGTCGTTATTGCATCCTCGGCCATAGCCTCAGGGCTCAAGGTACGCTGCAACTATATTCTGAATTTACCAGCCTGGTTATAACATTGGAGCAACTGTCGTCTGACCTCTGCAACTTACACAAGGAAAACCAGACAATTTGGATCGTACTCAGGACACAACGGCTTAATGTGTCTTCCAAAGCACTGAAACATCATTCTTATGTTGATTCCAATTAATAATAATTTTTTTTGCTTATTTCTAGAAACCTGCCTTTAAGAAAAGGCCAAAGTGTTGTTCTTTTCTAATGCTAAATTAATGGACTAAAATATAAAAAAATTTATCAAACTGTTTAAGAAATGGAATATGTACAAACCTTACCTTACCTTTATCTCCAGCTGATCAAACACCAACACCGACGAGGTTCATCCGGAACTGCGAGGACCTCGGCATCTTCCAGGATCTGCAGAATGTCAACCCTTTCGATGAAGGGTTCAAACAGGCCATGGAGACTGCCAAGTGAGTTTATTGTAGATTTTGTGATTGGTTTGAGGTCTTGGGTTCAATTACCATGTCGGACAAAATGTGTGTCTGTTCTTCTGAACACAGCCCGGGTTTGTGATCACCAATCCGCATTTGGCAAGCGTGGTGATTAAGCTAAAACCCATTTTTGTAACAAAAACATGATTTCAAATGATGGAGGCCTTTGCCCTGCAGTGGGACATTAATAGGGTGATACTTTACTTTATTTATATGATGACTCACGACCCGCTTGATGTAATGTTCAAGATGTTGCCTATTATACAAGAGGTCGCGGGTTCGATTCCCGCACAGGACAAACATTTGTGTGTATGAACGTGTGTGTTTGATCTGGTCTTGGTGTTACATGTATCTACTAGTGGCCGCCCGCGACTCCGTCCGCGTGGATTTCGATTTCCAATATCCTATGTGTTATTCTGATGTCTAAGCTATATTGTGGTAAAGTTTCATTCAAATCCATTAAGTAGTTTTTACGTGAAAGAGTAACAAACATCCATACATCCATATATCCACACATCCATACATCCACACATACAAACTTTCGCCTTTATAATAGTAGTAGGATTTAAGTATATTTGTAATACCACTGTTGTTTCTGATGTCTGTAACAAAAGTGTCAAACGAAGTCAGATCGATGTATGTATTCTCAATTGTTCCAGACACGGCCTCCTATCCCTGGAGAATGCAGCAACGGACACACTCCGCTGCCACCAGATGCCCGAGGGAGCCCTGCCGGAGCACGACGTACTTCACACGCCTCAGTTCATGGATCCGAGGGATTCCGCCCTCTTCACTAGTAATAACCAGAGGAATATTACTATTAGCAGGTTTTTATTTATTTATTTATTTGTTTACTTACTTACTTAATAATACCCTCCTAGCCGAATTAGGCCACGGCGGCCAATCTTACGATTAGCCACTTGCGCGGGATATATTATAGTGCACAAGTGCATGCGCAAGCACAGGTGCACTCCCTATTCCCTCACTCCCATAATTCGGTGGGACAGCAGTCTGACAGGCACGGGGGTGTAATAACACCGCCAACTTCCAAACACCGGACTCCTGTATCTGTGTAATCACAGCCACGGAGGCAGTTACTTACTTACTTACACACTAACTTACTTACTTACGCACTAACTTACTTACTTACTTACTCACTCACTCACTCACTCATTCACTCACTCACTCACTCACTCACTCACTCACTCACTCACTCACTCACTCACTCACTCACTCACTCACTCACTCACTTGTATGACCCTTTTTTATGGCAGAGGCGGCAAACGAGCATCAGATCGCCTGATGGTAAGCAATTACCGCCGCCCATACACAATGAGGGTGTTTGCGCTTGTAAAACCGTTGCCGTGTTCTGTGTTTCCCAAACGTTATAATCTGGATGTCTTCAAGACTAGATGAACACTTTCCATCATGTGTGATCGAGGTCAAATGCAAGACTATCTTAATTTAAAAAAAACCGCTAGATGGCTTGGCGTAGGCGTGAGGTCTGACTGCTATGTCATTGGTGAATTTTGACATATCACCAGTTAGACCCTACGCCTACCTACTGCCATCTAGCGGATTTTTTATTTGCGAAAACTCTCATTGAACATCCACGATACCAGAGGTATCGCAGATGCGTTGCCTGCCTTTATGACTTCAGTCCCTCCCCAACTGAGCTCTGGCGACCTAACTCTTGTTGTGCTATGTTTCTGCTGGTGAGTAAGGTCGCCAGAGCTCAGTTGGGGAGGGTATGGGGTCTTAAAGGCAGGCACCGCATCTGCGAGGCTTGTACGGTTGTTGATGTCCATGGGCAGCGGTAATCACTTACCATTAGGTGACCCATATATTTGTGTACCTCCCTACATAAAAAAGTAACATTTTCAGTATGTTACCATCAATACTCTTCCATTTCAGGTCATCCAGCGACGAATCGGGCGTGATTAAAGAATATGAGACGACAACAATATCAAAACTGACGAACGAAGTCACAACCATAAGTCGAGTCGTCAACAAACATGACGTCACCGATAAACATCCTGATGACGTCACACCTTCCAAACCTGACGATAATGGCTGCCAGAACGACGCACGAAATGAAACATCAGTATCTTACACTAATAATGTTATAAAGATACACAACAATATAGAAATAAGGAAAGACAATCTAATTCAAAATATAGATGCGACTAAAGTACCAGTTAATCTAATCTATGACTCTGTTATTAAAGACACAAGCAGTATTATAGCTAAAGACGTTTTATTAACAGATACTAATAAAGATTCTCTTAAAATTCCGCCTATGATGAGTCAGAAGTCTATAGATTTTGTCGTTGATGCTCTAACATCAGATTTGTGTAAGAATGATGTTAAAAAACCAGAAGTTAAAAGGAAGCGTGTGCCTAAAGCTTTGCCTAAAATAGCTCCTACAAATAATGAAATTAATAAAAATAACCCTGTTGAGAGTAACAAAGAAATGAGTGGTAATAAAAATGATGATTATGAAGTGATTATTAAACTACCCAATGGTAAACAAGTTAGAATGAAAGCCGTAGAAGAAGTGGCTACACCAGAAAAGAACATAGAAAATAATACAAAAGAGAAACTTAAATTAGCGATAAACAATAAAGTGTCGCAAAAGAATCCTGTTTTCCTACAAACTATGAATACAGCTCCAAATTTAGTTCCGATTTCAACAGGGACCCTTATACCAGTGACTATTGTAAATACAACAGCACCATTAGTTCAAAAAATACCTATAGTACCTTTTAAAACTCTTCTCAAATCAAATCAAGAATTTAAGAAGACTGTCAAGAGAAAAAATACTAGTCCAAATAAGAGTAATGATAATGCAAAGTTAGTAAGTCAGTCAGTCAGTGATGTTGGTCAGAATGTAAGTGGTAAAGATGACGATGACTGTGTGATAGTTGATGATGATGGTGATAGTCAAAAGAAGAAGGCGAAAGAAGATTTGAGCAGTAGAGTAGCAGCGTCAAGAAGATACAGGTGAGATAAGATAGCTGATAGTATGTTCTTAGCCTAATTACAAAGCTATAGATGTCATAGAATATTATTGTCATATTGTCATAGGTTGGGAAAGGAGAGGAATGTCATCGGTGAAGGTGATCGTTAGTATACTATAAAAGGGCCCCTTAAAACCTACACGCTGGGTCGCAAGTCCCAGGCGCCGACTGACATTCCTCTTTGTTCCACGCGATGGACCCGGCACCCGCACAGAGAATCCATGGATAGGTAAGAAGTTCGTCTCTATTTATACTTAATATAATAAAGCTGAAGAGTTTGTTTGTTTGAACGCGCTTATCTCAGGAATTAATGCTAATTTTTTTTGTATTATTTTGATAGTTTGACGAGGAAGGCGTAAGGCTTTAAGGCTTAAGGGTTTGGTATATACCTATATATACGGAAACCGAAAACCACGCGGACGGATTCGCGGACTCGACATCAGCAAGCGCACAAGGGTCGCAGATGCGTTGCCTGCCTTTAAATTGTTATAAAAAATCCTGTTGCACAACAATTTGTTTTTAATTTTATAACCCCTTACCCTCCACAACTATGCTCTGGAGACAGTACACACCTTTCATAGCACATCAGAACTACGGGTTAACTTAGTTCCAAAAACGACCAACAGATGGCACCACTACTCCTTTCCAAACAAACAAACTCTTCAGCTTTATTATTAGATTATATAGATTTAAACTTTATTGCACGACATAAAATTTGTACAAAAGGCGGACTAAATGCGTCATGGCGTTCTCTACCAGTCAACCTTAGTTCCATAAGCGACCAACAGATGGCACCACTACTCCTTTAAATCGCGTTAACGTCTCCACAGGGTTCGCTTAAGAGAGACCATGCGGAGACAGGTGGCGGAAATCAAGCAACTGAGGGAATACAATCAGAGACTGGTGGAAGAGAAAGCGGCTCTCCAGCTCGTCATCACGGAACATATGAGGAAGTGTCCTGAGGGTTTTCATTTGCGTGAGTTTTGTTAATAATATTCTTGTTAACTGGCCACACACAACTCCCAAGCCTGCAGATTAAAATCATAAAAGACATTGCTGATTTTTGTAGGGGAAGTGGCGTCTTTTTTTCGACGCTCGTCCATTAACCAAACGTTTTAATACCTATATTTGTATTCTTGAGGGCATAATAAACAATATTTGCTAAGGCAGTATAGCTGTAAACTAAGTATGATCTGAGGGAGACAGGTGGGAACTTTTTCGGTCCCAAATAAAACGGCATTGTCTTTTAATTATTAATTTCACGAGTTATTTCCAAAACCTTAGCGCTGGATAGCGACATCTATCGGTAACATTTTGGACTCTTACAACATGAAAGTATGGAAATCACACTCTATGACGTCACTCTTTTAAAGATTACTCCCTATTTTTGGAATTTAAAATAAAATAGTAAAAAAAAAATGTATTTGCTTACGTCTTAAAAGCGTCATCTTTTTGTGGAATAAAATTTAAAGTTATACGTGGCACCCTTCTTAACGAAAATATTATACATATGTAACGTACATATAATAATTCTTCTATTGTAATCGGAAAGAATTTGCATGTAAGAAACTCAATAGTTGCTTTAATCGTCAATTTTCTTCAGTTTCCCTGTAAAAACGTTTTTCTTACTAAATCAAGTAATTTTGACGAAATACTTAACTTTGAAACTGTCTCTTTACAGGATCAACGGCTGCCAGACTTGCTCAAGTAAACCAAACCAAACCAAATGATTCTATGTTATAATGCAATACAATAATAATTAATTATTTTGATAACCGCAAAGGTAGGTTAGCTTAGTGGAACTTCCACTCGAATGAGCCGCTCGTCTGGGGAAGTACCTCCACATACAGAAGACCACAGTGAAGTAGCACTTCGTAACTGTTGTGCTATGTGTCTGCTGGTGAGTAAGGTCGTCAGAGCTCAGTTGGGGAGGGTATGGGGTCTTAAAGGCAGGGAACGCATCTATACCTTAATCTCAGATTAATGAATACCATAGATGCTCATTATGACACGTTTGAGTGTCTCCACTAAAACGTCAATAATTCACTTAACTTTTCTTAAGTGAAAGTCTGTTTCTCTCTCAGTCTCTCTTAACTGAAGACGAGGACCACGCGATAATGGCGTCATCCCACTTGACAGTTCAGGCGGCAGGAGTACGTGTGTTTGCTATCTTGCTCTATCACACGTGATTTATGGTAAGCGGAAGAAGGATAGCATAACTGTAAAATTATTTGTTGCATCTAGTGATATTCATTAATCTGAGACCCTCATTGAGATTTGGACGATTCATGACAAGTTTATATTTTATGTCACAATTATATTTAATTAATTCATAATTGATACAATGTATGTAATTGAAGTTTATTATTAATTTATTTAAGTTAATCAATTGATCTCTGGAGTTATTGGTATAGAAACACACTAGGGCGAAAAAACTCGACCGAAATTCGGCAGGATTACGCTCGCAAAGTATTTTAAATGGAGGATGACACACTGTGACGAAAAAACGTTGCGTAATCTTGTATAGAAAATGATCTTCAGCCGAACCTCTGTCGCGTTTTTTCGGCTTAGTGTTTTCCTACACTTGAATGTATATTTTAAAATATATGAATTATGTTATGTATAAATATGCGCTTGGAATACATATATACTATCGGCATTGGATAGATTAAAATAGCTTTATTATTGTTTTTATCACAAATTAATTGTTCAGTTTGTAAATACATATTATATTATAAATTGTAAATGCATAAACCCACCTAATTTAATAATTTAAAAATATTTATAAATAGCTTATTAACAAATATGACTTTGTTTTTTAAAACAAAAAAGTTAATTCATCATAATTATATGAAACGAGCAATAAAATAATGTGAAATTAAAAAGGAAAGGATTTCATTTCTTTCTTCCAAAGTTATTACAATGTATCGATTTTGGTCTGTCCTCCGTAACCCTTACATGGGAAACCAGACCATTTGGATCATATACGGGACGAACGGCTTAACGTGCCTTCTAAAGCACGGAATCATCATTCTTATCGGACAATCAGGTGATTCAAGCCTGCAATGTCTTAACCAAACCGAGAAAACTAACACTGTGAAAGTGTTCTCCGCGGGATTCGAACCCACGACTTCCATGATTTTGGAGCACAGCGTTCTAATCACTACACCACCGAGAAAGTAATAGAACGTTGTATTAATTCTTATAAGTTACAGGGTATGGGTAATTAAAACTGCATATTTTATAACAATATCTCTATATTTATGGCACTTGAATATTTGACGAAACACTTGCAATTATTTACCTTAAGTTCGAAAGCTATGAGAAAACAATTAGGCTCAAATTTCAGTGGCAACTGTATCATATTTCTTAATAAGAATTTTGTACTATTCATTTTTTAAGCTTTTATCATTTTTTTAAACTTAATTACTTCAAAATGGTCTTGAAAGAAGTTTTTTTGAAGAATATTCCACTAATTTTGTAAGCTTGTTCTAATAAGAGGAAAAAATCTTGCTTTTGCATTCATTAACTCATAAGTTCATTGGTACTTATGGTCATACAAGCTTTTTTTTGCTCAAGAAAGTTTTGTATTCTGGTAACACTGACTACTAATAAGAAACTTTCATCAATGTGTTGCCATATACGGAGAAATAGACACAGTTGCCACTAAAGTCTAGACCAGATTTAGATCTTTAATACTGCTCGTTTATTGTCAGAAATAGCAATTTTGATTCAAACTTTTGGTTTACATAAGTATTCATTCAGCAATCTTGACTGTCTTTTAACTATGGCGAAAATTAAGGCGGGAATTTGCTTTTATAAATAAAATGTATGTCTCTTCCTAGACAAGACCAGTTTAGAAGAAGCATTTTCTTAAATTGTAACCAATATAATTGCGGGTTACCTATGCCTATGGTCCTATGCCCTGAAGGTCAAATGTTTTCCTTTCACACTTTTTTCTTTTAAGATTTTAACATTTTGGTAAACAGTCGTAATTTATTTCAAAGATACAGTCAATACACTGAATGGATTCTACTTATAAATAAATGGATACAGTTTTGTTTAGATGTAAGGTTGACTTTTTTAAACCGACGTATAGTTAAGGGGAAGTGTAAGAAAGAATTGTAGTGTCAAAAAAATATCGGTTTAAAAAAGTCAACCAATATTCATTTTTGACAACGGATGACATGAGAAAAATATGACAACGGGCCACATAGTGTTTTAGATATATTCGGGGATGCGGAACAAGCGATTTTAAGAACATATTAAAAACATTTTATCAAAAAAGAAAAAAAAACTTTTTCACAAAATAGTTTTTTTGTAACTAAACATCGTATTTTTAATCAATTATTGACAATACTGTATGCAAAAATATTATAACCAACGAAAAAAAAAATGGGAGAATTTTTTAATAAAAAATTGGATGCGTCTTTTTGCTCTGAAAAACCGTTTGTTCTATCTCCCCTCTGAGAGGGTCGGCGAGCAGTAGACTCGACATTTTGAAAGTTAAACGCAAAGCAATCAGCTGTTAGTGGTATCAAAAGTAAAAGTGCAATCATTATTTATTATTTTTTGTATTTTTTCCATCACTTTTAGATAAAATTCAATTGTTTTAACTGTTTTTAATGATTAAAAAAAAACATGACTTATTAACACCAACTAAAAATGTACTTAAATACATTAATTATTGGAATACAATTAAAAAGGTCTGAAACTTCGGAAAAATCAAGCATTAATTAATTCACGAATTTTATCCAAAAGTTGTTTTTGTTATATCAAAAAATAAACTCATGCGGAATAAAACCCCGAGAAGAGGCGAACCTCACTCAACAACAAAGCCCAATCCTGCATAGATATGTTTTAAACTCTAATTGACTATGTAACTTTATTTTCAGAACGGCTATTCAATCTAAATGCGTGATATGCAATAAGTAATTAGAAGGTGAAGAAAGAAGTTTCAAATTTAAATAAATGTGTTGGGACACATTTTTTTCAATCGCCATTTTTAAGTAAAAAAAAAATTTTTTTTTGTAAAAATGTGTCCCAGCACTACATTTACATTTTTATATTTATAACTATTATATTAAATTAAAGCGAATAGGATAAAATTGTATTTACTTATGTCTTATAAACAGCTTTCGTAATAAAAATTCTAGATACAATACTCATTCAAACTAGCCATCACTTTGAACACTTTCTACCGTGTTAGTAGATTTATTTTTCTACTGGCAACATTGCGCTTATTAAAGAGGTAGATCTCCAGCGTAAACGCAGCGCATTTTGAACTCAATCTAATGTTGATAATGTTCAAATTACAATGTCAATTTTGTTAGTGACGGCTAATTCAATATGGTAGTTTATAAAGGGTTTTTTCTTAGCATTCCAGGGTGTCTCGGCTGGGTGAAAAGCCCGTCTACGGTGCTGTGACTCATGCCAGACCGCTTATACCATAACATTGTTGCTAGCCTTAAAAATTTAAATTATTACCACATGCAATGAATGTGATATTTTTTTAAAAGATAAAACCTACTCCCATCTGGCGGCACTTGGAATGTTCAGAAAGAAAACGGTCTTAATGGATTTCCGAACATTTTCCAAGTGTTGCCAGAATAAGAAATAAGTGATAGATTATAATGAAAAATTATTAGACACGCAAGTGTCAGGAGATTAATTCACTAAATAATTAATAACAATTATAGGAAGATTATTTCTATTATACTTTATGATATTATATTGTATCTATATTTTTTCATAATTATTTTACATATCAAATAACCTATTATATGCTTTGCACTCAATATATTATAACTATATATATTTATATATACAAGGGTAAATGAAAGCAAAAATAAGTCGACTTATAATTAAGTGCCGCTTGTAAAAAGCTAGACACAGTTTGATGGTGAATAAATCACCCATGACTAATATAACTCTGTGTATTAATAAAGGAACTACAGTGGTATTTTATTCTTCTATTCGTGGATTAAATTTAATTTACTGGCAACACTGCCTGGACTGGCTGTAGGGATGTGACTAGCCTATAGCATGTTGGGAAAATATATCGATAATTCTTTTCCTAATGTTTCATTACTTGCGGCTATTGTTATTCGATCTAGAAGTAGCTGTGCCCTGTATTCTAATTAAATACTTATTCCAGCCATTATTTCAATTTAAATTAAATCTATTTATTTTCCTGGTTGAACTAAACATTCAAATAAACGTAAACTTATGCTGTGTTATCAGAATATAAGATTAAACTAATTTTTAATAATAACGTTTCTAAGTTGACAGAACTCAATACTTTTTATCAATTTTGACCACCATTAAAAAAAAGTCGCTGTCGAAAAGCAAATCATAATAACGATTTCGTCTTGCATTGGCAAGCGTGGTGATTTATTAAGCTAATACCCGTATTGATCACCAAAAAAACGTCGCTTAAACACCTATGTCATATTCGTTGACTGATAGTTTTTGGTATCGGTTACCTACTCCTATTTCTAGCCTAGCTTACGTGAAAATGTCAGTAAATTAAATATAATCATTAAAAACAAATCAGCAAAGACTGTTAGGAGTTCAGAAGGACTTTTAAGAATATTGATTGGGTCGTGTTGGATGTGTTAAAATAGCTGGACTTTTTTCAAATAGAATTTTTGGATCTTTTATAATATAACTAGCGGCCCGCCCCGGCTTCGCCCGTGGTACTTGTCCACTATTTAATGGATGATATTATACATAAAAACCTTCCTCATGAGTTACTCTATCTATTAAAAAAAAACCGCATCAAAATCCGTTGCGTAGTTTTAAAGATTTAAGCGTTCATAGGGACATACAAAACACATAGGGACAGAAAAAGCGACTTTGTTTTATACTATGTAGTGATATAACGCCTCGATGGTCTATTGGTTTAAGTACCAGGCCTTGGTCTCGAGGTCCTGGGTTCGATACCCGGGTCGGGCAAACTTTGTGTTGATTTTTCTGAACACAGCCCGGGTTTGTGATCACCAATCCGCCATTTGGCAAGCGTGGTGATTAAGCCAAAACCCATCTTTGTAACGAAAACATGATTTCAAGTGATGAAGGCCTTTGCCCTGCAGTGGGACATTAATAGCTTATACTTTACTTTATACTTTTATAATATGAAAATTGCCTGGGTATAATATGTGTTCGAATCTCGCGAGGACCACCACTTTGTGTAGGTTTTCTCCGTTTGGTAAGGACAGTGCAGTGAAGCCGTTGTTCTAGACTTTGATCCAAATTGTCTGGTTTCTCTTGTGTGGGTTGTGGAGGTCAGACGACTGTCGCTCCAATGTGATTACCAGGCTTGTTAATTCAGGATCATAGTCGAAGCGTACCCTGGGATTCAAGGCAGTGGCCGAGGATGCAACCGGGAGAAGCGCTAACATGATGATGATGATCTTTAAAGATATCATAGTATCTTAAATGGCGTACCACTCTATTATGGTTAGCAAAAAAGTGTGTGTTTTTATTTTAAACAATGATGACAACTTTCAGTAATGAGGAATACGACTCAAGAAGGAAATAACTTTATGGTTTTCTCAGGTTAGTTAGGGCATTGAAGTCTTGAAACACCTGATTGTCTGATAAGAGCGATGATTCCGTGCTTCGGAAGGCACATTGAGCCATAATTCCCTACTATGATTCATAAAAAATCCTAGTTTCTGTTGTAAGGGTCATGGATGTCAGATGGCAGTCGTTCCAATGTAAAAATAACCATGCTGGTCAAATCTGGATCATAGTCGCAGCGTACCCTAGTGTACAATATGGATGTACCGGGATAAACGCTAGAATGAAGAGATGGTTTTTATGACACCGAAGTAACTTTATTTTAAGTCATCCAGCTATTTTAACTAAAGACTGTGCATAATATCAACTAATCGGATAACTAAATAAGTCATACCTAATCAGGGACTGAAGTGACGTGCCTTATCAAACTTATCGACATCGATAAAATATCGATAAATACGACTAAATCGATTTAGTAATAATTGTGATCTGTTCTATTGTTTTAATCTTATAAAATATGAAATTGTTCCAAGGTCACTTGAATTGGCCGACATGATTTATTTTATTTTATTTATTATTAAAATATTTCTGTACTTTGGGTCCGATTACTCCATTCATAATGTAACAGTCTTTGTTGCTGTTTAGCCCTAATTTTTGTCTGTAAAATACTGATTGACAGTTCTTTGACAATATTATGTCAAAATATTTTCTTGGAATTGGACAATTGGGTAAAGTAATAACTGTCAAAATTTTTACTACAGGCATTCCTGATTTTAATAACTACCATTTTATCTGGTGTGTCTCATTTATATTTAAACCAGACAGATCCCAATGATGAATAATGATTCCTAAAAGTAAATAAAATTGAATTGATACTTTCAATAAAACTTGAAAGTTTAATTTCTTTCTATCAACTCAAAAGATCTTCCCCCTTTCACTCAAATAACTTTACATGAATTTTGTTTGGGATTATTCTTCTTGTTTAGTTTTTACATATTATACGAAAATAATTTTTAATCTGGGCCTCGACACAAGTTAACTTTGAGCGTTCTGGAAGTTCGTTATCGACTCGACTGCCATTTCTCACACGTAGTATCTGCACGAGTGAGATGACAATGTACGTCGAAGGAATAGCGAAGTTTGAGTACGCTAAATATGGCAATTTGTCTTGAACCGTAACCAGTATTTTACAAACATATAGCAACGCGAAAGTTACTGTTAACTTTAAACTCCTAACTTTACTGTCAACGCAAATTTGTACCTACAACGCCAAATTTTTATTACTGCTAACCAATTTCATTATCAAACACTAAGCAGAAACTTAACAATTAAAATATTATCATATGTTAACGATTAAACATTATTTGGTGTTTAATTTCGTATAGTAATTTAGTCTACCTTAATACGCGTAGCTCCTACTTTCTATATTTAAACTTTGTCGTCCTTATTACTAGCTCACTTCAAAAAACAACAAACCACACTCGTTTTAAGTTAATTTATTAAAAAAAACAGCGTCAAACCAACGGTAATGCATGCAACTTTGAATTTTGTTTCGCGTTCGAACTCTTTGTAATTTGGAAGCGAATTATTTGCAAATGGCATTGTTTTGAAAAGCATCAAATTAATTCCTTACTTGAAAAAGTAAGATTAACAAAAAAAATACATTTACGGATACAATTTGATCTTTAGGGCATGTACATTTAGTATCTTTCATAATAATTTATCTGTTGCTTTTCTTGATTTTAAAGTGCAATATAGTTTTTTGTTTACAGTATCTGCAATGTATTCGAAAAGTAGCTAAACAACAGTTCATTTGTTACTCTTTTTTTTGTGTATGGGCAAACGAGCTGGTGGGCCGCCCGATGGAAAGCAATCACCGCCGCCTATGGACATCCGCGACACCAGAGGTATCGTTGATGTGTTGCCGGCCTTAAAGGGGTGTGGACCTCCGGCACACTCACAAACCAGACGAAACACAATAGTAAATACTATTATTTCACGCTGATGTTATGTGAGAGGGTGGTACTTCCCATTCGTGCTGTGAAACAGCATGGCTCTACCACTAAGTCATGGAGTTGATTGTAAAGACCAGATGGCGTTGCTGAAACTCCTTGTCCCCCTTTTTAGGAAGGAAGATGCACGTTTTTCAAAGGTCTTTTAGATGTACTTTTGCCAGAAATACGCGGCAATATATGAAGTGTCTTCTTATACGTACGGTGGTTGACCGCCACTTGTCAAGATAATATGGATATAATAAACGATTTTCATTATGTAAGGGCAAGACGGTCACCCGATTGTAAGTGATCACCGCTGCCAATGGACATCAACTTTTCCAAAAGGGTCACTGATGCGTTGCCTGCCTTTAAAGCCTCTTACCTACCTCTACAAAGCTCTGGAGAGCTTACACATCAGCAGAAACATGTACCTCTTTCAAATTGTATCCGTAATAATGTCGTCAAAAATAATCCCTTTCAATCTTTCGAGTCTTTCTACCGGAACTATGGCTAAATTAGGCGGTCCGCCCTACAGAGGTCATATAACCCGCCTAAAACGGGTTCACATGGACAATTTACCTATTGTTACACTTTGTTCTTATCAAAAACTCTCAGGTATCTAAGTGCTCTATATATTGGTCATTTCAGTCGGCTTAACTATATTTTGTCTTTATCTAAACTAACTACTAGACAAAGACAGAAAATAGATTCACGTCAAAATGACCCTAACTGCCGAATCTACTTATAAAACATAGAAACACAACCTTTTTACATTTTATCGACCTTTTTTCATAATTTTATGGCATCGTTTTATTGCCATTATACGATTTTAAGTTAACCTAACCTACTTAAATGATTAACGAATAATTTTTAATATCCCATCTACGACGTACGGCAGTTCACGCTAGTTCATTCCAATTCGTATTCTATCTAATGTGTTTTCACTTCTATTTATGTGCATCTATGAGCAAATTCTGGTCAAAACATGGACCAATCACGAAGCACGCGGAGAAAACATTTTGTTCATCGATATCGATATTTCCATCGATACTTTCGCATCACTATGTGACTGAGCAATATTTACATGCTATTCTTTTAATTTAAATTTTGGAAAACCACTTCTTAACTCTCTATAACTGTGGGCGCGATCGTGATCTATACCATTTGTGGAAGAAAATGTTAGATGTGTCAAATTATCATTCGGCCATCTTTTAATATAGGGATTTAAATTTGTCGAAATGATGAAAAATCACCACAAAAAGTTTACCGACATTACGTACGGTATGAACGCAAAACTGCAATTTGAAAACCTACTCCTAATAGGCATTTATGATTGCAATTTTAATTCTGATAATGAACCTATATATTTTGTTTTTGGATATAAATAACCTACGGGACCTAAATTAATAAATTCATTAGACTAACATACCAATCGCCTAGCCCTAAACTAAGCTCGAAGCTTGTACTATGGAAACTAGGGACCAGATTGACCTACTTAAAATACTTTAATAAGCATACATGACTCGAGTGTAAAACCTAGTAGTGGCAAGAGACCCTGGCTACAAAACGAAGGGTTCGGATCCCGCTAGGGGCAAATGTTTGTGTGATGAACATTGGCATTTGTATTTGAGTCATGGATGTTTATTAAAGTATTTAAGTATGTCTATCCGATCCATAGCACCCATAGTTCAAGCTTCGAGCTTTGGACCTAGGCAATTGGTGTGTTAGTCCAAAGTATCTATTCCAATGTTATTGACACATCTACACATTTTCAATATAAAATACGGTCTAAATCACGATACACGCTTTATGCCTTATTTTTATTTAGTAAATTTAGAGCAAAATGCTGAACATGATAAACTTGCCTTAAACTAGTGCTTAGTTTTTACTAATTGTCCAGCAAAAGCTTCGTTACGACTTTGAGTGACTTTTAAACACTAAAAGCGACTAAACATGACTAAAAGCGATAAAAAACACTTGAAACCACGGCTGTTGTAACACAGCCGAAACGTCAAGCAGTAAGTAGTAAATTACTACAAATAATATCGCGTTTAGTCCCATTTAGTCTGTTTAGTGTTTATAAAGAAACGCGAAAGTCTTAAATCTTACACTTTATATAAATCAGATTATTGCTAGCATTTTACGAGCAGAACGTTTTAAATTTTATAACGGATTATTCCTTTATTATCCCATTTTATTACTAAATTACGCTCAAATGTAATTTAAATAATGATAAGTTTGAGCGCAAACGATTATGATCCGTATGGAGTTAACAATAAGGGTCATGTCGTGCGCTCAAGTTTGATAAATTATACTTGAGCATGGAATAGCAATATTTATTTAAATTCCATTGTGACTCCTCTGTGCAATGTAAATAAAAATAATGCTTCCACTATAAAGAAGGCTGCCATTTTAGTTTTTTAACCAATAGAATCATTTTTTTTAGTTTTGTATCAGATTTTAGGTGATTTTCACTATTTTCAGAACTTGATAGATTACCTGGCAGTTAGCATTTACAACATTAAGTTGTTTCATACTTAACTGTAACTTATTTGTTTAACATATTTTTCATGATCAAGTCCAAGTTGTTTTTAAATTAAATTATTAAAATAACTGTGATACTTTTAGCACTGAATGTTGAGTAGTGAAGTAACTATTGTGTATTTTTCTGTTATTTAAGATTACAATGGATTCCCATCTTCTATATTCACATTGCTCAAGGAGACCACAACTGGACAAATCCGTGGGACTGAGAATAACCGAGCACCGTAAAAACTAAGCACCGAACTAAACTACAACTACTATTGGACGAAGAGTTAAATTTCAACTATTATCCAAGTCCGTTTCAGTCGATCGAGTGTCGAGATATCAAACAAACATAGATTTAAATTAGATATGCCCTCGCCATAGTTCAACACGCTCCGACATAGGCCCTGTAATGTGAAGCAACTGTCGCGTCACATCGTAGTAACCTTAGTACGTCGCGTCAATAAAAATAATGCCATAGTTTTCTGGTGTAGGGGCATATACAATTTAAATAAATGCAAACAAAACGTTATTTCGCCTTAATTCCTCAAATATCTTAATTTATTTCACCAATCTCACATTAAAAAATGAAAATATGCTGATTATTCCTATTTAGAACTATATTTGAACATGTTTAATTACTTATTTCCATTTTTTAATGTAAATTTTATGAATTACAAGTGAAGGGATTAGGAGAAAGAACGTATTCAATTAGTCGATGGTAGCACACTCCATTGTTCAATTGAATATTCTAATCGATTAGATGAGTCAATAAATCGATTTAATTTTCAGATTCTTTTTGACTATAGTGTTCTATTTCCAGGATATTGGGATTATTATTAAAAAAAATAACTAGACTACTTTTAGTAAATCTGGTGTTTTGGTCATTTATCAATTAGAATATTCAATAAACAATGCTTCACAAAAACAGCAAAGTCTCAATCCAGCAGGTCATAATCATCACAATTTATGCAATTTGATTAAAATAGTTCAGTGAATCGTTCGCACCAAGTTTATGCCCTTTCCCCGATGTACCTATTGGGTAAATCGATGTACCCAGTGCGTAAATTGATGTACCTAGTGCGTAAATATATGTACCCAACGGATTAATCGATGTACCCATCAGATAAAACAATGTATCCAATGTGTAAGTTGACATACTTTACACGTAGTGTGTAAATTGATTTACCTATCGCAGAAATCGACCTATCTAGCAGGTAAATCGCTATGGTCATTAGATAAAGACTGGGTATGTTGATTTAAGCGCTAGGTAGTCGACCTAATGCTTAAATCGACATTCTCAATGCGTCAATCTTCATACCCATCTGATAAATGAATTTACCCAAATGTATATCAGTTACCTATCGTGTAAATTAATTTACCCATATATAAATCAATTTACCCATCGTGTAAATCAATTTTCCCACCCCATAAATCAATTTACCCACTCCATAAATCAATTTACCCACCACACAAATCAATTTACCCACCACATAAATCAATTTACCCACCCCATAAATCAATTTACCCACCCAAACGATTCACTCAAACCCCAGCTACCTCGACGTCGATCGACTGACTCAGTAATCTCTACTTCACCTGCATGCACATGCGATCGCTAGCACCGTGAGGGCTAAAGTCGTGCCGACAGCCGTCGCCGTGTTACACATGTCCTCTTCGCAGAAACACATGTGGCCAGTGCCGGTACTTTCCATCATGCAAACGTGGTCGACCATGAATAAGTTGATTTGGAGCTGCGATGTGCACGTTCGACGGACTACCTCGTACGCTGGAATTAGAGAAAGAGAGGATTTTAGTCGACATAAAAACATAAAATTTAAAATCAAATTTAAAATATGCTTTATTTACGTAGGCACTTATAAACCATCAATAACATCACAATATAGAATGACTCTACCACTGACTTCGGAACGCAGTAATCTGTCGAGAAGAAGCGGCAAGAAACCATTTGCCCTTTTCAATCGCCAATAATTACAATAATTTTCTCCACATTAATTTCATTACGTACTCTGTAACTAAGTCGTACAGGTCCTTATGTTAAATTTTTCAGCGCGGTCCATGAATACTAGTGACACCAGAGGAGGCACAAACGCGTTGCAGGGCCGTTAAGAGGAAGTACGCTCTTTGTTTGAAGGTGTGAGTGTAGGACCGCAAATAGCTCAAGTAACAGTTCATTCCATAGTTTGGATGTGCGAGGCAGAGAGTTTCTTAAAAAACGCACAGTAGTGGACTACCAGTCATCTAAACCATGACGATAGAACTGGTAGGCTAACCAAGATGCTACTCTGACGATTATTCATCTACGCTTTAGTCGCGACTTCTATCTCTACGTCACTACTTACACACAACTATCTATGTCAGCTAGATGGAGATATAAGTAGCTACAATAGCGTTGGCGAATAATCATCAAAGTGGCATCTTGGCTAGCCTACCCGTTGTCGCGTAGAACGATGGCGAAAAGCAAAAAACAGCGAAAAAAATATAACTTCAGATACTCACGACTCTTAGAATACCGCACCATCTTGACGCAGCAGCCGTTGCAGGTCTGCAGCGGCGGCTGGTCGCGCGGCAGGGCCGTGTAGTTGAACGGGTCCTTGCAGCGGAAGTCGGTCCAGCTGTCACACTCGTAGCAGTAGATCGTGCGCGCTGTGGGACAGGCGAAGAGTTATACAGCTGTTAAATACTTAGTCATTATGCAACTGTTATACAACTAAGACTGTTCATCTGTTTTACAGTAGCTGTAAAACAGCTGTAATACAGCTGCTATGCTTAAGTGTATAAAGGGTGATTGTAGATTGCGATTTATTTCGATTATGGTGGAGAAATTATAATATGTATGTACTAGTCTGACTTCCGATGCAAAAATATTCCTTGCAACGGAAGTCTGTCCAGCTATCGCACTAGTAGCAGTAGATCGTGCGCGCTATGGGACAGGCGGAGAGTTAAATATATATTTAATTTAATTACATGAATATGTGAAAGTTTTAATACGTGTGCCGGATTGCTAAAAAAGTAGACCCGCGGATACGGATACGGGTACGGATCTTTATTTTCTAACGCAAACAATATAGGCGCGAGTGAGCTTGAAACTACAGTTGACACTAGATTGCAATTTATTTCGATTATGGCGGAGAATTTATGTGTTATATGTATGTACGATTGGAGTCTGACTTCTGATGCAAAAATATTCCTTGCAACAGAAGACAGAGCAGCTGTGGTCGTGCTGTGTGACAGGCGGAGAGTTATACAGCTGTTATAGAGCTGTCTTAGAACGTTTATACAGCTGCTATACAGCTTGCAGCTAATGGTGTAGAATGGTGATTCGAGGTTGAATAGATTGATGATGGCGAAAATCCGTTTACAAAATGCCGTACTGCACTTCAAAGAGGCACAGGACGGCATTTTGTTACCCTTTTCGTAAAAACAGCACACATTTGGGCCTTGCAACTGGTGACTGTCTCTCTACAAAAAGCGACTGTCGCTCTTATTTAAGTGCCAATTTCGAAGTTTGGTGAGGGCAAATCTAACGATTGAAATCTATGGCAATAACTCTATCTTTTTAGTAGCAGATAAGTGATTTCGCTTTTGATCCTACATTGCGAATGTACAGCTGCTCTTCAACTGTCGTAAAGCTGCTATGCTTTTGACTGGAGACTTAAGGGTGTTACAAGATTATGATTGTATGGTGGAGGTGCTTTTTATAACAGTTGTTTTGTGGTCTGACTTCCGATGCAAATTATGGTTTTCCTGCAGCGGAAGTCAGTCGCTGTGGGACAGATTGAAAATTTGTACGGCTGATATATAACTGTTATACAGCTTCTTTAGAACTGTTTTACAGCTGATATGCATTTGCAGCTAACATTGTTATATAACTGCTATACAACTGTAGTACAACTGTCAAATTGTGATTTAAGGGGTGATTGTAGAAGAATATGATGAGAAACTATTTATTAATTCAGTAAATCGTTTGCTACAATTTTATGCCCGTTCCCCGATGCACCCATTGGGTACGATGTATGTACCTAGGGCGTAAATCATTGTACCCATCGGATAAATCGATTTATTTACTTCATTAGATAGATATATTTTTTTAGCCCTAATTGTTATTTTATCTAACAATGCGTTTTCTAAATAAACCTTTTCTATTTCGATTGATATCTCGTCATAATTTTAAGGTTATTACAATTTTGTATCCTTTCTTTTAGCATTTATTCGAAGAAATGGGGTAGTACCTACTTTTCTAGGCCGGTACTATATTACCACTTAAGTACATAATGACTACTTACTTTACTGCACTACAAGTCTAGAATTCTAGATATACTGTAGGTACATCGCGTGCCAAAACAGCCTTGCCAGTACGGCGACTGCTGCAAATAACTGTAAATCTAAGCTAGTTACAGCCTAGGGTTGCTAAATTAACCTAGTTCTAGACCTGACCTAGGGCTTGTAGGAATTCTGCGAACGAAGCGTTTTTAAAGACATAAGCTCGAATCAATAAGTTCTTTGAATAAAGGATCACGTAATGTCATTCTAAACTGGTTTAAAAAGAGGTTATAAATTTAATTTGTCACGACAAGTTCCCTGGTTTGATGGTAAGAGACCGATTAACTTAGAGTTTCTGATTGAGTGAATAATTGTAAAAAGTACAAATTTTGTCCAATGCGAGACAGCTGGTCGTATCTTATCAGTGAAATACAATTACTACGCTCGTCCTGCTCCATAAGCAACGTGGTGTTGGGGGGCCGAAGCTCACAGGACGAAAATAGCAAGTTGGCCAATGCAGGATATGCCAAATTTGGTAGGAAATTTACTTTTTATTATCTGAATTTAATAACATTGCCACTAAACTAATTTGTTACACCTTCTATATCTGTATCTAACGGTTGTCAAAGCATAAATCAATGGTTTTTTCCATTAAAAATGTCAACCCTATAATGTTGTCGTGTGTTTAAACGCGGTTCACAAACCACCCTTGACATGAAAACCTGATTATAATATAAATTATTATTTCACACGAAATCACTAACTACGGCTAATTATGTAGCCTTGGGATTTCTAGGATTTTATTTCTAACAAAGAAAATACAAATTGAAACTTTATAAAATTTCTCTACGGTCGTGTCAGATTGCTGTCCCACCGTATTATGAAAGTGAGGGAATAGGGAGTGCACCTGTGCTTGCGCGCTCACTTGTGCACTATAATATATCCTGCGTACCTGGCTGATCGTAAGGCGGAAGGGGTACTATTATTATGTTATTCATTAATCTGAGTATAAAATAAGGGCGAAAAGTGCCAAGATTTTGAAAAGAAAGCACTTTCATTGTAGAAAAGATTGCCCCTGCTACTTTGTTTACATACTTTCAAATGCTAAAAAACGGACTATAGTCGCCTTACAACCAGTTAAACATATCAGAGGATATTACAAGAAAACTAGATTAGGTAAGATCTATTTTAAAAGAGGAACTAATTGAATTATCAGCGCATCCCTATTCGAGCATTAACCTTGTTAGTGATGTGAAATATCGATGTCGATAATTAGATCTTGACTTGCGTAACTAATCCTTTGACTTTGTAAGAAAGTGACGTTTAAATACGCAGACGTACAGATTTTATTTAAGTTATTTTTAGTCTAAATAGTTAATAAGTACTATTCGACGTTCAATATTAGTTATTTTGTCCTTATTTCTTACTAGCGGCCGCCCGCGACTTCGTCTAACTAACTTCTAATACAATAACTGCGAAAGTAATGTGCCTATCTGTCTGCTACGCTTTCCCGCTTAAACCTCGCCCGATTTTAATGAAAGGACATGTCCATAAATGTATGGACAAAAAACCCAGAATCGACAGGAATGAAATGTATACCAGTGGATTGGCATTGAAATGTAATGTTATGTTACCAAGGGGGCAACCCTGAAATCGTTATAGTATAGGAGCTAGAAGCAAAATAAAATAAGGAAAAATTCGTTCAAAACAATAATAAAATAAGTTTACGTCATGTTGAGACTTAATATGACGTTGTTTTAATGTTGTATCACATGTGATAATTATCATCATCATCTTTCACAAGCAACAGCAACCTAATATCAACATCATATTAAATCACATCATAACAAACACTCTGTTTTTTGAATATTTTTTTCTTCTGGCCCATAGATACTTCAATCGTTACAGTACTGTGTGTATTATTGGTAATTCTGTGGCTAAAGATTGCAAATATAAAAATAGTTGGTATATTATAGGAGCAAAGAGCCATGCTGTGGGTGAGAATATCGTTGTTATTATGTTGCTGTTGCTTGTGAAATGTGTTGTTGATAATCATCACAAGTGAAACAATATTGAAACAACGTCATATTAAGCCACAACATGACGTAAACTTTGTTTAGAACGATTTTTTTCCTTATTTTATTTTATTCTCCTAGCTCCTATACTATAACGATTTCAGGGTTGCCCTCTTGGTAACATTATATTATATTCCAATGTCAATCCACTGGTATACATTTCATTCCTGTCGAATCTGGGTCATTTTTTGGACATCACCTTTGGCTCAGAAAATAAAAGGGATATGAGTTCATTATAAAAATATCGTGCAAGAATGCCTAGTACCTATACAAAGACGTTTTTGATTTTTTTTTGAAATGAAATGAAATAATGAAGTTAACTTTTTCAAGAATAAATCGCCAACATTTGTACTTTTTAGGGTTCCGTAGCCAAAATGGCAAAAAAACGGAATCCTTATAGATTCGTCATGTCTGTCTGTCTGTCTGTCTGTCCGCCAGTCTGTCACAGCCACTTTATTCCGAAACTATAAGTACTATACTGTTGAAACTTAGTGAGTGGATGTATTCTGTGAACCGCAACAAAGTTTTCATACGAAAATAGAAAAAAAATAAAAAAAGTGGGGGGTCCCCATAGTCAGAACTGAAACTCGAAATTTTTTTTTTCATTAAATATATACGTGCGGGGTATCTATGGATAGGTCTTTAAAAATTACATTAAGGTTTCTAATATCACTTTTTTCTTAATTGAATACTTTGCGTGACAGACCCTTCCAAAGTGGAAAAAAGTGTGTCCCCCCCCTCTAACTTCTAAAATAAGAGGATGATAAAACTGAAATAATTATATAATGTACATTACCACAAAAACTACCAACGAAAATTAGTTCGAAAGAAATCTATTCAGTAGTTTTTAATACGTCAAAAATAGAATTTGTACGGAACCCTCAGTGCGGGAGTCCGACTCGCACTTGGCCAATTTTTTTTTGGATTGGATCAGACAAGAAGAGTCACGGTTGAATACTAAACTGTATTTTATTTTGGTTAATACTAAAATTGTAACTTATGTTCTATGTTAAATGATCGAGAGTGTATGGTTATTTGTGTTTGAGTTGATGATTTTATTTTGGCTACACAGCTAAAATGTTCTATACCTACTTATTACTAATGTGGTACTATTGATGAATTTTTGGGACTTTTTAAGTAGTTTTTGGACCCACTTGTGCGCAGTAGATCTTTAATGTCCAAATGTTCCTATAATTTACAAAGCAAAGCTTTCTGTAAGATGAAGACTAACTTAACTTAATTTAGAATGGAACATGACCTATTTTTAAAGCTTGAATTGACGTCTTCTTTAGTCATTACAAAAATGACTTTTTAGTCCCGTGGTCCGAATTTTTCCTACCTGTTTAATCTATAATTATGGTTTTACCTAACCATGGCGCAAGACAACACAATTATAATATAAATTTGACAAAATCCGAAAATTAAAAAAAAAAACAAAAAATTATCTGATGCTTTATACAAATAAATTATTTAGGTTAATTTCACCAAAATAAGTTGGGTTCCTGATAAGTAATTTATTTATTTGCTTGTCACATGGTTTAAAAATGTAAAAAATGGTTATCTGGTAGACGAATCGTACAATCAGTACAACAGTCAGATAGAACATTCTAACATAATTAAGTATATTAAATTGTGTAGTCCTACATTATTTATTATTGGTACTACTACATTTTTTTTCTAGTTGGGAGTTAATAGCAGAATAACACGACAATACCAGATACCTACAATTTTTTTTGACCTGGGAATTGAACCCAGGTCTTCGAGGTCACGGCACAGTAACTAAACTGCTAGGCTAGACAAACGAAGCATGAGATGAATTGTAAGTGATTTATAAGTGCCTCACTGAGGCCTACATAAATAAAGTATATTTTGATTTTGATTTTTTGAATTAGTGGTAGTATTACTAATAACATACAGTAGTAGTACTACTAGTAACATAGAGTGGTAGTATACTATATTTATGTAGTAGTACTACTACGATAGTAGTACCAATAATAAAAATGAAAATACCTATTTCTACGAGCAGAAAAGCGTTGGACCACGGGCTTTGGCAAGACGATGACTTAATTTAATTAAAGCTATATCTTAACAGCACATAAAGTAACATATATACATTAATATATAGTCTTCCTTCAAAAAACATGCTTGAATGGTTAGATAAATAATTGTATCTTAAATATAAGTACATAACTTTACTACATGTGAGATCTTAATTGAATAAAGATACTAGCAAAATAACTCATTACAATTTATAATAAGAAACAAAATATTAACTTTTATACATTTCTGTATTTACTTAACTACTTACATACTTTTGTTATCAAAGTCCACGGCAGATAAATACTTATACCAACATTTTTTTCCAGAATGTCAATTTTCCTTATTTAATTTAACAATTACATGAACCATTCAATTCAACATGTTTTTTGAAAAAAGTCCAAATTATTATATTCTTACCTGCGGAGTTTCTACATAAAACAGTTAAACCTACCTTTTTTTTATTCTACAACAAATCTGTTGGCATCTTCATGTTATTTTTCTCATCCTATATTTTATTGATAAATAAATAAATAAATAAAAAGTGTATGCCTGCATTTAATCCTTGGAAAAAATAATGCGTAGGTGTAACTACAAAATAAATGAATAAATGTTATAATTTGTGTAATCTGAAATGTGTAGATTTCTTAATGTAAAATAATAAAAAAATATTAATGTCATAATTTGCAATGTTGTATGAATGAAATGGACTATGTGGCTAAATGCACAAACCGTGCGAAGCCAGAAAAAATAAAATAAATGGACTATAGTGTGTTCTTTACTTATTTTTTAATCTGTCAACGTAAAATTAATATTTCACAATATCACATACATTGATCTTTTTTTTTTTTGTGTTAAGAATCTGACTCCGTGTTAAGAAAAGAAGCTTAAGCACTTGTGTTACAGACATCAGAATAAACAGTGGTATTAGAAAACGGTCGAAAGAATACGAATGATTATTTAATCATTCTATCACAATAAGCTAATTAGCCAGTGTTTATAATAAATTATTTGAGCATTACTATATCATATCAAAACATTTTACAGTGTCAGTCTCTTTATAGATTCTATTCGAAGGGTGTCTAAAATTAAACGCTGGAGCTATTTTGCCTGAAATCAAAATACTTCTGTCGCTTGATGCAAACTGTCTGTTTGATTTTCGGGCTGACAATTGTTTAGTTTCAAACGATTGAAACCATTTTGTTGCGAGATTGAGCGTTTTTTAATTAATCCGAATATAAAAATCAAAAATCAAAATCAAAATATGCTTTGTTTATGTAGGCCTCAGTGAGGCACTTATAAATCGTCAATGATATCACAATATGTATAATGAATCTACCACTGACTTCGGAACGCAGTCATCTACCGAGAAGAAGCGGCAAGAAACTCGATAGTTGCTCTTTTAAATCGCCAATAATTACAATATTTTTTAAATACATTAATTTCATTACGGTCTCTAACTAAGCCATACAGTTCCTTATCCTCAGTATATAAATTAAAAAAATTGTATAGATAGATTGAGTCTCAGCTGACCAGTCGGTAAAGGTGACACCTGATCAATCACGTATGGTAAGGTTTGACGTATGTGTCGGCCATCATCTCACTCAACCATTTCAGAGAGAACATTCCTGCTACATATTCATTTTTATAATAATATAATTAAAGATAAACAAATGGCGATAGTGCCATTGTGGTGCCATAGTGGCGACTGCACGCTCTTAAAAGCAAAATAATTGGGTTTAACATTTAGTTATTATATTAACTATTGTAAAAATTTAAAAAGAAATCACTTTTATTTTTCATGTTTTTCGACCCGCTTGGCGTATTGGTCAAGAAGTTGACTATTAAACTAAGAAGTCGCAGGTTCGATCCTCGCCCAGGATAAACATGTGTGTGCATGAACAATGAACATGTCTGTTTGAACTGGTCTAGATGTTATGTATTTATTTAAGTAGGTACATATATCTGTAATACAACTGTTGATTCTGGTATCTGTAACCCAAGTGCTTAAGCTACTTAACACGGAGTCAGATTAATGTATGTGTTGTTGTGTTATATTCATTATTTTATTATTATATCTAAAAATATACTGTGTCAATATGATGTGTGCGTTTTTTGATGGATGAACATTATATTTCCTAAGAATTTTACGTAAACACAACCGTTTTTTCTCAAATAGGTTTGACGAAGAAAAATTACTGAAAATGGCAACATTTTTAACTACGACAGTTTAACAAAAACAACAGAAAAAATGCAGGCAACTACTCTTGCGGACATCAAAATAATACGCAGAATGCATTGATAATTATAATATTTATGTGCCATGAAAAGAAGCCAGGCTTTGGTTTTAACAGATAATGTTTATAATTTTTTTTGCAATTACTTTTGATTGCAATGATTAAGTTTTTGACTATAAATCTTGATCGCAAGGCACAAAAAATTATAAATCAATGCGAATATAAACATAATACATAGAAATATATACCCAGTCTACGGCTTTTATTATAAAAGTGTATCATTATGAGTTTGAAATTAAATATGTGAATATTAATAAGTTTTGACGGCAGTAATTTTATTAATTTCCCAAGTTTTCCAATTAATTTTATGGGAATATTCAAATATTTAAATAAATCTATAAAAAGCTATGTCACGTGTTTGCTTTAAATTGCGTAAAAGCTCATAAGCATTTTTTGTGTAGAGTAAAAAGTTTTTTTATATTTTTTTTATTAAAAATTAAACTTATACTTACTTTGGCATTCGGCCTGTACAAGGGGGCTGAGACATAGTGCCCATAATGCTGAAAATCCATGCTTCAATTAGTAAAAAAAGAAAAGAAATAATATATATATATATATTTCGGAAAATAACTACACATTTAACTAAACAGTTTTGGGTTATTCAGCTCGATCCTGTAAATAACTGAATTTTACCGTAGACTGGGTCTAAAATTTGGAAGAGATTGGGAAAAACAGTCTAAGAAAGTTAGTAGTTAAATAAAAAAAAGAACACACCTTTTAGTAAAGACAAAAAAATGTGTCGTCTCACTCTTACCGATTCAAAATGTCTACCGTGGGATCGTGTTCAATTGTGTGATTACAATCTAAAAGGAGTAAGTCAAAACAAAAAACAATTTGAAAAAACAAACGTCAGTTATTCACAGGAGAATGTTTGAGTGTTTTTTTTAATAAAAATTAAACAAAAAAATAAAAAGGTAAAAGATATATACTGTTCTGTACATTTCAATGTACGGTTAGGGCAAAAGTGAACATTGCTAGGAAGTTGAGTTCATGCAGAAAATTACCCATTCCTGGTAACATCACATTCCTGTGGACACTCAAACACATATATTGACAACCAACTGCAAACATGGATACTAACCGATTCCGAGTGTACATAACTAATTCACCTAAATTAAAACTATAAAGCTCGATTCCACTGCTAATGTTATTATAATTAAACGGTTTAAAAAGCAATTAATTTTGTAATTTAACAAGCGGATTTTACCTCACAATTAACACTAAAGATGGCGGCTACTGACACATGTACCAACGCCATCTACCGGCAAGCATACCGAGGTTTCTTCGGGCCTCGCACGCTAACTCTAAATCAGTACAACGGCGGACGTCGAGTCGTCAACACGTCTTTATTGCCAATTAAAAAGCGTTACTCGAATCGATCACCTCGCGTGTTTGCAGTACACATTCACGACACAAACTAAATAAACATTTTAACATCTATAAATTGTATAACGTACACATATTCAGTGAGACATAATGGACACATTTACTAGCGTATATTTTTGTTACCAGTTCTGATGCAGGAGTTGCCTTTTACTTGGTCCACTCCGAACCAGGACATGAGCAGAACTGGAAAAGAAAATGAACATTGAACATGTTAATAAAATGTTATAATTTATCTAGAATCTCGTCGAACACCTAAAATGCAGAAATACAGTATGTAAATTAGAGAAATATTACCGCTTTCTCTACTTTTACTATAATCTTGTGTATAGAAGAGCTCGATAGCGCAGTGGTTGGCACACTCGGCCTGCGATTTCAAAGTTAAGCAACTTTCGTAGCGGACTGTCATCGGATGGGTGACCGAAAAATATCATTTCGAGCTCCTCCGTGCTTCTGCGCCTGATCTCTCTACGGTCGTATCAGATTGCTGTCCCACCGAACTATGAGAGTGAGGGAATAGGGAGTGCACCTGTGCTTGCGCACGCGCTTGTGCACTATAATACATAATATCCTGCGTACCTTATTGATCGTACGATGGGCCGCCATGGCCGAAAAGCGGTCGATAGAAACATAGGTGGTAGTGGTACCTATTACATTTGTAGGAATCCATGTATCTTAAGAATGATCAGGTGTTTTTTTTTTTTAATTATAACTAACTAACTAACTATTATGGCTCAACGACTCAAAGTGTGTCTTGGCCTCCGAAACGAGAGATTTATTATAGATGAAGGTAAATTAATAAATAATATGAAAATAATATGAAAAAAAAATATGTAATTTTCTTCCCCCTAATTAATTTGTTTCATTATATTACCTACAGTTTGACATTTGTTTCACAGATTACTACCATTGACATAAAATTATATTTTTTGTATGTACTTTTAACACAACTATTAACTATGATATTTTTTTCATAAATACCGCAAGACTATAAAAACTCACCGACTATACCACAAAACGCGTTAATGTCATCCATTATTGAACCAAACGTCAGCTATATCCAATCTTCCGTCCTATTTAACTGATAAACCGACTCTGTTGTGAAACGGAGTTAGCGGTAATATCTGTTTGTTTAGATGACCTGTGGTCTAGGGAATCACGTGTTGAGCGTGCAGTCTGCAGACTAGCGATGCCATTCGGGTTTCTTTAATTGTGATAAACCTATAAGTACTAATAAATACTAGCAGCCCGGATAAAACCGCGTCCAGAGGGAACTACTTCCCGTACCAGGATAAAACACAAATTATGATATTCCAACATTAAAGATGAAATTAAAAATTAAGCACAATTTTTTATACCACAATTAATTTTTAGCTTTTATCAAATTATTACACCTAATTGAAACTAAAAGAGTATTGATTTGACAATACACAAATGTGACGTCACAATTCTCTATTCCATACAGTTTTTCCTACAGGTTAGAAGTGTAGATGTACGAGCAGACGAACGGGCTCACCTATCCAAATCAAATTTTCAGGGTTTGTACAGACTACATATTTTGTAGATGGTTTATGCGAAGTTTGCACAAAGTGTTTCTTCATTTAGGTAACACACGTAGCGAAGCAGGTACCGGGCCGCTAGTATTGATACCTACAATAAAGTTTAAGTGAAATACACTAAGCGGAAAAAACGCGATTGAAGTTCGGCCAAAGACGCGACGTAATTTGGGCATAGTGTGTCACACTCGATTTACCTAATTTAAAATACATTGCAGCTAGGCGTAGTCGCGCCGAAGTTCAATCGCGTTTTTTCACCCCAATGTGTTTTTTCACTTATATTCCTCAAACATATTTGCGGCGATCATATTTCCGATATACGGCGGATGCTGTACAAGCAACCAGATGATATCGTTAAAAGATAGCATCTATGAGATCTAACAACTGTCATCTCGTTTCAAAGATATTGATTTCTTTTATTTTTCTTTTTTAATGTTATAGGGAGGCCAACGAACAAGATGGTCACCTGATGGTAAGTGATCGCCGCTGCCCCTGCCCATGGATATTTAACAACCCCGTAAACTCCCCATCTGAGCTCTGGCGACCTTACTCACCAGCAGAAACATAGCGCAACAGTTACGCAGTTGCTTCTAAGTACACTGTGGTTTCCTGTAAGGTGGAGGTTCTTCCCCAGAAGAGTGGCTATAAGTCGACCGATTCAATAATTATCAGGAAACTGGGACCGGGATCCCAGCTCTTGAAGGTCCTAGTCGCTTAAAACCTCATTTTATTAAGAAACATATAGTTTTGTAGTATTACTGTTTTGTAAATACACTGTGGCGTAAACGATAGTGACGTAGAGACTTATAAATGGATGATAACTGGGACGCGCCGATAATAATATGATATAATGTCGCGCGCGCAGCTATCACGCACGACGGTAATAATGTCACCTGCGACTATTTTTGACCCGAAATAATTAAATTATATACTAAAAAAACCGGCTAAGAGCGTGTCGGACACGCCCATGAAAGGGTTCCATAGCTAAAAGATGGCCCGACCGCTTAAGACTCCATTTAGTAAGGGCAACTGCACGTCATATGTTGGTCGAGTTGTATAAAAATAACTATGTATGATACAGAGTTCGCTATAGTTTTCGTTGAAAGTACTAACTTGGAGGTATACAGGACATTTTTTTCAGAATTATTGTAATAGTATTTCAAAAGTTAAGGGGGTGGGGGACGCTCTAATTTTAACTTTGTATTAATATATCTCGAGACTGGGGTGTTTGATCCACATGGTTTCAAGGCAAGTTTTATTGTATTTAAAAATACCTTTTTAACGATACCCCACACGATGGGGTAAGTCGTTTTTTTTTCGAATTTACTTTTCGCTGTATGGGAGGGGGGGTAAAAATAATTATTTTATGATTATTTTAAAAACCAATTCTTGAATTATCACTATACATTTCTCCACCAATTTTCGTGGCAATCGGTTCAGAAACGGCGGAGAACGAGCCAGGACAGACAGACAGACAGACAGACAGACATGACGAAACTATAAGGGTTCCGTTTTTTGCCATTTGGCTACGGAACCCTAAAAATATAGTTCTGTAGTTTTACTGTTTTGTAAATACACTGTGGCGTAAACGATAGTGACGTGGAGACTTATAAATGGATGATAACTGGGACGCGCCGATAATAATATGATATAATGTCGCGCGCGCAGCTATCACGACGGTAATAATGGCACCTGCGACTATTTTTGACCGAAATTACTTAAATTGTGTAAATTTATTTATATTGTTTGGCACCCTAAAACCAATCATAGTATTTAAGGCAATGTTTTCTTTTTAAGTGAGGTTTTCGCGACTCCTCCTCCTTCCTAGCGTCTATTCCGCTTCTATGCGGGGTCCGCTTTGACCATGATCCAGGATTTGGCAAGTCTGGTTATTACAGTGAAGCGACTGCCATCAGACCTTCGTAACCAATATAGGGGAACCAGACAGATTGGTTCATGGTTACACATTCAGATCTAACTGAACTTAAGGCAGAATCACTGAATGTGCAGGTTTCCTCACGGTGTTTTCCCTCACCGCCGAGCTAATGGCATGGCGAGGTTTTCGCGACTGTTACTCATTAAGTAAAACTGCTTTTAAACAGGTAAAGTCGCGGTTTGGATTAAACTACATATTTACAGGGAAACCCGACGGTTTAGCTACTTTTCAGGTGCCGTGATCACGGAACGACTCTGATGTTATTCGTCACGTGTAACATACATTTTTAAAGTACTTCCCCAATTATTTATTTTCTTGGCGCCGTCATCTTCACTTTCACAGTTTGCTACGTTTCTATCGACGCAGTAGGAGCTGATGGTGTCTTTAAGCTGCACAGTGCAGTGTTGTTGATTGGAATCGATAGGTTCCATCTGCCTCGCGGAACTACCTGGGTAAGAATCTGTTTTCTCTATCTCTGCGTGGACCTGGGGTTAATCTTAACGAATGAATATCCAAGTATCCCTACCAATCCACGCTAGTAGGGATAGATGGAAATATTTTTTCAAAGTATGTATTTTTATCGGTAAGGATATTTGGTATTTTTTCCCGTCTATTCCTCCCAGGGGGCATAGCGTGGTAGGAATAGACGGAACAGGCGTGTAATTGTGTGGTTCATCCAGCACATACTCACAGACTGCTGACTTCGTTGACCTCCGGTGTTTTATGTCCGCGATATGTTCGCTTTCCGTTGTCTTTAGCAATTTTAATCCCACAGCCTTCTTGAGTCGCATATCACATTATTGAGGGTTATTTTTGAGAGATTTATTATTGAGGGTCTCATCTTATTATCATATTTTATTGATAATGTTAGATGCGAAAGTTTTTTTGTTTGGATATTTGTCCGTCAATCACACTGAAACTATTGGACGGATTTTGATGGAATTTAGTATACAGGCAGGGTATGACTTAGGTGAAAGGATACTTTTTATCTCCATTGAATGCTCTAATGGGATAATCTTGGGTGGCCGCTAGTTATATATAAAAAACAAATATGCAGCGACTCTCCGAGCTTTTGATTTGGAATATGTCCCATTGTCCAATATTGAACAGCTATACTTCAATGAGACTCATCCAAGACTTACTACAGCCTGTACAGCAGTACGAAACGAGGGCTACTCTACAGAAGTGATGTCCTGGATCACTAAAAACGTAGATCAGCGGATACGGATTCGGATATTCGTATCATCACTCATCATCATCCTAGCGCCTCTCCCGGTTGCATCCTCGGCCATGGCCTTGGAGCCCAGGGTACGCTGCGACTATGATCCTGAATTGACTTGCCAGTTATTATTTATTTATTATTATATATTCGTATCATCACTACTTAGTACATACCTGGCACGGGAAATATCCAGTGCATGTTTTTGATGATAGTCGCTCCTCCACGACTGAACCGCGAACACGACGCGTCTCAGCTCCTCCAGTGAGCCGCTTCTGGAGGGAAAAGGGGGTGATATGAATAAATAAAGAAAGAAATAAATTAGTCTATTTGGTGCAAAACCATACATTAACAGTGAAATCTTGTGAAATAAAACACAAAAGTAAAAACGGTTGCCACTGCACAATAGGTACATATCATTACTAATATATATCTATAAGTAAAACTCAAAGGTGACTGACTGATTGACTGACTGACTGACCGATCAACGCACAGCCCAAACCACTGGACGGATCGGGCTGAATTTTGTATGCAGGTAGATGTTATGACGTAGGCATCCGCTAAGAAAGGATTTTGATTATTTCAACCCCCAAGGAGGTAAAATAGGGGATGATCGGTAGTATGAAACTTTGTCAATTTTAAACCTATCGGGCTGATATTTTGCATACATAAAGCTACTATGACGTAGACATCGTCTATGCAAACATATTGATAAATTCTAACCCCCAAGGGGGTAAAATAGGGGATGAACGTTAGTATGAAACTTTGTCAATTTTAAACCTATCGGGCTGATATTTTGCATACATAAAGCTACTATGACGTAGGCATCGCCTAATTAATGAGATTGATAAATTCTAACCCCAAAGGAGGTAAAATAGGGGATGAACGTTAGTATGAAACTTTGTCAATTTTAAACCTATCGGGCTGATATTTTGCATACATAAAGCTACTATGACGTAGGCATCGCCTAATTAATGCGATTGATAAATTCCAACCCCCAAGGGGGTAAAATAGGGGATGAACGGTAGTATGAAACTTTGTCATTTTTTAACCGATCGGTTTGGGACTTTGCATTCATAAAGCTACTATGACGTAGGCATCGCCTAATTAATGCGATTAATAAATTCCAACCCCCAAGGGGGTAAAATAGGGGATGAACTTTAGTATGAAACTTTGTCATTTTTAACCGATCGGGCTGAGACTTTGCATTCATAAAGATAATATGTCGTAGGCATCCCCTTTCACAGATTATTTCAAAAATCCACCCCTAACGGGAAAAAAAGTTGATATAGAAACCAAAATCCACGCGGACGAAGTCGCGGGCGCCCGCTAGTATTATAAATGCGAAAGTAACTCTTTGTGTCAGTCTGTTACGCTTTCCCGATTTAACCGATTTTGATGAAATTTGGTACAGACAATCTTTTGACTCTGAGAAAGAACATAAGCTACCTTTTATTGCGAAAAAAGAGATCTAAAATCCATCGGACGTAGTTGCGGGAAGCCGCTAGTAGCTGTCGAGGATTAAAGCCAAGTCAGATATTTGGGCATAATTAATTCCTAGGACTGACACACCAAAACATTAATACGATAAATAAATAAATTCATTGGACAACACACCAATTGCCTAGCCCCAAAGATTGGCTGCCCCGGGAATCAAAAACTGAACCACGAGATCACGGGCCATTTCAACCGCAGAACCAAAGAGAGATTTATATTTGGCGTGTCTTCATGGTGTGCCAAATGAAGTAGATAGAAAATTAAGTTGCGTTTTGGCAATCGAAGGCAGAAATATTGGACTGATTTGAGACAATTGCCAACCTCCCCATTGATACCGCCCACTAAACAATAGTAGCCAAAGGGTGTGGGGATCCTTTCCGGGTCGAATCGAATATTTGTAACTTACAGATTATTGAAATAAATAAAAAATCTTTGAAGTAACACACCAATTGCTCAGCCCCAAACTAAGCTGGAAGCTTGTGCTATGAAAGCCAGGGAACAGATAGACATACATACTTAAATACTTTTATAAACATTCATGACACAATGAACAAATGCCGAAGTTCATTACCCAAACATTTGCCCCAAGCGAGATTCGAACCCGCGACCCTCGGTTTTGTAGCCTAGGCCTCTGACCACTAGACCAACGGGCCTGTCTACTACTACGACTATTATAATTATTTACTTGTAGTAATTAACGTTAAATGCTTACTTAAAAAAAGGCATGACCTAATATTTAGTTTTAAAGTTTTTTCTTAAATTAGGCAATTAATGAACACAACACAAGCTAAAAATAATTTTGCTTTAAATGGTTAAGTGGTTTAATAACCGGGCCGTGGTCTCACGGTCTAAGGTTCGATTCCCGAATAGGGAAAAAAATGTGTCGGATTTTCCGAGCACAGCCCGGGGTGGTGATCGTCAAGTCGCATTTGGCAAGCGTGGTGATTAAGTCAAACCCGTCTTTGTAATGAAAACATGATTTCAAATGATGGAGGCCTTTGCCCTGCAGTGGGACATTGACTGATATTTTATATAAATTTTATATTTTTTGTGTCTCAAATTAAACTGTGGAAACTTTACTTTAACTGTGGAAACTTTACTGATTTGTGTGATATTTAAATATGTCTATGTGTAAGTGTTAAGTACAATTGTATGTTTCCCAAAAAAATTAAAATAAAATAAAATAAAATAAACCATAACATATTTCATTGTAACGAAGCTTGTCAAGATTAATTTGGCGGACATTTATGAAAGAACTAGCCGTTACCCGCGACTTGTTCCTTGTGGATTTCGGTTTCTTCATCACCTATTTTATCTCTTTAATGTCCTTTATTAGGGGTTGACTACACCATAGTAGCTTTATCGGTTTAAAATTGACAAAGTATCATTAAAAACTTTTATCCCCATTTTATCCCCTTGGGGGTAGAATTGATCAAAATCTTTTTCAGCCCGTTCCGTTCAGTGGTTTGGGCTGCGCGTTGATAGATCTCTATATCAGTCAGTCAGACAGTCACCTTTGTGTTATATATATTTAGGTGCTTAAATTAATAAAAAAGTAGTAAATGACCAACCTACATTTTAATACTTTTAAGAAGTAAGTACTACTACGTCAGTAGTTTGGCACAGAATCTGAATTTAACTAATAAAAGTATTTTAAAACAGACGAAAAACAAGTTAACTGTTATTTATGAAACAAAAAATTGTTGACAGTCTTATGATCTTTTATTGGGGCCGTGTGTTACACGTTAAAACGTTAAATATCAAGTAAGGTAAACCAGATCTACGGGTTGTGTGTTCGATTCCCAGTTGGGCAAATGGTGTGATGGGTTTTTTCTGTTCCATGGATTTTTCCAATACAATTCTTGTTGTTTTAGAAAATGGTTAACCGAACTGTTGCCACTAAAGAGTATCGTTACTTCGGTGGCTACTTCCCACGGGACCACTGGCACTTAAAAGTTGCAATAGTTTTGATTAACCGGAAAAATAACCTAACTACTGCCACCAGAGGTAAAATTGCCATAGTTTGTGGATTATTTGGTGTTCTAAAATTGCTTAACGTAACACTTCAGTTTTTATATTTTTAATAGCGCATGTTCTCTGCCGTGAGGCGCGATACGAATTATAATACCTAGCAATAGAAACACACTAGGCGAAAAACACGCGACCGAAGTTTGGCGTCACTACGCCTGCCGCCTGCATGTTAAATGGAAGTTGACACACTATGCAAAAAATCGTCGCATAATTTTGTATGGAAAATGCATTGCCGCCGAACTTACAGCCTACTAACTAGTGTGCATCCTATACGTAGGGCCTTATGTAAAGAAAGAAAAAGTTTTTATTTGGCACAGAAGCACAGGCACAGAAGTGAGTAAAAGCCTATGTGGGACTCTTATATAAATATTAACGTAACTCCACTACGTAAATACTAGGATGTTCCTTTAAATATTACACTTAGGAATATCTTTAAACCCTACCTATCATAATAAGAATAAATTAAGAGAGTCGAAAAGAGAAACTCGAAGGGAGAGCATAATAGGTACCTAATAGGTCATGAAGTCTTAGTTATGGACTTCATCTCAATTTATTGTCACCAAAATTAAACGTCACTTTGGAAATAAATCTTGACATTTTAATTAAAAGTCTCATATAAATAAGTACCTAGGTACTAAAGCTTACCTAAAATAATTATAAACATAATCTATGTAACTCAATGTATCCAGCTCATTTATGTAGGAATCTGCATAAATCGTGGTTATGAAACACGTTTTGTAATTTTGCAGCCATTTGAAACATTTTTTTCTTTTTCTTGACAATGACAATTGTGTAAAGGAATATTCGATTTGAACAGGATAAAAAAAAATATTGGTAATATCCTACTGAATTAACACGATATTTTTATTAAACGTAGAATTTAAACCATTTTGTAAATAAAAACTAGAAAACTTTTACTACCAAAAATTAACGTCATATTTTTTATATTTTAATTGTCATTGTATAAGGGGCACGTCCAAAAAAGCGCCAAAATAATTTGTACGGCCTAGCGTAGAGTGGCAGACGAGACGACCGAGTTAGCAATGCGCGGACACTATCGATTTTAGGCGAAAACTCAGTTTTGTCTCGTATTGTTTACTAAAACACAAACCTGCGATTTACTACGAAATAATATTTTAACATTATTTTTATCATGCACTTTGGCTTTACACAATTCACTAACTAAAGTAGGATTAGAAAAATAAAAAAAATAAGACGCGCTTAAAAATTCAAAATTCGAACGCAATGACACACCCACCACTTTGTTATTTTAAAATATTATTTTTATAAATAATAAAAGTGATATTCTTACCGGCCAATATCATTTTATAAACTGCTGCACATAGAAGATTAAAAAAATCACTATAATATTAATTTATACGTGTGTTATAATGGGACACGAAACATAATTTAGCTAGATTGTGTTTATTTTACACGTTTATTATAGTGTTTCACGGGAATTATTTGGTTCGGAGCCCATTTTGTGTGGCAAAAATTAGTCAGGCCACCGCGCGCTCAAATGAGACTGACGGGGATACCAGTGTGGGGTAAAATATTCCCCACTGCGGTGGGGTAATTTTCCTTACCAAGAACCTAGTTAAAAGTCATTGAAGTTTATTTGGTGCATTGTTGTATTTATTAGTATTAGTTGTATATTACTGCTGAAGAATTGGATAAGTAGAAGTTAAATTATGGCGCCATATAACTTACACCACGTTGGGTGCCAATGAAAACATGGATTACAAAAAAGCGTCACGTGTATGTTTTTTGCTTTGCTTTCGCATGACTTATTCATTATCAAGGTATTTACAGTCAGTAAAGAGCCACTGTTCTTTTGGTTCTAATAACATTTATGTGAGAAGGAACTAATTATTCTAAATTCATAAATACCTTGTCGGTAGAATACCAGCAACTTAGGTAGTCTTTGTACTAAAACCTGTACTACAAAGTGTGATAAGTAGAATACGACAAATATGAATATTTAGGTATATAAAAAATATGTACAAGCCGGAGAAAATTTACCCCATCGAGGGAGCGGTTTTCAAATATGGCAACATCGAAACGCCGGCATTGGCTGCGCGTTGCTGCTATGCGGACACGTTAAAACACACCGCCTACCTTTGTATCTTTTATTCCCACTAATAAAGGAAAACTTTGCCGTAGTCAAAGAAAGGGGAGCGTTAAATAGAACACTGAAATACGGGAACGTACCACCATGACATTTACTAGTAAAATAGTCATGGCAACGTGACATTCCGAAATGATTGCTAAGATAAAATTGTCAGGCGTTTAGTATTTACGTAAGAGGATGGAGTAGTCAGCCGCATTGCAGTTATTTCAGTTCGATTTTGATCTGTATTATGATTGTAATAAAGGATAATGTGTTTTGATTAATTGACGTACCTGGGAGGGTTTGAGTGCTTAGATTCATTAAAATATGAAGCAGTGGTCGTTTTTGTTAGGTTTTTTATTTTATTCAAAATAGAAAAAAGAGGCTGCATAAGCAATCGTCAGTGACCCCATTAGTTAGTTCAAGCTTCAAACATTTTTGTGTATAAAAAGTACCTACACGTATTAATTGTTTCATTTTAAATTGGTACTTTTGGAAGTAGCAGGTACTATGTGTTGATTTTATTTCAACTTTTGATCATAGTAGGGTTTAATTTTCCTATTTTATTAATAATTAAAAAAATTAAGAGAGGTAGAGCTTAGCCGAAATTTCACTCAAACGAGCTTCGCTGTGTTTCTGGTGAGTAAGGTATCAAGTGCTCAGTTGGGGAGGTTATGGCGTCGTAGTGTTTACTTACCATCAGGTGACACTCTGGCTTGTTTGCTTAGGGCTGAGATTAAAAAATCCTACTACTAGGTATTTTACAGACGAAAGTTTGTATGTATGGATGTATGGATGTTTGTTACTGTTTCACGTAAAAACTACTGAATGGATTTGAATGAAACTTTACCACAATATAGCTTATACATCGGATAACACATAGGATTATTGGAAATCGAAATCCACGCGCACGGAGTCGCGGGCGGCCGCTAGTATTTAAATAAAAAAATCCTCTTTCACTATTTCTTCTCACACTAATGTTCTTTTACTAATCACTATGAAAAATAAATAAATACTAATGCATTATAACGCCTCAATGGTCTACTGGTTTGAGTACCGGGCCGTGATCTCGAAGTCCTGGGTTCGATTCCCGGGTCGGGCACATTTGAGTTGGGTTTTCCGAACACAGCCCAGGTTTGTGATCACCAATCCGCATTTGGCAAGCGTGGTGATTAAGCCAACAACCTGTCTTTGTGAAGAAAACATGATTACAAAATACGATGGGGCCTTTGCCCTGCAGTGGGACATTAATAGGCTGATACTTTATGCATTATGAAACAATTGAAGCACGGGTCTGAATTCGGTTTTTCCTACATTAACTTTTGCGTTATCATTTTGTTCTTTTTACCAACAAGGAACAGATAAGAATTCTTGTTCCCTCACCAAATGAACGTTGCAATTTTTACAGGAAGCTCACAACGGGCTCCATTAAACAGGCCTGTTTGACAGGCCTGTTGGTCGAGTGGCTAGAGGCCCTGGTTACAAAACAAAAGGTCGCGGGTTCGAATCCCGCTAGGGGCAAATGTTTGTGTGATTAACATCGGCATTTGTACTCGAGTCATTGATGTTTATAAATTTATTTAAGTATGTCTATCCGTTCCCTAGCTTCCATCGTACAAGCATCGAGCTTAGTTTGGGGCTAGGCAATTGGTGTGTTAGTCCAATGAATTTATTTATTTAAAAAACGAATTCATATAAAAGATACATTGCCGAAATTCAAACTGCTCTTACTGGAAACTGTGTTTCTTTTTTAAGAAATATGGTAGTTAGCCTACTTATTGAAGAATGCCTAGTTATACAATACCACTTCTTAGATTAGTTTGACAGGCCCGTTGGTCTAGCAAGGGCTGCGGTTTCCAATCCTCATTGTGGGATGAACACCGGCATTTGTACTCGAGTCATTGATGTACATTATGTAGGTACTAGCGGCCGCCCGCGACTCCGTACGCGTGGATTTCGATTTCCAATATCCTATGTGTTATTCTGATGTATAAGCTATATTGTGGTAAAGTTTCATTCAAATCCATTCAGTAGTTTTTACGTGAAAGAGTAACAAACATCCATACTTACAAACTTTCGCCTTTATAATAGTAGTAGGAATATGTCTATCCGTACCCTAGCATCCATAGTATAAGGTTCGAGCTTAGTTTGATTGTAGTCCCAATCTAAGATTCCTATTATGATTGGTGTGTACTATGATATATTCCTTTTCATCATCATCATCATCAGCCTATCGCAGTCCACTGCTGGACTTTAATTTATATATTCATATAAATTGCGAAGGAGAATTTGTAAGGTAAAGGTAAGATAAACACAGAGAAAATAATGAACAACTTTATTCAATGATAAGTCTTGTAAATACCATTTTTGTGAAATAATCACACTACATTAAGATACACGGGTGTTGTATAATGCCTGCGACATTAATCCTTTATTTCAACTTGACAGATAGCATTGGTCGAAAAATATCGCCATGAAATAATGCATTTTTAACGTCCAGTAACTTTAAGATAATATTACAACGGGACTAAACGCAATATCAATTTTAAAAGTAAACTCATACTTATTGCGTGATTTTAGTCCGTTTTATTATTATCTAAGAGTAAAGCAACGCGAGAGTTTCAAGTTTGGTCCTCGGTAGTCTAGTGGTTTAAGCACCGGACCGTGGTCTCGAGGCTCTGGGTTCGATTCTCAGGTCGGGAAAATTCAATTTTGTAACTTCTACGTTATTCATTCGACATTTTTCTGCCAATACTACAATATCCTTCATACAATTCAGACATGGAAAATGGCAATAGTTTTTCCCTAAAAACTTAGAGAATTATTACGAAAAGCACTAATCGACCGACAAATAATTAACTTATTAACATAGCGACTGAAACCACTTAACACACTAGATGGAAAAAACGCGACCAAAATTAGGCGTGACTACAGTCTACACCTGCAAGTTGACACACATGCCGAAATTGCGTCGCGTTCTTTTGTTCAGAAAATGCATTGCCGTCGAATTTCGGTCGCGTACTTTCCGCCTAATGTGTTCCTACACTGCGGTGAAGAAAAACATCCTGAGGAAACCTGCACACTACGAGTTAGTGTGAAATGGAGAAGGCAATGTCAAACCACTTTACTACAATTTCCAGAGAGTCATTTCACACAAAGATTACCAACTGTACACTAGTAAATCAAAACCATTCACATGGCCGTATTCGACCATGCCGGCCGATCTTACTATCAGCCAGGTACGCGTAAAAAAAGGTACGCAGGATAATATTATAGTGCACAAGTGACTGCGCAAGCACAGGTGCACTTCCTATTCCCTCAATCTCATAGTTCGGTGTGACAGTAATCTGACACGACCGTAGAGAGATCAGGCGCAGGGCCAATTAGTTCAAGTTTAGGACCAACGGCTTAACGCGCTTCCGAAGCACGGAGGAGCTCGAGATGAAAATTTTCGGTCATCCATCTGATGACTGGCGAAAGTTGTAAAGTTAACTGTGGCAATCGCAGATCCAGTACTTTTACCACTGCGCCATCGAGAGCCTCGATAGCTCACTGCCATGAGTATGAAACATTTGGTCTTGTTACCAATTGATAAGTTTGTTATATTACCAAATGGTAACATAAAAGAAAAAGTTACGGTAAAGGATACTTTTTTATTTTGTCAGATATAGTATCGTAGATTTCTCCTCAATAAAAAGTCATAATATGACATGTCACTTTCATACCCTGCTAGTAATTATTTTGTAACCACCTCTTCATAAAGCGCCTCCTCATTACTGAAGGTGATGAAAATAAAAGGACTCTCTTGGCAATAATGCTAAATATTATTGTAGGGAGCATTTCAAAAACCCTTAAGACTTTTGGGACATAATATGAGTTAATCTTAGTCGCAACGTTAGGCAAACAACACACAGGTTAAAATGCAAAATAACTTATTATAGCACTTACACACCTGATGAACACGATTTTATTTAATTATTTCTATTGACAGTGTGAATCAAGGTCGCATAGAGATAAAAATATTAAAATAACATGGATAGAAGTACAATCTTTTAATAGTAAGTATGTATTTCAATCATATTCTTAAACTTACATATGGTTTTATTTATTTATTAAAAGCTCAAGCCATGCAAAATGCATGAATCAAGTAAATTAAGTTTCAACTATTAAAAATAATTTTAAACTGAATCTCTATCCAATGTTTTAAAAATAATTATGTAAATATTATCAAGGTGTTGGACACTGTTCATCATGTTTTTGACCTTATGTTATTATTTTTAAAGATTTCTCCATCTGCGAACTTTATTCACATGTAAGTGGTATTTTTTAAGAAGTAACAATTCACTAGAATACTATGGACGACAAGTGACATTGATGTGTCTTCATTTTTAATCTGTTTCTATCTTAGAAGTAGGTTTTGTTCTGAAGTTACATAAGTATTACGCCTAAGGATGTTTTTTTATTTGGAGATTAAAATAAAGTTATGAGCAGACCTAATTATCTGACGCCTATGATCATTTAGTAGTTAGGAGTACTTAAGTGTCTTTCAGTGTGGTGCCAAATAATGTTCACTCTTCAAAATATCCTTCACAAACTCTATTAGAAATAAAAACTGTTACAATTGATTTCATTCTGCTATTTTAACGTAAATAGCACAGTACCTACACATTCTGAATGCCTTCCAAATTCCATAATATCCTCCTATAACCTGGATTACTTTAAGCTAGGCGTAAAGAAGTATCTTGCGGACCGGAATGGCAATTCCAACGGATAGGATACCACTTTGGTACCGCATCCGTTGTCCATGGCAATCGGGGCTTTTCTTTTGCTTACCATCAGGCATAGTGGAACTCAAAGTACAGAGATATTATTTGAAAAAATAAGGATTTTTAATCAAACATTCATTATAACATATTAACTGCATTTTTTTAAATAATAAATTAACAGTACAAAAAATACGTTAGTCGCCAATTTATGTTGTGCGCACTGTACATGTCCACACACTTTTTACAGTTTGATATTAATCACAAATATCTATATCGGAAATTCCGAAAGCTTGGGTCCTAGACAACCATTATTATACACAACATTACATATTAGTCTATACATGCATACAGTATTACACGTAACTAAATATATATGTATATCCTTCTTGAACCTTATCTCTCTAAGTTCGGGTATGGTGCGAAGCGCTTGTCAATATGTGTATAGACGGGTCTTGTCTATATTTAAATTAAACGATAAGTGGACTGTATTTTTTGTAATTGGTACATAGGTACATAGGTTCTAATAAATATGTCGCGTGTCGCCCGGTAGCGCGGGTCGTCGATGGCAAAGTGGCGAGGTCGGCGATCATCGGTTTCGGGGTCCGTTCCGAGGACGTGAAGCCGACCGCAGCCGAACGAATCCGAAGGGCGCTGCTCGTGCGCCAACAATATGTATCATCATCATCATCATCATCAATACGTTTACATAAATGTGCAATGTGAAGACACTGTACTCGTAAAAACGCCCCTTAACTAGAGCGTCATCTGATGGTAAGTGATCACCGCTGCCCATGGACATCAACAACCGTACAAGACCCCATACCTTCTCCAATTGAGATCTGGCGACCTTACTCACCAGCAGTAACATACCACAACAGTAACGAAGTGCTACTTCACTGTGGTCTTCTGTAAGGTGGACGTACTTCCTCGGACTAGCGCTTCATTTGAGTGGAAGTTCCAATAAGCTCTACATGTCAAGTCTAGTGATATAAATACCGGACCCCGGCCTTGAGGTCCAGGTTTCGATTCCAGGTTAAAATACATATGTCCTTTTTTCCGAACATAGTCCGGGTTGGTGATCACCAATCCACATATGGCAAGCGTGGCGATTCACACCACACCCTTTAAAGCCTCGTTAACCTTGCCCGTTATCAAATACTATCATCACACGAATTCTTTCATTCAAACGAAAACGAATAACATTTTAAAAGAAAATGTATCTGTTTAGTTATTTAACATATTTGATGCTATCATGACCTTACCAAGATTATGAGAGTCCAAGCTACCAAGTATGGAGAAAAAAATTACAAAAACTTGACCGACGTACAGTCATCAGCACTAACATGTATACAAAGACTGAAATATGAACTTAACTGCTTTGACATAAGATTTGAGGCGTAAACATGTTATTGCTCGTGACTGTACGACCCGAGTAATTTTAGTAACAACACAATGTGAATGGACAGGCATAGATTAGTCAGGAAGACATGTTAAAAAAAAACCACATTACTATTACATCAGTTAGCAAAAAGACACATACAAGACGAAATGTCAATGTTTATTTAAAATAATTTACATAGAACGAGAAACATTACATCACAGAATATATTTTATTTTGGATACCTCCATTTTCCGATCAACCATTTCACAAGTCAATAAAAAATGGAACAGTTTAAAAAAGGCGTCTTTGACATTTTCAAAATCACATATTGTCAAATAAATCGTCAACACATCAACATACAATATCCAACTCTATTTACAAATACATACAGTGCAATTTAGTACATACCATTCCATTGTTATATTTACCGTATGTATAACATTTATTCACAAAAGAATATTAGTATGTATCAATTTCGAAAAACTTAGTATAGAAACACACTAGACTGAAAATTCGCGACCGAATTTCTGCTTGAATACGCCTGTAATGTATTTTAAATGGAGGATGTTACACCATGCCGAAACAAAGTCGCGTAATTTTGTAAAGAAAATGCATTGCCACCGAACTTCGGTAGGTTATTTTCGGCCTAGTGTTTTCCTACACTTATTTCGGCTGGAATCCAATTTTCAGACCCATTACATACATAAATATACATAATATTATAAACCATTCTCATCACAAATACATTTAACATCACTGACTTACCCAGAGTTATCTTAAAACATCAACATATTCACAGTAAAGATTTTTTCTATTTTTATTTATTTATTTATTTACTTGTTACTGATTAGTAAGGCTGCCGTATATATTTACATGCTCTTAACGCTACTTCTGGTACTAAGGTAACATTCATTTGTGTGGGTAACTAACCATATATGCAATATTATATTTATTTAGTTCAACTACGTCGAAAAGTTTTGCAAATCAAGTTTATTATGAAAATAAAAACACGACTCCATGACTGGACAAAGGCCGCAAAATTTAAAGAATAGACTGTTTTAATCACCACATTCATCAATTTGAGGTTTGTGATGATCATAAATCCCAACTTGTTTCATATTTCATTAATATCTTCCAATGGCCTGAAGCAAGAATTGAACCAGGAGCCCTGATTTCATAACCATGTCCAACTGTACCAACCAGGTATCACAATTCGAAATTATTGTTTTTGTCCTTTCGTTTCTTGTTATAAAAAAAACACTTTTAAATAATAATGTTCATGTCATGGCAGTATAATGAATATTTGGAAATCAATGATTTCTCCAAACATACTCCCTTACCTTTCACTCCCTACCCATCACACTCACACTTTAAAAGTCTAATATCCCATACACAATATCATCAGTCTTAATTTCATTCAATATCTATGCTAGCAATCTCTTTTATTCTCCATTTACTCCTTTTAATATATATGTATTATATTATTATATGTATAAAAATAATTATTATAATCACCCTACTAACTTTTCTATGTGAAGGCAAAATGCTACCGTATGTTATTGTTACCCATTTAAAAGATATAACTTACGAAATATTGAAAATGAATGCGTAGCGAAAAGCTTATTGTTACCTTATGAAGTGAGTCACATACGATACCCAATATGAGGCGGATGAATAGCTTACGAAAGAGTAACATAGATGTTACCCCGTCAAATGACAAGGTAACATACTATCAGTATTTGTTACCTAGATTATAACCTAATTTAACCAGGCATTTTACATGTAACTTAAGAAAGGGTAACACAAATGTTATCCCCCACGAATACAATAAATAAGGCAGCTACACGTATAATAGCTCGACAAATAACTAAATAGCATTTTGTGTAAACAATTACTTACTTACGAATAAGTAACACGCATGTTACCTTGTCCAATTACATAACAAGTTAGTTACCCAATAAAATGAGTCGGTTACGTTAAACTTACAAACGGGTAACAAAGTTTGTTACCCGGTATGTTCGTTCGAAAAATTCGTATGTTCCCATTTACTATCCTACCAAAAGGAATTAGTTTATCCTTTCGAAGCGTGCTAAAGAGAAAAAAATACTAGATGTAACATTTTATTGTATTGTATTGTCTTATACAAACAAAATACCTTTTATGGGAGTTAACAAACATCATAAGTATTAGTTCATATTAATAACATTGAACGTTGTCACTACAAATTCGACTATACAGCTTCGTCTTAAAGACGAAAATAGGTCAACTTTACCATGCCCAATCAATAAACTGAATACATAAATATGTATTAAAGATTAGAATCAGTCGTAATTTTTGCTTACATTCATGACTTACATTATTATATTTTACTGTAACTTTTGTTCAAGAAATAAAAAAGACAAATGACTTTGAGCCTTAAAACAATAGCAGTTAGACCACTTTTTTGATGTCTTAAAATTAATTAATATGTTATTATATTTGGTATTTAATAAAAACGATTTTTGAACCATTTAGAGTATGAATGTAGGCAATAATCGTTTCGTCATATATAAAAATATATACTGTATTATTTACTTGCTCCTTTTCATTTCTTGTAACTCTTATATCATATTTATATCCTCAAAATCAATATCTGTTTTGCAACACTATTTCTCTCAACAAAATTGGTGCCGGCAACAACTTTTAAAGCCAGACTTTTGTCGTGTCTTTGCAACTCAAGTGTTGCTTGCAAAATTTTGACCACAAATTTGAACCAAGTCATAAATCACTTGTCCTATAAATATAAGAGTTACCAAAATTCAGGAACAAGTTATACATATTTCATATCGTAGGGATTTTATGAAAATCGTGTTATTAAAACTACTGTACGCGCTATAGAAGTTGGGCGGAGAGAAGTCAGTCAGTAGTAATGACACATAACAAACCATTTCACACAAAACAAGTCAGTTTTTGCCATAAAATAAAGTGGTCTTGCAGTCTTAAGTTATTTAACCAAAAATTAAGATTAAGTTATCTAAAAGCAACCGATCTTATCAATTGAGGTCTGCTTGCATTCTGCTTTTAAATGATTTTTAGTTAATACTTTGATTTTGACTGCCTCTCTTAATTGTATCTACTTCACTCTCATACCGTCTTTTGTTTTTCTTGCAAATTCTCCCACCTTTTTTAATCAAATTAAGCAATTGCCTAGGGCATCACGTCTGGGGGGGGGGGGGCACCAAAAGAAGCAAAAAAATCTTGTTGACATACGGAAAGGGGGGCCCACAGGCGTGGATTGCTTAGGGCATCAAGTAGTCTTAATCCGTCACTGCTTATCAAACTTCTACCCACCGAATACGCACGGCAAAAGCTTAACATCACGAAACCCAATCCCCACGATATAAGTAATAAATGCATCCCTCGGCTATATCACACCACTCCATGTATTGTATATTAGCACGCGTACCGGATAGCCTCGAATAGCGATACGATCGCTTCGCTCAACACTGGAACACAATCTCAGGCTTCTGTTCACACACTATTATATGTAGTGTACCTGGGGAAAAAAAAGAATAAATTAATTTTACATTTTGTAAATAAATAATAAAATATTATTTTTCAAATGAAGAATTCGGAACTTAAACGGAGATGTTCAAATAAGGCGATATTTTTATGGGTGCGGATCGTGCGAATTTTGTATTGTTCTAATGAATCTGTTCCCATGGTACAATATTTTTGAAAATGATTTATTCTCATGTGCTTGTGATCTTGTTACGAACCTGTAAGTAGTGTTCAAATAGGTCCTGATTGCTATGGTCATGTTACGAACTTATAAGTTCGTAGATCAGTGAGGAGCAAGACTCTACTCTGTCTATTTTATAAACCGTTTTTTGACAGCACACGTCCATGAAGTTTCTTATTGTTTCCGTTAAATTTTATATGATTACAATATTACAATCTCATTAGAGTATCACATTTGAACCAACTTTGTCAATCGTCGAGCTGTCAAAAGACTAAATAAAATGTGTGTGTGCGTGCGTGCGTGCGTGTGTGCGCGCGCGCGTGTGTGTGTGCGCGGATGTGTGCGTGTGCTCGTGCGTGTGTGTGCGCGCGGATGTGTGCGTGTGCTCGTGTGTCTGTGTGTGTGCGTGTGTGTGTGTGTGTGCGTGTGTGTGTGTGTGTTTGTGTGTGGATGTGTGCAAACGTATCTTTGTCTCTCTCGCTCTGCGTGTGTCTTTCTCTTTATCTCTTTTTATTTATATTTGCGGGTGTGCGTGTGTGTGTGTACGTGCGTGCTTGCGTGTGTGTGTGTGTCTTTCTCTCTCTCTCTCTCGCTCTCTCTCTCTCTCCCTCTCTTACCGGCTCATATAATGTTGCAGCAGCGGCAGTAGCGGGGGCGGGCGCCGGGCGCGGCGACGGGCGGCGTCACCGGCGCGAAGTATGCGTGCACCTTGATGTTCGGCAGGTGGTTCTGTAACCACGCACCGTTAGTTAAGTTCAGGATCACTAGGAAGCTTCAGCCGATCGAAAATGCACAGGTATCCCACGTCATTCAGATTTTTTATATTTTGTTATTGGGCAAGAGTTTGGGTCACCTGAAGCCAAGGCATCACCACCACGCATGAAAGTCAACAACTTCACTAAAGTTCTTTTACGTATTTTAATATGCAATGAACAATTAAACAACGTTAGTCAGTTTCACACTATCATTTATTGACAGATGACATTTGACAGCATGCCGGTCGCAGCCGTGTGTTCTACGCTGCCAGTATTCAATACATAACAAGTTCCAAGCGGGATTCGAACCCACGTCGCTCGGTTTCGTAGTCAGGATCACTGAGTACTTTTGGATCGGGAATGTACCAAAAGCAAGGGCACCAATTCTTCACGTAACATGAGCGTTCAAACACCATTCAGCAGCAATCAGATTATATTTATGATTTACAGACCGTACATAACTTATGGTCTTTCGAGCCGGATTTGAACTAGCTACCTGTTTTTTTTTTATTTCAATTAAGGTACGCAGACTACGGATTTGCATATCGTAATGTTTTATGTTATCCTATATTATGTTATGTTATACTGTGATATTTAATAAGTTTCAAAGCATCTATATTATAATAACTCACCCTAAGCTTTCGTATAGCATTCCTAGTGACGAGCTGGCAGTCGTACAGCTCAATTAGCTGCAGATTGTGGCAGGAGATCAGGTGTTCCAGCGCATCGTCTGTCACCAGGGGACAGTTGTCTAGACCTGGAGGTAGACCAAGGTTTTAATGGTTGGGACACAAATCTTATTAATATTATAAATGCGAAAGTTTGTTTGTTTCACTTTCACTCTGTAACTACTGAACCGACTGCTTTGAAAGCGTTGAAGCTTTTGCAGGCGTAAAGTTAGAAATCCGGTTTGTTTAAAAGTGTACTTTTATCCCGGAAAAAATGATATTAACGAGAGAAAACCAAAATATTGTTTGCTTGATGGCTGAATACCACGTTGCCCGCGGGCGGAAATCTATTAGAAAATACGAATTCCACGCGAGCGAAGCCGCGGGCAGAAATCTATTTAATAATACAGTAGATACTTCCATCCACTCAGACGTAGACGCGGGCGGCCGCTAGGGTAAGAATAATCGATTGGTGGGGGATCACCCCCAACTAAGAAAAGTTGCGGAACATACAAGGGGTATTTTCGGATAGGCCCAAAAAAAATTGTTGACGTCACTAGTTGGACCACCCTGTATATATATATTTACTTCTCTGTTTATTCTTTTTCTGTATAATCTCTTTTATTAAACTAGGTGTGATTCATGTTATTAATGTCTATATATGTGTGATGTTTGTGAACAATAAACGGTATATCTATTATCGAAATATCTAATAAACAGTAACTCACCTAATACTGTAAGGTGTTCCGCGGCACAGGGTGACATCGACAGCTGTTTAATGCCATAGTCTGTGATCAGTTCGCAATGAGACAGTGTCTGGAAATGAAATAACAAATAATAATAAAAAGTCGGCCACATGCGAGTCGAACTCCCGCACTGAGGGTTCCGTACAAATTCTATTTTTGACGTATTGAAAAAACTAGTTACTAGATTTCGTTGAAACCAATTTTCATTGGTAGTTTTTATGGCAATGTACATTATATATGTTTTTTACAGTTTTATTATCCTGGGGGGGGGGGGGGGGGGGACACATTTTACCACTTTGGAAGAGTCCCTCACACAATCTTTATTAATTCATTTATCTAAACTTTATTGCACGACTTATAATTTGTACAAAAGGCAACAACAACAGTCAACCTCATCTTTCCAATTTTTTATTATATTGTGAGCATGACGCTAACTAGCAGAAGCCGGTGGTAGACGTATTTTTTTTAACTTAAATATTTATAAAAATGACTATTGAAAAATATCAGTATGTTTTTTTCTGCATTTATCGGATTTTATGCTTGTATCGGATTTTATTCTATTCAGACATATTTTTATGTCACATGAAACTAAGTATTATTCATTAAATAAATGCTCTTAAGTAATAGTACAAGAACAAAATAAATATATCATACCAGTTTCTCCAGTCTCGGGCAGCCCATAGCTAAATGCACGAGTGTCGCGTCGGTTATAAGAACACACTCTTCCAAGTCCATCCTTTCTAGTAGTCTGCAGCTCTGAAACAATAACATCTTTTTATTAATTTAGCAACTAAGATAATTATATAGATTTTATTATTGTTTCTGTGCAGAACGTTTATTGCATCAAGTTTATTTATTTATTTATCTAATAGTAAGCACTTTTATCTAAGAAAATAATTTTCTAGAATGCTTCAAAGTTTTAATTAAAAAGTTCAACACCAAATGGAGGCGTTTACGCAAGAGTAACTCGACACGCCTAGGCGACGCATGTCTTGCTAACGGGATCTAGACTAGGCTCAGTTAAGTCACGTTCGTAAAACAGTAATAAAGCTTCTAATGCACTTTTTGGTATGGAGTCGGATCTGAACGCAACAAATAGTCTTTCGAGCCGGATCTGAACGCAACACATGGTCATTCGAGCCGGATCTGGTCACAACATTTGGTCCTTCGAGCCGGATCTCTTTTGATCCTTCGAGCCAGATCTCATTTGGTCCTTCGAGCCGGATCTCTTCTGGTCCTTCGAGCCGAATCTTTTTTGGTTCTTCGAGCCGGATTTCATTTGGTCCTTCGAGCCTGAACTCACCCTAGCCAACGCCTGGAAGCCCGCGTCGGTGAGCTGCGTGCACAGCGCCAGCTCCAGCGTGGCGAGGTCGGGGCAGTGCGCGGCGAGAGCAGCAATGGTCCTTCGAGCCGGACCTGATCACAACATTTGGTCCTTCGAGCCGGATCTCTTTTGGTCCTTCGAGCCGGATCTCATTCGGTCCTTCTAGCCATATCTACACTCACCCTAGCCAACGCCTGGAAGCCCGCGTCTGTGAGCTGCGTGCACAGCGCCAGCTCCAGCGTGGCGAGGTCGGGGCAGTGCGCGGCGAGAGCAGCAATGGTCCTTCGAGCCGGACCTGATCACAACATTTGGTCCTTCGAGCCGGATCTCTTTTGGTCCTTCGAGCCGGATCTCATTCGGTCCTTCTAGCCATATCTACACTCACCCTAGCCAACGCCTGGAAGCCCGCGTCGGTGAGCTGCGTGCACAGCGCCAGCTCCAGCGTGGCGAGGTCGGGGCAGTGCGCGGCGAGAGCAGCATATGGTCCTTCCAGTCAGATTTGAATGTAATACATGGTCCTTCGAGCCAGATTTGAATGTAATACATGGTTCTTCGAGCCAGATCTGAAGGCAACATTTGGTCCTTCGAGCCGGATCTCTTTTGGTCCTTCGAGCCTGATATAAACTCACCCTAGCCAGCGCCTGGAAGCCCGCGTCGGTGAGCTGCGTGCACAGCGCCAGCTCCAGCGTGGCGAGGTCGGGGCAGTGCGCGGCGAGAGCAGCATATGGTCCATCGAGTCGAATCTTACCTCACCATATGGTCCTTCGAGCCGGATCTGAACGCAACATTTGGTCCTTCGAGCCGGACCTCATTTGGTCCTTCGATCCGGAACTCACCCTGGCCAACGCCTGGAAGCCCGCGTCGGTGAGCTGCGTGCACAGCGCCAGCTCCAGCGTGGCGAGGTCGGGGCAGTGCGCGGCGAGAGCAGCATATGGTCCTTCGAGCCAGATTTGAATGTAATACATGGTCCTTCGAGCCGGATCTCTTTTGGTCCTTCGAATCGGATCTCTTTTGGTCCTTCGAGCCAGATATAAACTCACCCTAGCCAGCGCCTGGAAGCCCGCGTCGGTGAGCTGCGTGCACAGCGCGAGCTCCAGCGTGGCGAGGTCGGGGCAGTGCGCGGCGAGAGCAGCATATGGTCCTTCGAGCCAGATTTGAATGTAATACATGGTCCTTCGAGCCGGATCTTTTTTGGTCCTTCGAGCCGGATCTCTGCTGGTCCTTCGAGCCAGATACAACACATGGTCCTTCGAGCCTGAACTCACCCTGGCCAACGCCTGGAAGCCCGCGTCGGTGAGCTGCGTACACAGCGCCAGCTCCAGCGTGGCGAGGTCGGGGCAGTGCGCGGCGAGAGCAGCATATGGTCCTTCGAGCCAGATCTTACCTCACCATATGGTCCTTCGAGCCAGATTTGAATGTAATATATGGTCCTTCGAACCGGATCTCTTTTGGTCCTTCGAGCCGGATACAACATATGGTCCTTCGAGCCGGATCAGAACTCACCCTAGCCAACGCCTGGAAGCCGGCGTCGGTGAGCTGCGTACACAGCGCCAGCTCCAGCGTGGCGAGGTCGGGGCAGTGCGCGGCGAGAGCAGCATATGGTCCTTCGAGCCAGATCTTACCTCACCATATGGTCCTTCGAGCCAGATTTGAATGTAATATATGGTCCTTCGAACCGGATCTCTTTTGGTCCTTCGAGCCGGATACAACATATGGTCCTTCGAGCCGGATCAGAACTCACCCTAGCCAACGCCTGGAAGCCGGCGTCGGTGAGCTGCGTACACAGCGCCAGCTCCAGCGTGGCGAGGTCGGGGCAGGGCGCGGCGAGAGCAGCATATGGTCCTTCGAGCCAGATTTGAATGTAATACATGGTCCTTCGAGCCGGATCTCATATGGTCCTTCGAGCCGGATACAACACATGGTCCTTCGAGCCTGAACTCACCCTGGCCAGAGCCTGGAAGCCCGCGTCGGTGAGCTGCGTGCACAGCGCCAGCTCCAGCGTGGCGAGGTCGGGGCAGTGCGCGGCGAGAGCAGCGTATGGTCCTTCGAGCTAGATTTGAATGTAATACATGGTCCTTCGAGCCGGATCACATTTGGTCCTTCGAGCCGGATACAACATATGGTCCTTCGAGCCTGAACTCACCCTGGCCAACGCCTGGAAGCCCGCGTCGGTGAGCTGCGTGCACAGCGCCAGCTCCAGCGTGGCGAGGTCGGGGCAGTGCGCGGCGAGGGCGCTCAGCGACGCGTCGGTCAGGCGAGAGCAGCCGGACGCGCAGAGGCGACGCATGCCGGAGCCCAGGCGGGATATTGAGTCGTCTGTTAGGCTCTGGAGACATAAGATAAAAGAAACTTACTGCTTGACGTTTCGGCTGCAATGCAGCGGTCACAAGAGGACTGTCAAGTCCCATTATAATGTTGTCTAATTCTAATGCAACACGAAAGTTTAAAGTTATAAGATTAGAAAGAACATCAGCCTGTGATAGTCCACCGCTGGACATACTAAATGTCATTGTACCTTAGGTAGTTTAAAACACAAAACTACCTTCTTTTTGTTTATTTATTAATAAAATCTCTGCTAAATAAAACAATCTCAAAAAAACTGACTTCAAGACAAAGATTTGATATACAAAAAAATCATCAACGTACACTAAATTATTCTTATTAACATTTATTAGGTAAACCCTAAAAAGTACTTATTTGATCTTGTTCATATGAATATGGACCCAAAAACTAACTAACAACGAAAAAATCTCTCCAAAATCGGTACAATCAGTAAAATAAAAAAAAATCAAATTAATAACCTCCATTTTAATGTACGTCAATTCAATTCGGCCGTCCTTTTGATCTAAAAGCCTAGTAAAAAATCAATGTTATTCTCAAGAATTGTATTTAACCTAGTTAAAACTTGCGACAGACGGCGCACAATAGAGCAAGATCGACTTCATTACGCAGAGTCAGCATAGTAAGTAAGTGGAAAAACCAAGTTTTTACAATAATCAAACCAAACTATAGAATGAACGGCAACGCACTTGTGACTCCTCTAATAAATAACATTACTTACGTCGCATCCTTGCACATTCAACACTTCCAAGTCGGGGCAGTATGTAGCTAGGCAGATAACTGCTTTGTCGTTCACATTTTTGCAGCCTGGAACAGAAAAAAATCGAATTCAAGACATTTCATCCGAAACGTAACAGCAAGTTGGTAATACATTAGTAACTAGCTTTCCGCCCGTTATCATTTTTCAGTTTCCACAAACATAGGTATATACTATGGCCTAAAGTCGTCCTATCAAACACAAAGGAGAGTGGAAGTTTGTATGTAAAATCTAAATTACTTAAGTTAGACGCTCGAAATTTGGCCTGCAAGTCCCCTTAGTAAACTTGATGCTTAGTTGCAAAAGGATATAGCAAAATTACCACGAGAACGGGAGTTAGCGGGAAAAACATTTGTATCATGAAAACCGATATCCACGCGGACGAAGTCGCGGGCGGCCGCTAGTATTAGTATAGATGTGACGACCCGCTTGGTGTAGTGGTGAAGTAGTTGACTAGTAGACCAAAAAGTCGCGGGTTCGATAATAAATCTACTCTAAGGAATGATTTCACTTCACCGACCTCTACAAATAAAGCTCTTCAGTTTAGGACAGCCTCTCGCCAGCGCCTCCACTCCGTTCTCTGTGATGGACTGGCACCAGGATACATTGACGTGAGTCAGTAGCTGATGAACAAAATAATCATCATCATCATCATCGTAAGTGTCCCAGTCAGGGAGTTATGCGCAAAGTGAAAAAAAGAAAGAAAATTAGGTGCTGATTATTTTCAAAAAATATCACAATTAGGAATAATATAATTAATTATAATTGACAGGCCCGTCGGTCTAATGATCAGGGACCCTGGCTACAAAATCAAGGGGCGCGGGTTCGAATCCCGCTGAGGCAAATGTTTGTGTGATGAACATCGGCATTTGTACTCGAGTCATAGATGTTTATAAATTAATTCTAATTTATTCCTGTTCCCTAGCATCCACAGTACAAGCTTCGAGCTTAGTTTGGGGTTCGACAATTGTTGTGTTAGTCCAATGCATTTATTTATTTATTTATCAGGTATTTTTTATGTAATGGTAAGTGATCACCGCTGCCCATGTTGCATTGTTGCCTTTTAAACTCAAACTTGTAATATGCCCATAACCACCACCCTGGGCAGGTGGCTGACCGCATTACGGTGAACAATAAACACAGGGAACACTGCTGCCCATCCCCCGGGAAGAGTTAAAGCTTAGTGGAACTTCCACTCGAATGAGCCGCTCGTCTGTGGAAGTACCTCCACCTTACAGAAGACCACAGTGAAGTAGCACTTCCTTACTGTTGTGCTGGTTAGTAAAACTTACCGGACACCCATCCGAAAGAGCCTTTAATGATATATCCGTTATGCTGGGGCACGAGTCCAAGTTTATTCTGAAAAGAAAACATAAAATCTCATTAATAACTATTTATTTATTTACTTAAATTAAAACGGTACACAAGACCAATTACACATACATTCATATTTAACATGAAAAATCTGTTTACTATGTCTTCAATGTGGTATTTGACTGACATATCAAATCATTCGCTTTAATTAAATGTCTAAAACGTAAGAATGTTAGGAAAACTGTATAAAAATACTGAGCTATGACGTCACAAGTTAGTATTGTCAAATCGATATTTTTTAAGTTTTGTTTAACTGTAATAATTTGTTAAAGTGCAAAAGTATCTGTGGTATAATGATTTGTTTGTACTTCCTTTTTTAATTTCGTCCTTAATGTTAGAATTTCATAATGTATTTTGAATGCAGTATGTCAAATACCCAATTGGATAAGCCAATTCAATGCCTAGTATACCTTTTAATTACACTATTGAAAAACTCCACTTTTAAACTACTGAGATTCATAAGGAATTATTATACTCATGCAAAATCAAGAGCACACTAAAAAAAAGAATAAAAATTATATTTGCACAAAAAAAATACTACTTCTATTTAAGCTACTATCTACTTTATGTCTAATTTGAGTACGACAGATAGGTTCATATAATTCTTGTGACTCCTTCTTTAATACTTTCTGAGGAGCTCGATGGTGCAGTGGTTAGCGCACTCGGCTTGCGGTTGCTAAAGTTAAGCAACGTTCGCAGATGCCAGTCATCGGATTGGTGACCGAAAATTTCATCTCGAGCTCCTACAGCTTCAGAAGGCACGTTAAGCCGTTGGTCCTGCGCCTGATCTCTCTACGGTCGTGTCAGATTGCTGTCCCACCGAATTATGAGAGTGAGGGAATAGGGAGTGCACCTGTGCTTGCGCACTCACTTGTGCACTATAATATATCCTGCGTACCTGGCTGATCGCCATGGCCGAATACGGCCGGAGGGTATATATATAAAATACTTTCTACCTACCAAAAAAGATTAATTGGACAATTTGCGATTTGGACGAAAGCATAAAACCATTCAAAAATCGACTCTACATAGCACTATCAACATCAAAAAGCCAAATATTCAAGGCCAGAAATGAAAAAATACTAACGATACTTTGAATAAAACAACATTTCTCAATAATTGTTAAAAATACCTATTACGTGTAATTGTATTAATTTCCAACGGAGATATGGCGGGCCGTCCACATCGCAAAATGTCCGAATTACAAATACACATGTAACATTGCATAGTCGGCCATATTGCAAAATGTCCGGTCCACAGCCCGAGTGACGATGACTTTTAACTTCTTCCATTACTTCCGAAAACAATATTGCACTTAAAATTTTCTTAATGCTCAAAATTTCTTAAAATATGACTTTTCATTATGCACATAATACATATTTTTAAGTAGAAATATAAAAAACTTTATTTTATAATCCAGAGCACTGTCTAAAAGAAAATGTCAATAAGGGCAGATTTTTTTGACAAAAAAATGTTGCCCTAGCGACCTTTAAGTTTAAAGTTTTTTTTTTTAATTTTTAATCTACCGAATCATATTTTGCTGATAAAAATTCAAAATCTCTTCTTCTTCCTAGCGTTTATCCCGTTTCTATACGGGGTCCGCTTTGACCATGATCCAGGATTTGGCAAGTCTGGTTATTACAATGAAGCGACTGCCATCAGACCTTCGTAACCCATTAAGGGGAACCAGACAGATTGGATCATGGTTACACATTCAGATCTAACTGAACTAAATTCAGAAATCACTGAATGTGCAGGTTATCTCACGGTGTTTTCCCTCACCGCCGAGCTAATGGCACAAATCCACACATAGATTTCAAAAAATCCAGTGGTGTGGGCCCGGATTCGAACCGCGGACCTCACGTATGTGAGGCGCCGTCCGTACCACTAGGCCACCATCGCTCATAAAAATTCAAAATCTCTTAAAAGTAAAAATCATTTCATTTTACTGTTCTATCGTGATTTAAGTGCCCTACCTTGATATTGGTGAACACATACACACATATTTACACACACACATAACCCACTAGTCTTTGTAATCAAAAATCTTAAAAAAATATCATATCCTCTCGTTTAATTTATTTTCCTGCCCTGTCTTGATTTTTAAACTCTTTTTACGCCTATGTCTAAATTAACATACTGTTTAACATGTTTGACATAGTATGTTGAGGTATGTCAAAAACTCACCTCTGTAGTTTGCTGCACCTCCTTCCAAGCGCCTGACAAGTCTGGTCTGTGATTTTCTTGCATTTATTCAGGTTCAAATCTTCTATGTTTGGGCAGGACTGGAATCAAAACAGGCCTTTTAAATTACGTTTCATTGTATTACATTAAATTTAAAATTAGTAAAGAAAATATCCGTAATAGATCCGCGTGAAAAGTAACGGATACGGATATATAATTTCGGAACATCACTATTATAAAATAGTAGTTATAATAGTAGTATAAAATAGCAATAGTATTAGTATAAAATAGTATTAAAAATAGTGATGTTCCGGAATTACGTATTCGTATATTAAGATTTTCGCTAGTCTCAAAATTTTGTTCTTTCTAAGCTAAAAAAATCGGCCAAGAGCAAGTCGGAGTCGCGCATTGAGGGTTCCGTAAAATTCTATTTTTGACGAGCTATCGATAGATACCCCACACTTATATGTTCAATGAAAAAAAATATTTTCAGTTTCAGTTCTGACTATGGGGACCCCTCATTTTTTTTTTCTATTTTCGTGTGAAAACCTTGTTGCGGTTCACAGAATACATCCACTCACTAAGTTTCAAAAGGATAGTACTTATAGTTTCGGAAAAAAGTGGCTGTGACAGAGAGTGAGAGTGAGAGAGAGTGGCGGACAGGCAGACAGACAGACATGACGAATCTATAAGGGTTCCGTTTTTTGCCATTTGGCTACGGAACTCTAAAAACGGACTATAGTACACTAGTACTCCATTACATTCCTATAAGCCCAACGGTAACTTACCTGTGCTAGAGTCTTCATAGAACCATCAGCAATACTCTCGCATCCCCTCAGAGACAGCTGTCGCAGGAACCCGCCGCATCGCTGCGATATGTTCTCTATTACCGGGCCCTAAGGATCAAAATAGATTGGGTTAAATTCTATTATGACGACCCGCTTGGTGTAATGGTCAAATTGTTGCCTTATTACGCAAGAGGTCGCGGGTTCGATCCCCGCACAGGACAAACATTTGTGTGCATGAACATGTCTGTTTGTCCTGGTCTGGGTGTTGTATTTATCTATTTAAGTATATTTGTAATACCACTGTTGATTCTGATGTCTGTAACACAAGTGCTTAAGCTACTTAACACGGGGTCAGATCAATGTATGGGATGTTGTGAAATAATTATAAAAAAGAATCTAAGATAGATTTTATACTGGGCATAGTGTTTTGAACTTCTTTGTATTATAAGAGTAAAGTATCAGCCTATTAACGTTGACACTGCAGGGCAAAGGCCACCATCATTTGAAATCCTGTTTTCTTTACAAAGATGGATTTTGGCTTAATCACCACGCTTGCCAAATGCGGGTTGGCGATCACAATCAAAATCGTCATTTTCCCCGACCCGGGAATCGAACCCAGGGCATCGAAAACAATTCTCGGTACTGAAATCAGTACAATTAAATAATAATAAATATTTCACAACATCACATACATTGATCTGACCCCGTGTTAAGTAGCTTAAGCACTTGTGTTACAGACATCAGAATCAACAGTGGTATTACAAATATACTTAAATAGATACATATAACACCCAGACCAGGACAATCAGACATGTTAAGACTTTAAACTTTCGCGTTGCATTACTCACAAATAATATTAAAACGGGACTAAACGCGATATTATTATAGTTAAGTACTCTCGTACTTACTGCTTGACGTTTCGGCTGCGATGCTGCAGCCATGGTCACAAGCGGACTGGCGGTGCGCGGCGTCGTCTACTTGAGCGGGCTTGCGGCGGTGAATCGGAAACTACCCCCGAATTAGCACTAATATTTGTACTGCAACGATTGTCAGTAAAGTCACTCCGGCACACTACACTAACAGTATCGGGGTTTATATTTTGTTGTTTTGGCAAATATCGCGGTTTGCATTTCTCAATCACTGGATTCCATGCTGACGACAATTTAAATCCATCCTCCCGATTGAAATTTTTATATTTCTTGATTTCAATCGCTTCACGTACTACTCTGGAGTAATAATGACGATCAGTGGAGAGGATTTGGGGGTCATGTAACTCCATCCAGTGATTGACATTTGATTGCAGAAGATGTTCAGCAACTGCCGATTTGCTAGTCTGTCGGTTTTTTACAGCTGCGATATGTTCTTTGACACGTTCTGCTATAGTCCGCTTTGTCTGTCCAATATACGAACTACCACAGCTGCAATCAATTTTATAAACACCCGGAGTCTGAAAGGGTATAATGTCCTTTGGAGATCGCAGTTTCCTTGATATTTGGCATAGCGGAGTGTATACAGTCTTGATGGAGAATTTTCTGAGCACTGCTCCAATTTTATCCGTTATGCCTTTAACATAAGGTAAAAATGCTGCTTGACGACTCACCTCTGGACATTTATCCTTTCTATTCTGCCTTTTACTCTTCTGTGACACCTTGTATCCATTTCTCTTAAGTACCTCCTGAACATGAGCAAGCTCTGAATGAAGATGTTCAGGGTCACAAAGATTATGAGCTCTGTTAGTCAAGGAGTTCATCACCGATTGAAGATGTCGAGGGTGATGATGAGAAGAGGCGTGTAGGTACCGATCTGTGTGAGTTGGTTTTCGGTATACCGTGTGCGACAAGGTACCATCCTCCTTTACCCTAATTTGCACATCAAGGAATGCCAAGGTCCTATTGTTTTCCATTTCATACGTAAACTTCACTTTAGGATGTATTGAATTCAGGTGTACTATATATTGTTCGACTGCCTGCTGACCTCCGCTAATAACGCAGAAAATATCATCCACATACCTCCTCCACAGTTTCACAGATTGGGGTCCTGTAGTTAATGCTGTGTCTTCAAAATGCTCCATCCACAGATTAGCAATAACCGGAGCGAGTGGGCTCCCCATTGCAACACCATCGATCTGTAGATAGAACTGATTTCTGAAGAGGAGGTAATTTCCGTCAAGACAATTCTGTATCAGAACAATATACTCCTTCGGTAGTTCCTTATCGCAAAGTTTGCGTTTTATAACTTCCAGGCAATCCTTTAAAGGAACATTCGTAAACAGTGACTCAACGTCGAAACTCACCATGACATCACCTGGTTCCAACTTTATGTTCTTTACGATATCCCTAAAATGGTATGAATCCTTTACAAAGGATACCAATGTTTACAAACCTGTATCCTACAACCCCACAGCCAGGGTGACACGACGCATCCGAGCCTTAATAGATCAGCACAAGGATATTTTTACAGAGGACGAGTACAATTTTCTTTATAAGCCGAAGATCGTGCAACCGCCCAAATTGTATGGACTGCCAAAGATACACAAAAGCAACATACCACTTAGGCCTATCGTGAGTCAGATAGACTCACCTACATATCATTTGGCAAAACATGTTGCTGGAGTGCTACAGCAGCTAGTTGGGAACACACCGTCCTTTGTAAAGGATTCATACCATTTTAGGGATATCGTAAAGAACATAAAGTTGGAACCAGGTGATGTCATGGTGAGTTTCGACGTTGAGTCACTGTTTACGAATGTTCCTTTAAAGGATTGCCTGGAAGTTATAAAACGCAAACTTTGCGATAAGGAACTACCGAAGGAGTATATTGTTCTGATACAGAATTGTCTTGACGGAAATTACCTCCTCTTCAGAAATCAGTTCTATCTACAGATCGATGGTGTTGCAATGGGGAGCCCACTCGCTCCGGTTATTGCTAATCTGTGGATGGAGCATTTTGAAGACACAGCATTAACTACAGGACCCCAATCTGTGAAACTGTGGAGGAGGTATGTGGATGATATTTTCTGCGTTATTAGCGGAGGTCAGCAGGCAGTCGAACAATATATAGTACACCTGAATTCAATACATCCTAAAGTGAAGTTTACGTATGAAATGGAAAACAATAGGACCTTGGCATTCCTTGATGTGCAAATTAGGGTAAAGGAGGATGGTACCTTGTCGCACACGGTATACCGAAAACCAACTCACACAGATCGGTACCTACACGCCTCTTCTCATCATCACCCTCGACATCTTCAATCGGTGATGAACTCCTTGACTAACAGAGCTCATAATCTTTGTGACCCTGAACATCTTCATTCAGAGCTTGCTCATGTTCAGGAGGTACTTAAGAGAAATGGATACAAGGTGTCACAGAAGAGTAAAAGGCAGAATAGAAAGGATAAATGTCCAGAGGTGAGTCGTCAAGCAGCATTTTTACCTTATGTTAAAGGCATAACGGATAAAATTGGAGCAGTGCTCAGAAAATTCTCCATCAAGACTGTATACACTCCGCTATGCCAAATATCAAGGAAACTGCGATCTCCAAAGGACATTATACCCTTTCAGACTCCGGGTGTTTATAAAATTGATTGCAGCTGTGGTAGTTCGTATATTGGACAGACAAAGCGGACTATAGCAGAACGTGTCAAAGAACATATCGCAGCTGTAAAAAACCGACAGACTAGCAAATCGGCAGTTGCTGAACATCTTCTGCAATCAAATGTCAATCACTGGATGGAGTTACATGACCCCCAAATCCTCTCCACTGATCGTCATTATTACTCCAGAGTAGTACGTGAAGCGATTGAAATCAAGAAATATAAAAATTTCAATCGGGAGGATGGATTTAAATTGTCGTCAGCATGGAATCCAGTGATTGAGAAATGCAAACCGCGATATTTGCCAAAACAACAAAATATAAACCCCGATACTGTTAGTGTAGTGTGCCGGAGTGACTTTACTGACAATCGTTGCAGTACAAATATTAGTGCTAATTCGGGGGTAGTTTCCGATTCACCGCCGCAAGCCCGCTCAAGTAGACGACGCCGCGCACCGCCAGTCCGCTTGTGACCATGGCTGCAGCATCGCAGCCGAAACGTCAAGCAGTAAGTACGAGAGTACTTAACTATAATAATATCGCGTTTAGTCCCGTTTTAATATTATTTGTAATCAGACATGTTCATGCACACAAATGTTTGTCCTGTGCGGGGATCGAACCCGCGACCTCTTGCGTAATAGGCAACATCTTGACCATTACACCAAGCGGGTCGTCAGTTAAAGTCATCATCATCATCCTAGCGCTTCTCCCGGTTGCATCCTCGGCCATTGCCTTGGAGCCCAGGGTACGCTGCGACTATGATCCTGAATTGACGGATTGAATAATGGAAAATTATAACTGTCTGAATTATATCCTGGCTATAAAGACCAATTTACGCTGGCATATAACTCATAAGTCATTTATTCCATTAAAAAAAAGCAATTTCTCACAAAAACTCACCTCCACATCTCTTTGAAACTCGAACAAATCTATCCTTTGCCAATTTGAGCCATCTAACGCCAGAATGTTCCATAGTTTTGATACCTGGAATTAATTAATAACATTTTTACTAAAACGAAAATAGTTTGTGATATACATCACTAATATTATAAAGAGCAAAGATTTGTATTTTTGTATGTAACAAATAAACTCAAAATCATCTTAGCGAAAGAAAAAACAGTGAAAGAATTATTCAAATCAGTCCAGTATGATTTGAATAATTCTTTCACTGTTGGATAGCTACACTCTCTCCGGTGAACATAGGGTACTTTTGAACCAAGGAAATGTGGGGGGAAGGGTGGGGATATTTGAAAAAATAAATTACGCACGGGTGAAACCGCGAGAGGAAAGCTAGTCTAATACAAATTATTTAGCAATATTTTTTATTAGGTGAGCTAAAAACATTATGTGGCAGATTGCATTTGTAAAGAGCAAAAATTGGCAAAAATTAATAATCAATTAAAAATCTTAATATTGCCTAACATCGCTGGAAGAAATTATTTAATTTTTCAGCGTGGACCAATGATACCTAAGAGTGAGACTCCACTAAAGCAAAGATGTGTGCGGTGTGCTGTAAGCTGTACATAGATGTTTTTCACCTTGAGAGACTTCGCCAAAGCTAAGATGTGTGCGGTAAATCTATGGAAAGGGCTCTAATCTATGGGTTTCTAGCAGACTCCATGGGACAGCGTGACACTGCTCACGGCACGTTGCTTCCAATTGGGTACACGACTGACAGGTCAAATCACTCACTTTTAATAAACGTCAAAAACGTAAGCTTGTAGGGAAAATTGTATGAAATACTAAGGTTTGACGTCACAACTTAGTATTGTCAAATGAATACTTTTTTAGTTCCGATTAACTGTAATAATTTGTTAAAAGCTCAAAAGTTACTGTGGCATAATGATAAGCGATTATTTATTAATTACCTCTTTAATGTAAGAGTTTCATAATATATTTTGAAGTCAGTCGTGTACCCTATTCTTGTCTCGAATGCGCGTCGTCCACGCACAATTCACATCTCCGCTTCCAGCGTAATCCTACTACTATTATGAAGGCAAAAGTTTGTATGTATGGATGTTTGTTACTCTTTCACGTAAAAACTACTTAATGGATTTGAATGAAACTTTACCACAATATGGCTTATACATCAGAATAACACATAGAATATTGGAAATCGAAATCCACGCGGACGGAGTCGCGGGCGGACGCTAGTGATGAATAATTGAACACACTAACCTGCGCACACCGACATAGCGAGACCACGTCCAGATAGGAGAGTATCTTCAGAAGCAGTTCCTTCGGCAGCTTTTTGTTGATGTGATTCTCATCTTCACCCGTAAACCGGGATATCTGTAAATATTATAATGCGTGATGAACATCGACATTTGAACTAGAGTCATAGACGTTATATACAAGTATTTAAGTATGTCTATCGGTTCCCTAGCTTCCATAGTACAAACTGCGAGCTGAGTTTGGGTCTAGGCAAATGGTTTGTTATTTCCATGAATTTATTTATTATTAATTTTTATGGTAATACACATATCCGAAATGATATCTGAACATGTTTGAACAGTGCAGCAATTGAAGCTGCAATGTCTACTTCTAAACATCCTCTGGTTCAGGTTGGTAGCACTACCTATATTTTTTTCCTTTTAATTCTCATAGGCACATACATTTAAATACAATTGTTATAATGAATTACCACACTGACATTACTGACTGACTGACTTATTACTGTTTTTATAATAAGTGACCTCATTAATATTCCATTTAATAATTATGACTTTAATAAGGCACCATTCATTTCTTTTTAATGTTTTTATTGTACAGTGTTGTGCAATATTTATTTGTCTTAGTGCAATGCATAGTGATTAATCATTAGGTCTGGCATTTAATATATTTAAGTTTAGTACAGATTTTGTAAACCTTGTTCTATAATTCACCAATTCATTTCAAAGCATGTATCTAAAATGTAAAAATCAAAGTAAAGAAAATATATAATTTTACTTAAAACATGGTTCTAAGTATTTTTTATAAAGCTAATTAAGAGTTTCACACAGCGTGTACTCCTTTTAAAGCACACTTTATTTATTAATATTCTGCTTAAAATAATAAAGAAAGATGTGTTACTTATAAAAAATCCATTCACAGAATAAGAAAGCAATAGATTTTTATCATTAACCACATTGATTTAAAGTTCTTTTTCGCCCAAGAATCATTATCAATTGAAAAAAAAAATACTTGTAAAGTTATGAAGACAATCAACAAATATAAAACTGAAACAATCTCAATCAATCAAGATCCAGATTATTAAGAATTTTCTTAAAAAAAATAATATTTTTCCAAAACTTTTTAAAAGTCTGCACCTGTCAAAACGGCTGGAAAAAAAAACCGCGCCGTCCATTTCCCGAAATCAGAGGTCATTATTACGTTCCGTATAACGGCACATACTCGAGTCAGTGCCCCGGCGAGGGGTCAACAAACTTCGTCACAAAGAAAAATAAAACACATACAAAGTACGTCGTAATACCGCGAACATCTTTTTTATCTGTATTTTAAAACGCAAGGAACTTCCGAGCGCATTCTTGCAGTTTAAAAATAGAATTTGTATTGTTTATTATGCTAACTAACACCTCCTTAGCACGTAAGAGTTATAAAAAAGTTTTCTGCGCGCAATAAGAGTTTTAAACCAATGAGGAAGTAAAACTTCCGAGAACAAAGGGCTTGTAGGGCTCAAAAGTCAGCTGTTCCCAGATAAAAACAAACAATGAAAGCAAGAATACCGATCGATTTTCACTACAAACCTCGAATTTATTCCTCCCGGAATAGGTCATGCTAGGATACGGAGTGACTTTCGCCACAATGTTGAATTTCAAAACACACGCGCACTGAAATTAACAATTGTCTGCGAAAGGCAACGGGAACACAAAGAAATATGGCGATTTTGATTTGATTTTTCCACAAAACGCAAGCAAACCTTTGCGATGTTTAGTTTTTTCCGAGTTTGACATTTGATCGGTCCGAATCGATATCAAACATATGACTTTGACATAAATTATCTAGGCATTACTGATTCGCTTCAGAAAGTGTAAAAATGTTTTTGAAAACAATATTTACAAAATAATTACTTAAAAAACACACATATGAAAATTAATAAATGTAAAAGTGGATTTTATAAAGCATTGCAGTTATAACTGGTGAATACGAAATTATAAATTAAGCCTTTCGGACCCATATATCGAATTGTCAATCGATATTGACATTAAGATTACAGTGTTGCTCACAGAATAAAAAATACCACACTTCTAGGGTATGAGTAGAATAATAATTACTAGTTTTGTCTTTCTTTCATAAAAACTTTGCGCACATATTAGGTTTTTAGATAGAAGTGCTTTGTCCACGCTCTTTTATGTAATATCTAAAATCAACCATGCCTTGCGGCTCTACTTCTGTTCTTCATTCATTAAGATACAGTTTGCGGGTTTATAGGAAAAATAATTAGCACATGATAAGTAGAGTAAAAAATTGTTTATTAGTAACCAAGTAGGTAATTATCCTTAAGTATAACGATTTAAAATCAATACTGAATAAAATCGGTCTGTAAAAATCTGTTAGTAATGGACTAACTCAGTATTGAGATTTTTCGGCTGTTTCCTCGCGGTCTTACTATTCTAACCCACTAGTAGGACCATGAAGAATTCGATTTCCTCGTGGTCTGCTGTTTTACCTACCAACAATATAAATGAACCAACTTAAAAAGCGCTATTCATGGTATTTTATAATAATGTTACATTCTAGGTAGATAGAGTACAGTAGGTATTTCTAACTTTTAAGATGTTAGTTATCTACCTATTTATTACAACTATTGTGTATGAAAATGTGTGTCTTTTTCGAATAAGTACTTATTGTGTCCTGCACATTACTTATTTTAATTTCTAAGCTTTTTCGCTTTTTCCTTTATCCATAGACGTATTACCACGGAAAGGATCGCCAATTGGATTTTCGATCTTCTCAAACGGGTAATAAGGGTGGTTTTGCCAGAACGATGGCAGTGTATAACGGCGATTTTCGTTCAATTCGCTTATCTTCTGGATTTCTTCTGGAGTCAGATGGAAGTCGAATATGTTGATGTTTTCGTCCAAACGCTTCGGAGTGACGCTCTTTGGGATGGGAACTATGCCTCTGTCCACCTGAAATTAATAAAATTAACTGTTTTTGAGTCTGCCATTTTTGATTTTGCGATTGATGTTTTGTATTTGGGAGGGAAGTCTCAAGTCTAGTAGTTGAAATGTTACTGTCGTCGAAAAGCCAGTTAAGGGACTGTGTTCTTCTTTTTGCGTTCTTCTTCTTCTTCGTTCTAGTGTTTTCCCAGCCTAGTGCCGGGGTCCGCTTTCCTGCTTAACCTCCTCCACTTTGCCCGGTTTTCTGCATCCTCGTATAAAATATAAAATGCATTAATTTTACAACTGGTTTGTTGTAATCGTCAAGAATTAATGTTACACCCAAGGTACGCGAGTTCGAGTCCCGCTCACTCAGTAGGTCACTCAATATTTTTGAGCACATGTCTTTGTGTTTATTAATATTTGAAAGTATCCAATTAATTATATATACTTATGAAAAACTTCCCATGAACTCTATATTCATAACGTGAGGGAATAGAGAGTGCACCTGTGCTTGCGCACTCACTTGTGCACTATATATCCTGCGTACCTGGTTGATAGTAAGAACGGCTGGCATGGCTGAATACGGCCGGAGGGTTATTATAATTATTATATTCACAACACTAGCTAGCTGAAGCTTGTTAACACCAATTCAGATCAGTGTATTATTGCTATGTTTTTCGATATGAATTAATGGAAACATAGATCTTTGAACCATTGACACCTACCAGCCACCTCAATGCAACCTGAGCGGTAGTCTTCCCGTGCGTCTCCGCTATTCCAACCAGAACAGGGTTCCGCCCCTGCCCTGGCGCTCCAAACCTCGCCACCAGCGATCCGAAGGGACTGTACGCCATTACCAAGACACCCTGGGATTGGGCGAAGTCTACCAGTTCTTGCTGGACGTTGTGGAAGTGGACCTGGAAATGGTTTGAAGACGATTGTTGTTATTTTGTTGGTGCAAATTAATGAGGGTGTTTTCGATTTAAAAGTCCGCCAGTTAGCAGTACTAAGTGTGAGGTCTAACTGCTATGTACGACCCGCTTGGTGTAATGGTCAAGATGTTGCATATTACGCAAGAGGTCGCGGGTTCGATCCCCGCACAGGACAAACATTTGTGTGCATGAACATGTCTGTTTGTCCTGGTCTGGGTGTTATATGTATCTATTTAAATATATTTGTAATACCACTGTTGACTCTGATGCCTGTAACACAAGTGCTTAAGCTACTTAACACGGGGTCAGATCAATGTATGTGATGTTGTGAAATATTTATTATTTATTTATTTTATTTTATGTAATTGGTGAATTTTGACATATCTGTCAATGTCACCAATCACATACCAGTTAGACCCTAGGCCTACCTGCTTACAAGCATGTTTAATTTTATTGAATCTTGTAAGCTCACTGCTGCAGTATTTCCTGACTGCTACGACATGAGGACCTTCAAGAAACGAGCGTACTCTCTTTTGAAAGGCCGGCAACGCATCAACGATACCTCTGGTGTCGCGGATGTCCATGGGCGGCGGTGATTGCTTACCATCAGGCGACCCGCTAGCTCGTTTGCCGCCTCTGCCATAAAAAAAAAGCGCTTTGGATGGTAACATCTTTAACTTTAAGCCACGATAGATAAATAAATAATTAATAAAATTTCTCCTTACTACATTGTGTTAGTGTACTCGTGTAGTCGAAACTCTGCTTGCGCGATGTAGATTTTAAGGTTTCGCAATTAGTATGCGAATGCATTTCAGCGCCATCTGCCGTGTTGTATTGGAACTATTCCTTTGTGGCGATGTAGATAGATGTCGCCACAGTGGCATAACGTAACCCATACTGTAATTTTCTACGTAACGCAATCTTAACGACCCGCTTGGTGTAATGGCCGATATGTTGCCTATAATACATGAGGTCGCGAGTTCGATCCCCGCACAGGACAATCATTTGTGTGCATGAACATGTCTGTTAGTCCTGGTCTGGGTGTTAAATGTATCTAACTATTTATGTATATTTGTAATAACATTGTTGATTCTAATGAATGTAACACACGTGCTTAAGCTATTTAAAACGGAGTCAGATCATGTATGTGATGTTGTGAAATGTTTCTTTATTTACCTCTATCTGCAAAGCGGCAGGCTTCACAGAACACTCCTTGATAAGAGTCTCCAACTGTTCCTTATTAAAATTGGAGACGCCAATCGACTTGGCCAGGCCTTGACGCTGAAGTTCCTCCATGGCACGCCAAGTTTCGAGGAAACTGACGTTTGAGTAGCTGTAGTCTTTCTAGAACAGAAGATTAGATTATTTCTAGACATTTCCGTTTGCTGTTGAAAAGTAAAATTATTAGCCTAAGATGTTAAAGTTTCAGAGAGGTAGAGATAGAGATTAGTGGAACTTCCACTCGAATGAGCCGCTCGTCTGGGAAGTACAGTCATGAGCACCAACATGTATATATAACCACATTCAAATATTATGAACTTTACTACTTTGACGTAAGAGTTGATGTGTATGTAATGTGTATACGTGCTCATGACCTTACCTTCAACTTACAGAAGACCACAGTGAACTAACACTTCGTAACTGTTGTGCTATGTTTCTGCTGGTGAGTAAGGTCGCCAGAGCTCAGTTGGGGAGGATATGGTCTTAAAGAATGGCAACGCATTAGCGACCCTTGTGCGGTTGTTGATGTCCATGGGCAGCGGTGATCACTTACCATCAGGTGACCCGCTTGTTCGTTTGCCTCTCTATCACATAAAAGAAAAACAAATTGCAAAATAAACCACTTTGACTCTGAATTTGACTTTTGACTTTGACTAAGGATGTAGGCAAAGCGCACAGAAAAATAACACTTATCCCACTCACATTAAGGCCCATAGGCCAGTGCATCAGGTACAGGTCTACGTAATCCAACCCGAGCTGATTCAATGACTCCCTTAGAGCCACTGGGACCTGGTCCTTTGCGTGGTGGGTGTTCCATAGCTGAAAATAAATAAACCAAAGGAATATTATTTATTTATTCATTTGTTGGAAGATAAGATAATAAGTATCTAGTATCAACAATCTCTTAGGCTCGTAATAATAAATCGCTCTCAACTCTGAGCTCGACCTTGAGTGCGAATTAGAAATGTCATTCTCATACAAAACAGCACCTCAAGTTTATTAATACGAGCCTTAGTGTATCAACAGTAGTCTTAGAACCGGTACCAGTTACAAATCTCCACATATGATTGATCAAGTAAAAAAACTAAGGTCTCATCAAGACAACCACACATACATCAGAACCTCAGAGACATCAGAACCAACAGTGGTATTAAAAATATACTTAAATAGATACAAATAACACCCAGACCGACCAGGACAAACAGACATGTTCATGCACACAAATGTTTGTTCTGTCCGGGAATCGAACCCGCGGCCTCTTGTAATAGGCAACATCTTGACCATTACGCCAAGCGGGTCGTCTATAATATTAAGATTACCTTAGTAGTAATAAAAACATCTTCCCTCTTCAGCTCATTCTCCTCAAACTTCATCTTCAGAGCTTCCCCTATCTCCCCCTCAGTGCCATAGATGGCAGCAGTGTCGAAGTGTCGGTAGCCAACCTCCAGGGCATGGAGAACAGCGTCCCTTAACTCCTTGTTTTGAGATTTTATCAGGCCTTTCTGAGAAAATATTAACAATTAAGTAAATAAATGAATTCCTTGGATGAACTGACCAATTGCCTAACCCCAAACCCAGCTTTTTTTTTTATGGCAGAGGCGGCAAACGAGCTAAGCGTGTCGCCTGATTGTAAGCAATCACCGCCGCCCATGGACATCCGCGACACCAGAGGTATCGTTGATGCGTTGCCGGCCTTTCAAAAGAGAGTACGCTCGTTTCTTTAAGGTCCTCATATCGTAGCAGTCAGGAAATACTGCAGCAGTGAGATTGTTCCACAAAACTGTCGTTCGAGGCAAAAAGTTTCGGGAAAAACGCACAGTGGAGGACCGCCATCCATCAAGATGGTGAGGATGGAATTTGAGTCGATTGCGTGTAGTTCGATGTTAGAACTCAGCTGCTGGCAGTAACTCAAACAGCTCAGCGGAACTCCCCGTTATAAATGCGGTACAGAATACAGAGAGACGCAACGTCCCGCCGCAAGGCCAAAGGGTCCAGTTGACTAGACTAGCTCGAACCTTGTAGGTACATAGGGAACTGAAAGTATTAAAGGAAGTATATAGTGCACAAATGAGTGCGCAAGCACAGGTGCACTCCATATTCCCTCACTCATAGTTCGGTGGGACAGAATCTGACACGACCGTAGAGAGATCAGGCGCAGGAACAACCGCTAAGCGTTCCTTCTGAAGCACGGAGAAGCTCGAGATGCAATTTTGCGGTCACCCATCCAATGACTGCAAAAGTTGCTTAACTTTGCCATGCTGCTCGATATACCTATATTACAATATTACCTCATCAAATCCAAGATATGTGCCCAAAGCTATGGCTGGCATCTCTCTCAAGTCGTTCATCTTTAGTTTCGGTACAACAACACCTTGCGCCATCTATTGGACAAAATTGTAATTAGGTATAAATAAATAAATAAATAAATATCTCTGGACATTATTCACTCAGCGCCATCTAGCCCCAAACTAAGAATTAGCTTGTGCTATGGGTGCTAGACAACGGATAAACATTACTTATATACTTTTTTTTTTCAATCATAATATTCATAATAATAAATCATAATAAATCAAATCAATCATAATAATAAATTCCTTCGCCACACTAATTTTGAAGCTTATTATGGATGCTAGGGACTGTACCTAAACATATATTCAACTCAACACAACTATGAAGTTCCTATAAAACTGACTTGAGTACAAAGGGCATTTCAGTGAGCACTACATATAGCCGATGATGATACACCAACCAGTATTTTATTATGTAAACAGCAACATTGTATCTCATCATATCTACATTTAAATTAAATCTCTAGACACATATACAGCAACTTATTCAAATCGAATTATCTTATTTCTAACACACACCGAACTTACTTTTTCTGTGATTTTTTTAAATAAAGAAGCTTTAGCTTCTTTCCGTTCCTTTTTTAACTATTTTCCTATTTTTTATCTGTCCCTCATTCAACATCAAGTTGAAGTAACTATGTATAACGTCAGAACTTAACTCACACCTGTTTAACTTCTTTTTTATATCTACCCGGCATTAATGGTATTATTATAAGAAAGGTACATACACGGCATCGTTAATACCAAAGCTAACCACAGAGAAATAAAAATAAATACCAACCTTCAAAATCCAAATAAGTTGAAAAAAACAAATAAATACCAACCTTATAATGAAGAAGATTGGTTCAAAGAGTAAAGTAATACTACTGGTTGTCTACATAACAGTACACTACACTTCATTTAACTGTCTCATAATCTGAATATATTATCACGTTACATATTATTATTTAAACGCAAATATTTACTCACCCATACGGATAGTAATACAAACACACAAGTGATTATTAAAGTCATCTCGTCAATACTGGTTTAGCGAGAATATTTTCTTGTCTCGAAAGGTGAACGTTGAAACGTCTGACATTTTAAACCGTGGTCTTGACCGATCAAAAGGGAAGATTGTTAAACATTTTAACTAGATTTGTATTAAAATCCAAGGGAGATAAATAATGGGACTAGTTACATCTATTTTTATTACAAATACCTATGGATACAGAAAATAATCTCACTAGCTCAATACTTCAATTAAAAGACAAGAATGTTAAACTTTACGTGTTCTTTAACTAGTTGGGGAGAGCTCATTACATCTAAATACTTACAAATACCAGTGGCATTGCAAAAAAACATTCGCAAGAAGAAAAACCAAGAAGTATTTATTTAAAGTTCAAGTTGGGCTGATAAAAATAACAAATAATAACTGAAGTTGCATAAAAATATCAAAATCAAAATATTCTTAATTCTGCCTATTGGGCTTTATATGAGCAGTTATGAATCTTTCTATTATTTTATTCAGATAGGTCCCTAGTAGTTATCATGATGTCTTAAGCTGAAACAACTTATGAAGACTATCTGCAATATAGCTCATATAAAGGCCCTAAGTTTAAATCCCGAGTTTGACAGAAAATTATTGTCTGATTTTCCTTAAACTCACACAATGGGATGTGTATTTATATGAAAGTAGGTTACTTACGGCAAAAATACGTATTTATAAAATAAACACAACACGAAATGGACATAAGATGATAAAATAAATTACTAATTCTAATTATATGATAAAGAAACTACGTATCTCATTCTTAGTAGGAACAGTATATTTAAAAGGTTTATTAGGACTTCTGGATAAAAACATTATGGTGGAACTTTCACTCGAATGAGCCACTCGTCTGGGGATGTTTTTTTTATGTTATAGGTAGCAATGGTGGCCTAGTGGTACGGACCACATACTCGAGGTCCGTGGTTCGAATCCGGGCCCACACGTTTGGATTTGTCGAAATGTATGTGTGGATTTGTGCCATTGGCTCGGGGGGGTGAGGGTAAACACCGTGAGGAAACCTGCACATTCAGATAGTTTCTGACTTTAGTTCTATTTGATCTGATTGTTACCGTGATCCAATCTAAGGGTTACGAAGCTCTGATGGCAGTCGCTTCACTGTAATAACCAGATCGCCAAATCCTGGATCATGGTCAAAGCGGACCCGCATAGAAACGGAATAAACGCTAGGAAGATGATGAGGGAGGCAAACGAACACGAGGGTCACCTGATGGTAAGTGATCACAGTGTTCAGAAATAAAGAAGCAAGAAAATAGGTACATTTATGGACAAAACCTCAAAGAACTGCGTATAAAAAGTTTTAAAGTAAGATCTATTTTTTTGCTCAGCATTCATATTACAAGCTACAAGATTATTCCAGGGCCAGACAACGGCGGGGTATTCTTCTTCCAAATAAATAAGAATATCCAAGAAATATCTACAATAAAGTCACCCTATGCAAAATGAGTGTGTTGTTTACTTTTTCTGATAATTACACGAAAGTTTAAAGACCTTTGTTATTGTGTTATTATTTCAAGTGCAAAATTTCAAGGCCTGAGTTATCTTTTAATTTTTTGAGGACTTTCGATGTTTATCTAAATGCGACTGCGTCCCCGTAGATTTTGGTTTCTTCACACATAGTATCATAATATAAGTAATAGCCTTCCTGGACAAATTATAATATCCAACATCAAATATTTTTCATTTCGATCCAGAAGTTTTTGAAATAAGCGCGTTCAAACAACCAATAGCTTCAGCTTTATTATAGTAGTAAGTAAGTAAGTATAGTCTATACTTAGATAGATAGATTTATCTATTTATGTATATACTAAGTATATACTGTATAGATAGATATAGATTAATCTTAAGAGACTTAATCTTTTGCTCTGCAATGTTAATTGACTAGTTAAAATACTTTTTATTGTAACACGACTCGAACCACGTGAGTTGAACTATAAAAACTTTTTTTTTGAGAATTTATCTGATATCTCTAACGCCTTTAAAGCAAGGGAATAGGGTTCAAATTAACTGTTAATTAAAACTAGTTTTTCCGGATACAAGCCGTGGTTTGTTTGTAAACACTGATTTTGTTTGCTGCAGCGGTACAGTCGAGAGCAGAAGTTATTAGGGCCCTGAGTACAGTCATTTTTCTAACTAGCGGCCACCCGCGACTCCGCCCGAGTGGATTTCAATTTCCAATAGCCTAAAGCCTTCCTCGTCAAATGGACTATCCAACACAAAAATATTTTTTCAAATCAGATAAGTAGTTCCTGAGATTAGCGCGTTCAAACAAACAAACAAACATTCAAACAAACTCTTCAGCTTTATATATTAAGTATAGAAGTATAGATATAGATATTAGTATAGATAAAACGAGCAAGTAGATCACCTGCTGGTAAGGAATCACCGCCGCTGACCATAGACATCAACATCTCCATAAAACTCTTTACCCTTCCCAACTGTATTCTGAAAAACTTACTCATTAGCAGAGAGACACACATCAAAAGTTACGTGGAAAAGAAATTCCACGCCACCACCGGGTCCCGGAAGACGGGGAAGAAGTGCTGGCTTGACGTCGTTGCAAAAGATGACATGTGTGCCAATGGTCTTTCTACCCTGGAGACCCAAGACCGTGCGAAGTGCTAGTATCCTTAAAGGCACCGTGCGTAGCGATGACTCTGCCATCTCGTGACTCATATTCAAAACTTTTACTCTCAATGTCGGTAATTCTACTGTCAAACCACAGAAAAAAAAGTCGGGAATTTAGCGCCCTCTATAGTTTTTGCACGGTGCCTATAGTTTACTTAGTCGTAGTAGGTGCCATGGAAATTTCGCCCAGGGCGTTGATGAAGTTAAAACCGGAACTGCAATAGGCTTTATTACTATGACGACGATGAAATAGAATGACAAAACAGTTTTCTCCCTAAGTGTACCATCTCATAAGCTACTATTCTCCGAAACTGTTTTCTCCAGTCAGTAACCATTTCACTGTTGGTACAATGAACCGTCTTTGAGTTCGAAAATGATTGTTATTTTATGTACACTGATGGCCCTGGCCAGCGCTGGGCCGGCCCCTGAAACCTACAAAGATCAATGTAAGTTAAAGTTTTATTATCATCAATATTTGGCCATCAGCTGGATGAAGGTGGCGTATAATGTTGGAGCCGACGGGCTTGAACTTTGGACTTTTAGCACAGCCCGGGAGCGGAGATGTACGAGCGAAGCGGATGTGTCGTAAGGACCCAATAGGATTTTGGCCTGAAAACGTGAGAAATCTCAGCATTGAAATCCTATTGGCTGCTTACGACACATCTCCGCTCCGCTCACTCAAACCTGCTTTGGTGGAGTTTTACCCTTAAGTGGAAGAATTATTTTTACATGGATTCCTTCAAGCGAAGCTTAAAAAAGTATCATGCGGGCCGTTATGGCGATGCCAACGAATAGGATAAAACAGACATCAACATGGTTCCTCATCCGTTGTCATGGCAATCAGGGCTCCTCTTTTGCTTACCATCAGGCAGAATGGAGCCAATCTACTGTGTTTATATAAATATGTAGTAAAAGGATTCTTTATCTTGGTATTTTTTTTTCTTTTATGTCATAGGGACGCTAACGAACAAGAGGGTCACCTGACGGTAAGTGTTCACCGCTGCCCATGGACATCAACAACCGCACAAGGGTCGCAGATGCGTTAAACGTTAAACCCCATACCATCCCCAACTAAGCACTGTGGTCTTCTGTAAGGAGGTCCCCTGACGAAAGGCTCATTCGATTGAAAGTTCCACTAAGCTCTTCCTCCCTTAATCCTACTACTATTATAAAGGCGAAAGTTTGTAAGTATGGATGTAGGTATGGATGTTTGTTACTCTTTCACGTAAAAACTACTGAATGGATTTGAATGAAACTTTACCACAATATAGCTTATTTATACCTACATCAGAATAACACATAGGATATTGGAAATCGAAATCCACGCGGACGGAGTCGCGGGCGGCCGCTAGTTCTCTTATAATAAATACATCTTTCCTCTTCTCCCGCAGTCTGCACAGATCCTCGCACCATGCAGAAGCACCAGGCTTACACAGAGTGGGCGGACGCCTACTCCTGCACCAGGCATCGCTGCCAGCCTGGGGGGAGGAACCTGGCTATTTATACTGTGGGGTGAGTATCAGCAGAAAAATATTTGTTAATATTATAAGTACGTTTTTCGGTTGAAGCAACCCAGTTAAATAATAATTTAAATGCAAATTTAACTAAAACTAACTTTATACAATTTAAAAGCTATGGTAGTAAAAACATTAATCTTAATATTGACCTATCTGAACAACCTGACACAAGGTTTTTGGGTGTAATGATTGACAAACACCTCAATTGGAAGTCTCACATACAGTATTTATGCGACAAGCTTAATAGATTTGTCTACTTGCTTAGAAGGTTGAGCCAAACTTGCGCGTTATCGACAACACTCATGGCATACCATGGATTTGTTGCGTCATCTCTTAGATATGGTTTGTTGATTTGGGGTAATTCTTGCGACGTAAACAGGTTATTTATTGTTCAGAAGAAGTGTGTCCGGGCTATGTGTGGTGTTCCTCCTTTTTAACCGACTTCAAAAAAGGAGGAGGTTCTCAATTCGTCTGTATATTTTTTTTTTTTTTATGTATGTTCACCGATATTTTCGTAAATTGCAGACGGATTTCAAAATTTTTTGTTTTGTTTGATAGGGTTCACTTCTGAGGTGGTCCCATTTTCACCAGTCCAGGATCTGATGATGGAATCCAGGAGAAATCGAGGGCAACCTCCGAAAATTGTATGCTCGTATGGTGTTTTTGTTACGTAATCATGTCTTACTCAGGTATATGATTCAGGGTGTCAACATCTGATGCTGCTGTCCTGACGATGATGCTACAGTACTCCTTAACGGTTAGGAGTTGGAAGGCAGGACTGCATTTGGTCGATGGAAACTATTTAGTAATATGTAGGGCTAACATGTTGCTTGTGAGGTATGCTTGTTAACCGACTTCAAAAAAGGAGGAGGTTCTCAATTCGTCTGTATATATATTTTTTTTTATGTATGTTCACCGATATTTTCGTCAATTGCAGACGGATTTCAAAATTTTTTGTTTTGTTTGATAGGGTTCACTTCTGAGGTGGTCCCATTTTCACCAGTCCAGGATCTGATGATGGAATCCAGGAGAAATCGAGGGCAACCTCCGAAAATTGTATGCTCGTATGGTGTTTTTGTTACGTAATCATGTCTTACTCAGGTATATGATTCAGGGTGTCAACATCTGATGCTGCTGTCCTGACGATGATGCTACAGTACTCCTTAACGGTTAGGAGTTGGAAGGCAGGACTGCATTTGGTCGATGGAAACTATTTAGTAATATGTAGGGCTAACATGTTGCTTGTGAGGTATGCTTGAATCAACATCTGATGCTGCTGTGCTGATGATGAAGTTGCAGTAATCCTTAACGGTTAGGAGTTGGGAGCAGTACTGCAATTGGTCGATCGAATGTATGTAGGGCTAACGTGATACTTGTGTATATTACATCCAGACTCACGGCCAGAAACTCCTCACATTCACGTTCTCGGGTGTTCTAGGTGTTTCTCGCCGTGAGTCTGGATGGGCTATAAGGGCAGTTACTACTCTTGAGATGGTTTCGATGTAATCACGAAATATCGAGGGAAATTCTAACAAAAATCTCAATGGAATCGAGACAATTCCTCAATGAGTACCACCTATGCTTAAAAGGGTATATCTACTCCTGAGGTGGTCAGGAATCCACACATTTTTTTACAATAGTGACATACATACATACATATTATGTTCCGATAGTTACGCGTCCTATGCTCGTCCTATGTGATGATATACCCTCATTAGGGCTGCAGCCTTAGTGGGTCTACCCATGATAATAAAAAAATATAAATACCTAATAAATATTTTTTAACTCTGAACAACAACTAAGTACCTACCTGTAATTAATTAGGTTCACAACGCATTAACACAACTAAAAATCATGAAATAAACTGACTTTTTCAAAAAAAAATTAAACCGACTTCAAAAAACACAAACAACAAAAACTTTAACCAGAAAAAAACCTACATAACTAAAAAGCGACAAATAACCTCATTTATCTACTTAATGCTTATTATAATATATACAATTATTTAAATATTCATACCTAATATTTTAACGATGTCATCTTTAACTATTTAAATATTTACAGTTATCACTTATTTTTTAAGTCGGTGCCAGCCAAACAAATAAATGTAATTAAGAAAAGTGACCGACACTAAAATTCAAAGCAAAACTTAGAATAGGACGCACCTTTTGAAACGATAGTAACCTAGGCTGCAGGCTGGCACCGACTTCAAAATTAAGTGATAACTGTAAATATTTAAATAGTTAAAGATGACATTGTTAAAGTATTAGGTATGAAGTCGTAAATATTTAAATAATTGTATATATTATAATAAGCATTAAGTAGATAAATGAGGTTATTTGTCGCTTTTTAGTTATGTAGGTTTTTTTCTGGTTAAAGTTTTTTTATTCATGCAAACCACTTTTTAAAGAATTAAATATTTTACCCTTGCCTTGCATGTATATATTGGAACTTGTTTGTTTCGTAAAAGCAAATCCTCAGTATTTTAAAAGTGCACGTGATTTATATCCCCGGAATAAGCGGAATCAGGACAGATTGGTCTACGATATTTTACCTAGAACTGCATTGTATAAAAAACAAACGCACGCAATGTGTATTAGAGCATTTAATGCAATTCCTCAGGAACTTAAGCCACTTCCTCGGACGAAATTTAAACTTAAAGTAACTGATTGGCTTAAGCAAAAATTGTTTTACAGTATTGACGAATTAGTAAAGAATATTGACTGATTTCTGTAGTTAACCCTTTTAATACTTGACATGTTATTATCTATTAAAATTTGACATTTTATTATCTTAGTAAGTACCTTGACAACCAAGAAGTGTGTATTGTAATGTAATCCTAATTAATACGAATATTATGAAAAATTGTAAATGTCCATTATTATGTATCATAATTTGCATGCTTTGATTTAAAGCTAAATGTGTCGGAACTACATATAATAAATTTAAGACCATTTGTAACCACATTTATGCAAATAAATATTCTTATTCTTATTCTTATTCAGTTATAATAAAAAAAATGGTTCGGGCGCGACTGATTCAATTCGCATGGGTACAAGAAATATGAAAAAATAAAAAATATCACAAATTCGCGATAAGTCCAATTCTCAATTCGACCAAAGAAAACTACGTATGTTTCTTTTAATACATAATATTTAACAAATACATAAATGTCCCATACATACTGCAGAGCAAAAAATTGTGGAGACTCGGTGACAAACCAGAAAAACTGTAACTAGATTTACCATAGGCAACCCACTGAAAGAAAATCTGTTTTATTGTTAAGGTACTGTAACCATGACCCTGGAATCAAACGGAAACACAAAATAAACAATTTCTCTATTTCAGCTGCAAACGCGTGGAAGCTCCTGAATCTGCCATCGAGTGTGAGGAGGTGGTGGAAGACACCAACATGCAGTTCCCGTACTGCTGCACAAGACTCAGGTATGATGATGGCATTTGCATCCAGGGAGGGTGGATCATCATAATCATCATCATCATCATCATTGGTCTTTACGTCTATTTCAAATGATTTAATAATTTATTTATTTAAACTTTGCACGATATAAAAATTTAACTCCTCGATGGTCTAGTGGTTTAAGTACCGGGCCGTGATCTCGAAGTCCTGGGTTCGATTCCCGGGTCGGGCAAAATTAGTGTTGAACTAATTCTGATTCTGAACACAGCCCGAGTTTGTGATCGCCAACGCGCATTTGGCAAGCGTGGTGATTAAGCCAAAACCCATCTTTGTAACGAAAACATGATTTCAAATGATGGAGGCCTTTACCCTGCAGTGGGACATTAATAGGCTGATACTACTTTTTAACTTGACAAAGTTTTCTAATCCATAACACATAGAAAAAAAATGGAAACACGAGTTCCTACCAATAACCCTGCTAAACCAAACTCCTTCTCCACCAGATGCCTCGTAGTAGTTCGCGGTGAAGTGTGGACCAGAGTCCTGGGCCAGCCGTGGGAGACGCTCCCAGCAGCGCCATGGAGCCACATGTACAAGATGAAGAAGCCCCCGCCTGGTGACAACACGTTCTTGCCTAAGTAAGTTGGAGATTTTTTCTATCAAAATCAAAATATGCTTTACTTTTGTAGACCTCGACAAGGCACTAAGCTTTAGAGCAAAATATATTATCCTATGATTAGTACTTATGAACGGTCAATAATAGTATCAAAAACACCCCTTAAAACACTTCCTATGTAGAATTCCAGTTTTTCGAATAATATTCGAATATTATAAAAAAAAACAAATATTCGAATACCTGTTTTCGTTGAATATTTGCAAGCCCTAATGACAATAGAATGACTCGACCACCGACTTCGACTTCAGTCTCACTCCTATACGGGAATGACAAAATTTATTCACAAAATTCTGAGCAGGGAAGGCCTAATGGCCTTTATTCTCTGCTTCCAAGGCACTGAAAACACCGTCTGCTATTTCGATAGTTTCGTCTATCACTTCAAGCCGATAATTTTATGCAAGGTCGAGCTTTGTGGAACTTCTGAGGTAGTACCTCCTTACAGAAGACCACAGTGAAGTAGCAATTCGTTACTGTTGTGCTATGTTTCTGCTGGTGAGAAAGGTCGCCAGAGCTCAGTTGGTATGGGGTTTTTAAGATCAGGCAATGCATATTCGACTTCTGGTTACACTCCATAGAAATCTGTGTCTTCTAATTTAGGTAATTGGAAGTATTATTCTGTACCATTGAAATGACTCGCCAGTTTAATTGTATCTTAAATAGTTTAATATCATCCTCATACTCTCTCGTATATTCCATATACGAGTATATGACGAGACGCTTGGCGTACCTAGTGGTTAAGAAGTTGACTATTAGACCAAGAGGTCGGGGGTTCGATGCCTGAACACAGAACAGAACATACAATCATTTGTGTGCATGAACATGTCTGTTTGTCCCCATCTGGGTGTTGTTCCACCGTTGATATCTGTAACACAAGTGCTTAACCTACTGAACACGGAGTCAGATCAACGTATGTGACGTTGTGAGATGTTTATGTGTGTGTTGTTTATTCCACCAGAATGCCCAACGAAGGTCCGGTCTACGAGCTGTCCTCAGACGCGGAAGGGGAGGGCCGGGACAAAGTCCTGAGGACGAACAAGAAGATGGCCACCGAATCACCTGACTGCAATGAGGTGGCACAGAGGGCTGTCGCCGCTCCTGATATTGTGGTAAGCATAGACCTTCAAGATCTTCCATCCATCGTCATCAGAATGTTGGAGCTGGATGAAGGTCTCTCCAAATGGATCGGGCATACACCAGGCACGAAGAGAACTGGTCCCTTCTTACCTACACTTCACAAGGGTGGTGAGTAAGCCGCAGGGGCTTATTGGGTAGTTTCTCGATAGTTCTGAGCCCCTAACACAGTTGCATGCCTAGCTAGCCTGCAGTAATGTGCAATGAGGTGGCACAGAGGGCTGTAGCCGCTCCTGATATTGTGGTTAGCATAAATAAATAAATACTTTGGACTAAGGGAGCGTTTCCACATAAGCTGAGCTGCGCGGAGCTGTAAAAATTGAAACATTGCTCAAAATATACATCTCATCTCCGCACCGATTCTGATTGGTCAATTTTTACACGTCTCTGCTCAGCTCCGCGCAGCACAGCTTATGTGGAAGGCACCCTAACACACCAATTGCCTAGCCCCAAACTCAGCTCGAAGCTTGTACTATGGATGCTAGGGAACGGAAAGACATACTTAAATACTTTTATAAACATCCATGACTCGTGTACAAATGCCGATGTTCATCGCACAAACATTTGCACCTAGCGGTATTCGACCCCCGAAACCCTTGGTTTTGTAGGGTCTCGGACGGACCACTACACCAACGGTTCCGTCGCTATATTTTTGGTAAGGATAGATCTTCAAGACCTTCCATCCATCATCATCAGAATTTTGCAGCTGGATGTAGGTATCAACTAGATGAACTGGGCATACACCAGGCGCTCGCCAGCCAACTGATCTGATTCCTCCATCCATACACTTCACAGGGGTTTATTGGGTAGTTGGACTATAGTTCCGAGCCTTGGTAAGGGTAGACCTTTATGACCTTCCATGATCACTAATATTATAAAAAGGGACTAAACGCGATATTAATTATGTAGTTTATGTATACTATAGCGATTATCCTTTTGCAGATAGCTTTGTCAACAAATACTGATGCGAAAGACCACAAGAAGAATGAAGTCGTCACTCCGGAAAGAGTTTAGTGAGTATAATCTACTTCACTACATAGTATAAAACAAAGTTGCTTTTTCTGTCCCTATGTCCCTTTGTATGCTTTAATCTTTGAAACTACGCACCGGATTTTGATGTGGCTTTTTTTAATAGATAGAGTGATTCAAGATGAAGGTTTTTATGTACAATACATGCATAATATACTTAGTTGAGAAACACTAATTAACTTAGTTGCACCCGTGCGAAGTCGGAGTTTTAGATAAATAGAAGCCTATATAAGTGAAAAATATGGATTTTTATACTCGTGGGTGGTAAAATAATAATTTCAATCGGTCGAGAGTTTTGTCTTAAAAACAATAACTACTTAGATATTGTTTTATGTATATTTTACCTGATACTGATTATATTTTTTATTTCATTACAGCCACAAGAGACAGCGTAAGCAACAGAATCCTTACTACGAAGAAGAAGTTCCATCTGAGCATCATAATGAGATTGAAAATGAGGAACCATCTGCCACTGAAAAGGTGACATCACCGTTTTATTTAGTGTCATCATCCTGTTACGTTTTCACTACTTTAATAATAAATATTAATAATAATAGGTACCATGGTTTTTTTGACCATGGCGCCCGGTCTTACGATCAGCCAGGATTTATGATTGCAAAGTTAAGCAAATTTAGCAGAGGCCAGTCATCGGATATGTGACCGAAAAAAATCATCTCAAGCTCCTCCGTGCTTCGGAAGGCACTTTAAGCCGTTGTTCCTGCGCCTGATCTCTCTCCGGAAGTATCAGATTGCTGTACCACCAAACTATGAGAGTGAGGGAATAGAGAGTGCACCCTTGCGCACGCACTTGTGCGCCATTTCATATCCTGCGTACCTGGTTGATCGTGAGAAAGGTCGCCACGATCGAAAAACGGCCGGAAAGGTATAAATTCTAGGCAAAAATAACCAATTATTTAGTTAACCGCCATTTCTTTATTTCAGCCTGCAGAATACTCGTCAGATGAAAAAGTTTACATAAACGCTTTTGGAGTAACCCAGAAACCTTTTAAGGTGAGAAAATCACACTGTGATTAACCTACTATAGGCACCGTGCGTAGCGATGACTCTCGTGACTCATATTCAAAACTTTTACTCTCATTGTCGGTAATTCTACTGTCAAACTGTCAAATCCAGAGGTGTGGGCCCGGATTCGTACTATGGACCTCACGTATGTGAGGCGTGGTCCGTACCACTAAGCCACCATTGCTTAGCCAATGTACCGTGCTAACATTAAAAAAAGAATGCATGCAAGTTTTCATTTCTTAGGCCCGTTGGTCGAGTGGCTAGAGATCCTGGCTACAAAACCAAGGGTCGCGGGTTCGAATCCCGCTAGGGGCAAATGTTTGTGTGATGAACATCGGCATTTGTACTCGAGTCATGGATGTTTATAAGAGTATTTAAATATATCTATCCGTTCCCTAGCTTCCATAGTACAAGCTTCGAGCTTAGTTTGGGGCTAGGCAACTGGTGTGTTTGTCCAAGGCATTTATTTATTTATTTATTATTTGTTTTGTTTTCGTAGCCACAACATCAGCAAGTATCGTGGACGGAAATCCCATCAAACCAATGGAATGATGTCCCGGAGTCACATCCAGACCCTGAAAGTGCTGCTGTCAGGGTAAGTTATCAGCAGAAGGCAGTTGGTTAACACTTTTGTGAATTTTCATGTTCGTCGATGGACGCGAGAAAAAAAGATGCATTTTCCCACGGAAACATTTAGAAGCGAATGCCTAGAGGGTAAAAGTTCTAGCCTCTGTCTCATTCAGTTCGGATACTGCGAATATATGAGGCGTATCAAAATATACTGCAAATATTTAAAGGGCCATATTTAAATGTTTAGGAAATGTAATTACTTCAGATAGGTCAATGTTAGTAAAAAGTCAATGTTAATGCCTATCAAATTCAGCTCATCCTGCATTGTAACTTGTTCTGTTCGTCCTATAAGCTTCACCCTCCCTCCACCACTGATAAGATACGACCAGCTGCCTCTGATAAGACACAATACTCATAAGTACTTTTTCAATTATTCACTCATTAAGTTGATTTTTTCAAAAACTAGCGTATTAATATACCCCTGCAAAAATTGGCATTCTCTTTTAGCAAGTATTTTATTACATTTTCCCTCAATTATTCCAGGAGGGTCACCAACCCGACTTCCCAGAAGATAAGGCCAAGGAAGAGAAGCCGACCAACCTTCAAGCCCTGGTGGACGCCATCGGCACCAGAATGAGGGACATTGAGAATGTGGTCCAGAGGATGAGTGAGAAGGTGCACCAGGCGAAGCCGACGGAGTCGATGTATGCTAGTTCGGAGAAGAGGTAAGAGCAAAACCCAACAATAATGAGGATTTAGGCTTTTAAAAAATCTTCTAGATGGCAATACGTAGGCTATGTGATCGAAGAATCTTGATGTATTATGTCAATGTTATTTCAAGAATAACCAATCACTTATAATTCAGACTGAATTCGTCCAACGCGAGAACCCTAATTGTTAAACTTTAGAGTTGATTTATAAAAAGAAAAATATATTTACGTAATCACGGATGGACATCAACAATACATAGATAGAAAATCACAGAATTCCAACGATTCATTAGAGATACAATTTTAAAAACATCAACAACTCCACAAGGGTTGCAAGTTCTTTGCCTGCCTTTAAGATCCCATTCCCTCCCCAACTTTGACTTACCTGCAGAAATATAGCTGCGATCTTCTGTAAGGTGGAGATACTTCTCCAGATGAGCAGCTTATGCGAGTGGAAGTTCCGCTAAGCTCTCAAATCAAATCAAATCAATCAAACCCCAAAACCTCTTACCCCTCTAGTTATCTGTCAAGTCTAAGAGCCAAGAGAATGAATTTCACTTTGCATTTAGACAGAGCTCAGTAGGGAAAAATACGGGGTTTTAAAAGCAGACAACGCATCTGCGACCCTTATGCAGTTATTGATGTCTATGTGCGGCGGTGATCACTTACAATCAGATATTCCTTCTCAATTCCTTATTTAATAAATAGCTACAGTCAATCAACGCATTCAGATTTCCTCTTCAACCTTCTATCATCCACAGGTCAATGTCAGACACAGAACAACCTTCAGCTCCTATTGCGTCTCTTCAGGCCCCATACAAGCACCACAAAGGTGATAAGGAACATAGCAAGGATAGAACGAAGAGACCTAACCCTGATGACCATTATAAGAGGTGAGAAATGACCAAACATTTTACAACATTAAACAGTTTAGGTACAAGCAAACTTTTTGGATGTTCTACTCGAATGGTAATGATAGATAGAACATTACAGAAGTCCAACTATTCATTAGAAATACAATTTTAAGAACGCTCTCTTTAAAAGCACCTTAACAGCCTCCTTTTTTGAAAAAACCTCAATATCAAAAATAAAAAATGAAGTTACTTTCCCGTTTTCCCAACATTTCCCTGCACTACTCTGGTCCTATTGATAATAGCATGATGAAAAAATTGCCAATATGATGAATAATGGTATCAAGTTTCGATAAAATCTGTCGAGAAGTTTTTGTTTCTATAAGGAACGTACAGACAGACAAAAATGTTACTGCTTGCATTTTTGGACTTATTTTGAAAATATATTTCATGTACAGAACTCAGGTACCGAGTTGACTTCTCTACAGACTTATTATACCTAAGTAAAGATGTAGATCATCAGCCTATCGCAGTCCACTGCTGGACATAGGCCTCTCCTAGGGCTCTCCACTCAGCCCGATCCTCGGCGACTCGCATCCAGCTCCTGCCAGCCATCTTGCGCAGATCGTCACTCTCCACCTGGCCTAAGGGCGTCCTACACTACGTTTTTTGGGACTCTTGCTGAAACGCGGTATCCACTCCAGAACTCGTCATGAATATTTATGATAATGATGAATGTCTGTTCCAGGTTCTCGGTCCGTAACAGGGGAAGCAAGTACCTCCACGCGTCTGAAAGCAGCACGGAGCCTCCTCTCTTCCTGCAGGACTCCAACATGAACGGCTACTTCAGCGACGCGAGCAACACTATGGTCAGGAGATCCAATGAGCCCAAGGTATGGACATGATAATAACACCTCCCGGCCGTTTCCGACCATGGCGGTATCAAGAGTGTGGAGGTGATTCTGAAGTTGAATACTTTTTTTGACTCCATTCATAATTTACATAATGGTACAATTGAGAATTCCAATTTGAGAATTCGCAGTAGTTCCATCAATTCATCTTGACGTATAAATAGTACTAATGCGAATAAAAATTCGCAGTAGTACCATCATGGGACTAAGCAATGGAACTAATGCGAGCGAAGGGCCGATCTTACGATCAGCCTGCACAAGTGAGTGCACAAGCACAAGCACACTCACTTATTCTCCTTAAACTTGTGGCGACACCTATCTACATCGCCACAAAAAGGAGTAGTTCCGAACTCAACAAAAGCTCAAAAGATGGCGCTGACACGCACAGCCCATACAAACGCGATATTTCCATACAAATCTACATCGCGCTAGCAGAGTGGTCCTTACTGCACCAACACAGTGCAGTAAGGACCTCGGTCCCCGAGCTAGATCACCCGCTCGGCAGAAGTACTTCTATCTTTTAGGGAATGGGTGATATCCCTATAATATCTATCTCGGTGTGACAGCAATCTGACACGACCCTAAAGAGATCCGAGAGAGCGTCACCTGATGGTAAATGATCACCGCTGCCCATGGACATCAACGACCGCACAAGAGTCGCTGATGCGTTGCCTACCTTTAAGAACCCCTTATCCTCCCCAACTGAGCTCTGGCGACCTTACTCACCAGCAGAAACATAGCACAACAGTTACGAAGTGCTACTTCACTGTGGTCTGTTGGTAGTTGTGATGTAGTCGGTTTTGAGGTTTAAAAAATAGTATCGAAAGTACTGGTTCTGCTTTCCCAAAACTTCACGAATCGTTTCTCCGCAGACAAGGAGATCCAACGCGACCAGCCAAGAGCGGCCCATTCCTGAAGTTTTGGAGGAGCATGAACCAGACCACGTACAGCCTTGCAACCACACTCACCATACGAGGAGACGCCCTGAACATGTGCTTGTAAGTGCAGTTTGACGAGCCGTTTGGTGTAATGGTCGAGAAGTCGGCTACTACACCAAAGGTCGTGGGTTCGATCCCCGCACGGTACAAACATTTGTCTGCATGAACATGTCTGTTTGTATCGGTCTGGGTGTTTCTATGTATAATATGTATGTATTTACAAAAAAAAGTATATAAGTAGGTAATGTTTATCCGTTCTGGCACCCATAGCACAAGCTAATGCTTAGTTTGGGGCTAGATGGCGCTGTGTGAATAATGTCCAGACATTTATTTATTTATGGTAGAGCAGGGTTTAGTTTGGTTTGGACCGGTCAATCGCCTCACAAGGCGGGTGCCGGTCTCTCCCTGCTCGGGTACGAAGGAAACCGCAGGAGTTAAGTCGGTAGTGGAACATAAAGTTCTGAACCCCACACACGGCTGCAGGTTTAGCTGACCTGTAGCTATGGCGCGTAAAAGCGTTCTCCTGCGAAAAAAAAGGGTTTAGTTTGGTTTACGGGGAACAGTTTAACTTTAAAGATGGAAGAATATCTTGGCCAAGTTTCAGAGAGGTAGAGCTTGGTGGAACTTCTACTTGAATGAGCCGCTCGTCTCCCAAGTAACACAGATGAGCTGCACAAAAGCTGCATAGAAGATAAATTTTGAACCTAAGGCTGATTAGCCAAGCTGCACAAAGGCTGATTAAACTGCTATACAACCCTTGTAATTCCAAAATAGGCCCCAAATTAACCAGCCTTAGGCTGATGAATGTCTGCTTAAAGGCTGTCTACGTCTTGTAAAAGAGCTGCATTTAGGCTAAACCAGCTTAGTTGTGCAGCTTATTCTCTACTTTTCAGCCGCTATCAAGCTTTTATCCATTGGTAAGTTTCATTGTGGCTGGATAGTGGCAAAAGAAAAAATAAATTAAAATGAAATGACAAAAATGTCTTAGTATTTTATAAATTGTTATGGCGTGAGCGTGGAATGGAAGCCATAATTGCTGGAATTGGAAATTATATTATAGAGCGATTATCTTATTATACTATGTGTTCTAAGTGCGGAGAAAGTTTTACTGTAAATGTATATATTAAATTACATCTCATTTTTCACGCGCCCTTTATATAACGCCTATTTAAGATATAATCGAAAGAAAATTGTGAGCTGAAAATTTTTGTGAAATCACTTTATGTCTATAATTTGATTATTTGTGACTCATAAAATTAATATTTATAAACTTATAGCTAAAACAGCTCATAATAAAAGCAAAAAGCTTTTCAATTACAGAAAACATACATTATTTTATCATCCGATTACTATCAAGATCGCACACAATGGCTGCCGTTTGTAAAGCAGCTCTGGCTCTTTGTTTCAGCTGTTATAATTCTAAAGATTGCACACGGGTATCTATGGCAACCGTTGATCAGCTCATAGCTTTCTTATGTCTGTACAAAGTATGTACTACCTTAATCTGACTAGCGGTATAGTGACTACACTTTTAGTCAGCCTATTGGAGATACTCGATAGTTATTTCGATACATTAAAACCCATGAATTTATTGCAAACTATTGCTCAATTAGGATTAAACGGAATACCTCCTTAATTTATGTATGGTATTTATTTGTTTTATTAGGTTAAAGTTTGATTACCTATATACTTACCTACCAAAAAACCACTTCAAGCTGCATTAAAGCTTTTAGTAGAACTTTAAAGCTTTTGGCTTTAAAGAAGCACTCGTTAGAAGTTTAGTAGATATAAAAACATTTTTTGATTCTCCTTTGCAAACATAAGCGTGTTAAGGGTTCCCAAAACGACCATTGTCTAGCTTACTTGAATAGCATTTAAAGGGAATAAACCTACTCTTTTAAACAACCTTTAGTTTTGGTGCGAACTGTTGTACAGCCAACGTCTGCACAAGAGCTTATAAGTTACCTAAGTAACCAAACATATACAAGCTTAAGGTTTTTTTACAAGCTATGAGAATAAGTTGCAACCAGTGGCTGGACAGTTACTTTTTAATTAACTGTTATAATGCTAAGAGTATATTGTTGCTCTTTATTGCAGCTCTTAATCAGCAAGACTGTACAAAACTAGAAAAAATCACTCTTGCACAGTCTTCAGCTTCACTCAGAACCTTTATATATCTCTAGTGGAGTGTTATTCTGGTTAAAAGCTTACTTATTTCTGAAAATTCAGCCTGTGTGCTACTTGGGCTGGGGACAGACCTCCACTGTACAGAAGACCACAGTGAAGTAGCACTTCGTTACTGTTGTGCTATGTTTCTGCTGGTGAGTAAGGTCGCCAGAGCTCATTTGGGGAGTGTATGGGGTCTTAAAGGCAGGCAACGCATCTGAGACCCTTGCACGGTTGATTGTTAGAATAGAATAGAATAATTCAATAACGGTTATTTATGTCCATGGGCAGCGGTGATCACTTTCCATCGGCTGTCCCTCTTGGTCGTTTGCTTCCCTGCAACGATGCCAATGGATAGAACCACTTTGGCACTGCAGCCGTTGTCATGGCAATTAGGGCTCCTCTTTTGCTTACCACCAGGCAGAGTGGAGCCAATCAATATACAGCGCTATTATTATAAAAAATGGCTGATTCCCATCGAGATTGAATGAAGAGTGTGAATTTCCGACTAAAATGACCATGATTGTTATAGGAACCAGCGGCGACCTACATGGCTCCAGTAGAAAACAGAAGAAAGTCTACACATATCCTGAATTCAGAAGGTTCCGAGGAATCCGAGAAGAAACACAAGAAACGTACCCATAAGAGGAAGAAAGGAAAAGGTAAGATCAACATCATCATCATCATAAAAGTAATCATCATCTTTTAAGAGAGGAAGAGCTCAGTGGAACTTCCGCTCGAATGAGCCACTCGTCTGAGGAAGTAAAGTACCTCCACCTTACAAAAGACCACAGTGAAGTAGCAATTCGTAACTGTTGTGCTATGATTCTGCTGGTGAGTTGGTAAGGTTGCCAGAGCACAGTTGGGCAGAGTATGTGGTCTTAAAGTCTGTTGATGTCCTTGGGCAGCGGTGATCACTTACCATCAGGTGACCATCTTGTTCGTTTGTCTCCCTAAGGAGACAAAGAAAAAAGAAAAGGCTGGTTCAATGGTAAATTTCATTCCTCCTTAACTTTCTACTTCTACCCATGTCCATTTTACTTATTACAATACTTCTTATATTGTTCCTTCCAGGCAAAAGCCACAGAAAACACCACAAAGAGGAGAAGAAGAAGCACCCAAGCAAAGTGAACTCCGTGGAAATTGATAGAAACGTGGTCTCACTCGAAGACAGCAGCGGCGTCGTTAGCAAATAGCAAATATTCATCATGTAGGTAGCTTAATGACCATAGATTTAAATGGTTATTATAAGGTGTAACAAAATTTAATGGAAATGTAATAAATTCAGAAAGTAAAAGCCCATGTTGATACGCTTGTTTTCGATAAACTTAACAAAATCGATTGAGTCAATTGGTAATTGAAAAAAGTACAACTTGTAGGTATCTTATGCGACACAGCTGGTCGTGTCTCATCAGTGTAATACAACGCTCGCCCTGCCCCATAAGCAACGTGGTGGAGGGGGGCCGAAGCTTACAAGAGGACCAGAGCAAGTTGGCCATTGCAGGATAAGCCGAATTTGGTAGGCATTAAAAATGACTTTTTACTTTCTGAATTTATTCCATGTTCACTAAACAATTCACCCTTAAAATATTTGCAGTATATTTTGTTACACCTTATATACTACGTAAGTAGGTAAAGTATCTACTACCTACATGCAGTTATTGCTAAATATGGTTAAATGAGCGACAAGGTTATCCAGTTTTTCCATTTACGATTGTAAATTGTGCTAATTATAGAATTGATTACAGTTGAAGGCAACTTGTTATGAAAAACAATGAAGCTTTGTTTTAAAATAAAGTTTAGAATGTTTCATATTTGCTTCTAAGACTAATTTCAAAAATAAATTAAGATATTACGCAATAAATAGGTATTAAAGACAAAATCAAAGTATAAATGGGTTTTCTTGTATTATTTTTTAACGAATTGTAAAATAAAAAAATAATAAACATTTCGCATTGGTTCACCATCGGATATTATAACTTGTTAATAAAGAAATTAAATAGGTAAGTGATGTTTTAAGTAACCTTTTATCTTCAAGCGAACTACATATACCTAGTTAATTTAAAGACCAACTTACATGTAAGCTGTCCTGAAATGTATCTACTTGATAAATGGCTTTTTCTGTTATCAGTAACAACAAGCCATTTGTTGACTAATAAAGTGTTTTTAAGTATACATTTTCTTTAATTTATTTCCATTATAAGTGGTTTTCCCTCACTGATAAGTATTGGTAGGATCCAACATAGAAAAAGTAGTGTCATAAAGTAAAGTTTTTGAATAATAATGTTTTTTGAGCACAACACTCTAACTGATAATAATTGATACCTACTTGCTGTATTAAATATTAATGAAGAAGACATAATTGTTTAAATCATTATAAAACATATTAAAAAAACATAAATACTAAGATAAAACAAAATTAGGGATACAATTAAAACAAACACCATAATAAGTGTCTTTTCCTTTATTTACAACATTCTAACAATAAAGCTTAAAATTGACCTAACATCTAGGATACTAATATACAACGAAATGCATATAATACATATAATTTTACATAACTGAGTCTTAATGCCCCAAGAAAAAGATATGATATATAGGCACCGTGCAGAAACTATAGAGGGCGCTAAAATCTCGTTTTTTTTCAATTATTTTTCTGTGGTTTGACAGTAAAATTTGTCATTTAGCGTAAAAGTTTCGAATATGAGTCACTAGATGGCAGAATAGGGCACCGTGTTTTTCCGTGGTTTGACAGTAGAATTACCGACATTGAGAGTAAAAGTTTTGAATATGAATCACGAGATGGCAGAGTCATCGCTACACACGGTGCCTATAAGTTGGTGTAATTGTATGGAGGATTTTGAAATTAAAATGGAGTACAGTAGGACCCCGATTATCCGGACCTCGGTTATCCGAATTCGCGATTATCCGGACTGCCAATCGCGACGAGTTTATTCTAACATTAACAGGTCAGAACTAGCATAACGCCACGCCACTCGTGCCGTCCGCGCCCGTCGCCAAATATTTTAAACAAAATTAAACTGTAATTATTTTATTTCATGATTACCTAATGCAAATTACCAAATATATACATAATTATTGTAAGCAAGGTACAGACTACATATGTACATATGCATAAAGCCCGTTTTTCTTCATATATTGGATTATCCGGACTTTCAATTATCCGGATGCCTACCGACAACAATTAGTCCGGATAATCGAGGTCCTTTATTTTGTTGTTATATTCTCCATTTGCAACATTTTATTTATGGTGGTATAATATAATAAAGGCAGTGATTATCCACTATGAGTCTTATATTTCACGAAACAATAATGCCTTCAGATTAAAATTAACGTGCTGTGTTACTTGTATAAAATAAGATTTGTATAGCCGCCAAATAGGTAAAATGAAAATAAAACATTAATTGAGCAAAAAACAAATACGTTTTACAATTTCAATAATTAATTTGCTATTATCTCTGTTTAACTCTGTATTATCTATGGACAAACCGTAAAACATACATAAAGATTCGTAAAAAAAATATGCAGTTTTAATTCTTAAAACCCATATTACTTTATAATCCTCATTTCATTTTATATTTTTTACGTTGAGTTATAGTCTTTGACTGTATAAGCGTGATGTGTACTTAGTTCTCATATATTTTTGTGACTACATTGGAATTTATTTATTTAAATTCTCAATCACAAGTTTTTCTGTTCTAAACATGTCTCCGATAGCAGCCTGAAACAAACAATAAAAAAAACATTTATGTGCTAAAACTTATACATTGTTTAGCAACAACATAAAATAACTGAAGTGGAACATAAAATTTGCTTGAATATCGTTGCACATTAATAAAGTGCATTTAAATTCTATTGAAACATCAAATTGTGTAAAATAAAAAATGGACTAACACAACAATTTCCTAGCCCCAAACTAAGCTCGAAGCTTGTACTATGGATGCTAGGGAACGGATTGACAACCTTTTTTTTGTAGCTAGGGTCTCTAGCCACTCGACCAACGGGTCTGTCTCAATATACCAGACAAAGAAAGTTGAAAGAAGCAGTAGTTTTTAAGGAGAAAATTACAATAATGATTAAAATTATAAGTATCTAGTGACAGCCCGCAACTGCGTCTGCAAGTTTTTTTTTAACCCTTTATCTACCCAATCTCCCCCAATTTCTGATGTCACAGTAACTTTATGCATGAAAAGTCTTTATGCATGAAAAGTCTTAGCCCAATCAGTTGAAAATTGACAGAGTTTCATACAATATTTCATCCCGCATTATCCGCATTTCCTCTTAGGTTAGAATTGATCAAAATCCTTTGTGGATGCCTACATAATAACATCTTCCTGCCTGCTGGGCTGTCCGTTGATAGATCACTATATCAGTCAGTCAGTCCGTAACCTTTGAGTTCCATATATTTCGATGGTCAGAGACGGATAAAGACTACTTGGTGCCCTAAGCAATCCACGCCTTTGAGCCCCCCTATCCGTTGTCAACTAGAATTATCTGCTCCTTCTGGTGAAAACGTGATGCTCTAGGCAATTGCTTAATTTGATTAAGGGTTAATCCGCCACTGTCCATGGTTTGTTTGACTTTAGTGTTTAATATTATCATACCTGACGTCTGATGATATTTAGGTTTTCATTAGCATATTCCATCTCTTTTTTTATTGCCTTCTGGTCCGTCAACATTTTATTTGCTTTGAATGCATCTTTTACTCTTCTTAGTGCGTAAGCTCTGAAAATAAAAAATAATCTTACATTACATATTAAAATTATAGCCCGAGGCACTTAATAACGTGGGAATAACTTATTTAAACTTATTTATTGACTTACAGCTTAGCTAAATTTTACCAAACAATTGAAAACTCTACAAAATAAAGATATTTAAAAAAGGGTGAATAATTTTTTTTTAGGTTATGCAATTTAAAAATACATTACGAAATAAATAAGTACCGGAAATTGTAATTGGGAAACTTTTGAGATTCCCTCATTAATAGCTTGTACATTGATAGGACTTGCATCTTCGAGTAACCAGAAGACATTTCCTGTTTCCAATTTCCACGGAGAATTTTATTCTATCAAAAAAGAAAATTTTGGTAAATAAAATAAATGTACGTTACGTTTTACAGCTTTATCTGTCATCAGTCTGTAAAGAAATTATTACCATCGATTAGAGAAATCATACTTTTGTATACTTTTCATTGAAATAATCCCAAAATATTTTTTATTGAGACGCAAACTTTATTACTCATTTATAAAGATTGCATTTAAAATTATAATATAAAAATGCCTGTAACAATCCCTCTTTGAAAAACGAAACGTGATGATTATGCCAACGTTCCGTTGTAAGCATTTATTTTTATAAAGAAATATCGTCCACAAAATATGTATCAGAAAAACCTCCCCTGAATGAGTATTTCTTACAAAATGATAATAGTCAAACTTAATGCGTGTTGGATAATATAACAACAAATAAAGGTTAATTAAAAAGATTACCATTTTATTAAGTAAGAGTTCTATTGTCAATAAAGGAACGTATGCTTATGTTGAAATGTCAAAAAAGTGTTACCAATTATTGGGTTTCACCCGCAAATTGAGGTTTACTTCGGAGATTTAGATAATGGTGTTGGCTTTCGAAAAATCACTTTTGACAATTTATTACAACAGATCATCAGAAAATATCTAATTAATTATCATACTTTTACATATCAAAAGAATAGGCTTGGGAATAAAGGTGAAGAAACTTAGTTTTCATGGCTCTGTTTTATTATTTGCAACGTATATTTCATTTTAGGCATACTAGAAAAAAGCCACGGTCATCATCATCATAAAGCTTAAAGCACCATCCAACAAAAAAAAAAAGAACAAGTACGAGGCTGGTTGATAGTTATATTTTATTAGCCTTTTGACAGCTTAGGACTTATAGGGTATTGTTCGTTCTATCAATTCACATGGCAACACCTAATTGGTCGCAGTCATGTATCGAGCGATTCGTAGTGTTTCATTGTAAATTTAAACGGTAAATACTTTAAACAAACATCAAAATCAACAACAACAGTGTAAATAGTGAAACAAGAATATAATCTACGATCCGTCGAGACCGATTTGCCTCCAAGATTACCACAGAGTGAGTATTTTCGTCTCAAGTACATAGATGAAGTGCATGTTATTATTTACTTACGTATATTTTTTCAGTGGGATTACTGAAGAGGTTTGAAGTGAAGAGGCTTCTTATTTTTTTTTACTGCTCAAGTGTTTTCTCCCTTGTTTCGATTCCTTTGGGATACTAAAATAACCTTTGCTTTGTGCGTAAAACATAGTTTATAATAATTGTGTAATTTGTGTCAGAACTACGATTACCACATTAAAGTATGTTTATATGATTTGTTAACGTGACTCGGTCTAGTTAACTGCTTTAATTGGTTAGTAAATAGACTTCCTCATTATATTTGTGATTAAAACAATTTGTTTTTATGCTAAAACAGTTTGTTTTTGTCTGAATGACCTTAAATAATGCACCATGCTCATTATTTTTCACGTTTTTGTATTGTCTTGTCACAAAGAATATTAAATTAGCATTTTACTTATGCAAATGTTATATGAAAAAATTATTGGTGACATACTCATAGTGAATCACTGTTAGACTAATAGGAATTCAAATTGAACTCGACCTTATTGGGTCATTACTCTCATTGGCACTCAGTTACTATGAAGTATGACCATAGTTTTGGGTGTATTTGAAAGTAATGTGAAAATATTGTTCTTTTTTAAACTAGATTATCAGATTTTTTTACTAAATTAGGCATGTATTACACACATAAACCTTCACTTTGAATCAAAATCCCTTGATAAAATCAGATAAGATTTCAGATCAGAAGAAAGTAATTTTGTTTATACTATGTAGGTATTATCATAATACTAAAGGCTAAAATTAGATTAAGGTTTTGTTAAGATTCATATTTCCAGAAATATCCTAAAATTGCATAGTAAAATTGTGCCCCTTGAAAAGATTATATTTCTTTTTTGTTGGGTAATGCATAAAAATATTTCAATGCTTTTCATCTGAAAATATATTAAATAAATATTCTGGCACAATACTGGTGTATAAACCCGATTTTATTTATTTGTAGGTACTTGTATTAAAATATAAAAAAAATGTCAAGTAGTTTTAAACATTTCTGTGAAAATGTAGAGCAGTCAATTTTTATGATTGAATAAGGAATATTCTTTTTATTTTTCACTAATTTAGATGCATCATTTCTACCTCATATTATTGTATACTAGCTTTCTGACCGCGCTTTGCCCATGTGGAATTCAGTTATATTGCAAACAATACTTTTGTGTTCACTCGGGAATATAATTTTTTTTCGAGATACAAAGTACCACATTAGTCAATCCAGACTACTAACTTTACATCTGCAAAATTTCAAAGCAATCGGTTCAGTAGTGACGGCGTAAAAGCGGAACAAACAAACATACAAATAAACAAACAAACTCACTTTCCGATTTATAATACTAGTTAGGATCATTTGATGAAGGAATTAAATTGACAGTTATGCTGTCGTCTTTCCCCTTTTTATGAATGGACTGTTAGCTTTAATCACGTTTACTTTGCTGAAGAAGTATTAAGATCATTTTCTATTATTAGTTTACAAGTGATTGCTTATCTATAAGATTGTCTAATCTTTATGGGATTAGTGTAAACGATAATTTTGTGTACAGATTTGTACACAAAAGCATGACTTGTAAATCTGATTAGATTGCCACTGAGTTGGGAAAGTATTTGATTAGTTGTGATAAGCCAAAAATATCCATAGCTTTGTAACACCAGTTTTTTTTATATTGCTTGTATCTTCTGTGTAACAATTTAGCAAGGTAATTGCCTTTGGTATAAGGTTTCAAAGTCTCTTTAAATCTATACTTCTTTACTAATATATAAACTGAAGAGTTTGTTTGTATGTTTGAACGCGCTAATATCAGGAAGTACTGGTCCGATTTGAAAAAATATTTTTGTGTTGGATAGTCCATTTGACGAGGAAGGCTTTAGGCTATTGGAAATCAAAATCCACGCGGACGGAGTCGCGGGCGGCCGCTAGTTCATTCATGTCCATACAAATATAATCGATAAAAGCAACTATCGAGTTTCTTGCTGCTTTTTCTTTAGATGACTGCATTCCGAAGTCGGTGGTAGATTTAATCGTAGTTTCTTATTATTTATTGACCATTCATAAGTGCTTTTCTAAAGCCTATTTGAATAAAATATATTTTGATTAAGAATTTAATAAAGCTGAAGAGTTTGTTTGTTTATATGTTTGTGTGTTTGAACGCGTTAATCTCAGGAACTACTACTGGTATGAATTGAAAGAGTATTTTTCTGTTGGATAGTCCATTTGTCGAAGAAGGCTTTAGGTGTGCGGATCACGGAACGACGACGGACGAACGGAAACGCTAGTTAGCCATGGATGTGATGCGCCATCAAGGTATTTTTTAAAATAAGTTTTATATAAATACTAGCGGCCGCCCACGGCTCGGCCCGCGTGGATTTCAGTTTCCAATAGCCTTCCTCGTCAAATGGACTATCCAAAACAAAAATATTTTTTCAAATCGAACCAGTAGTTCCCAAGCTTAGTGCATTCAAACAAACAAACAAACTCTTCAGCTTTATTATATTAGTATAGACTAGCCTTCCGCCCGCGACTTCGTACGCGTCTAGTCGTCAATTTTGACGGAAGATGACACACTAGTTTTGCCGAAACTACGTTGCGTCATTTTGTTTAGAAAATGCATTGCCTCTCTTAAGTATTTTTTTGCGTAATTTAAGCTGTGTTTCTACACTAACAGAGGCAGTAACTGATCATACATCCCAACTAATATTATAAATGCGAAAGTAACTCTGTCTGTCTGTCTGTCTGTCTGTCTGTTACGCTTTCCCGCTTAAATCTCGCAACCGATTTTGATGAAATTTGGTACAGACAATCTTTAGACCCTGAGACAGAACATAGGCTACCTTTTATTTCGAAAAAAAGAAATCCACGCGGACGGAGTCGCGGGCGGCCGCTAGTCATACATATTATGCAATTCAGAATCATAATTGATGTCAATGGTCTGCCCTGCATACAAATGATGTGAATTCTATGGTAGTACCATGACATAACTTTTAAGTGGTTCATGCTAATTTGATTGTTGACGTGAATAATGTTTTAATAACTTTTATTTAGCATTAATTAATTGAAAAGAGCTTGGCTTGTAAAGAATTAGTTAATTACTCTTTACAAGCCACTCCTGTTAGATTACACGCCATTTTTATTAATTAGTTTGTTTGTCATGGTTATGTCATATCGGATAATAATGATACCATAATATTATATATATACAATACTAGCGGCCGCCCGCGACTCCGTCCGCGTGGATTTCTTTTTTCGAAATAAAAAGTAGCCTATGTTCTGTCTCAGGGTCTAAAGATTGTCTGTACCAAATTTCATCAAAATCGGTTGCGAGGTTTAAGCGGGAAAGCGTAACAGACAGACAGACAGACAGACAGACAGACAGAGTTACTTTCGCATTTATAATATTAGTTGGGATTATTTCCTGATGGTCTAGTAGTGTAAGTAACGGGCCGTAATCCCAAGGGGCTGAGTTAAATTTCAGGTTGGAAAAAAATGACGAGCGATTGCAGCTTGAGTTGTTTTTGACCAATTGGTTAATCACCAATTTTATTTTAAATGCTGAATAAATATCTTAATCTTTTTCTAACCGATTTGGTAGTAAGGAAGTTGACGGACTAGAGGGAGGTCGCGGGTTCGATCTTCACACTGTTAAAACGTTTGTCTATACAAATATTATAAAGAGGAAAGGTTTGATTTTTTGTTTGTTTGTTTGTTTGTATGAATTGAATAGGCTCCGAAACTACTTGGTAGATTTGAAAAATTCTTTCACTGTTGGAAAGCTACATTCACCCAGAGTAACATAGGCTATATTTTATCCCGGTACGGGCAGTAGTTACCCCGGGACGCGGGTGAAACTGCGTGACGGGCCGCTAGTATTAAATAAATAAATACGAAACGAATTGCCTAACCCCAAACTAAGGTCGAAGCTAGAGCTATGGATCCTAGGGAACGGATAGACTTACTTAAATACTTTTCTTATAAACATCCATGACTCGAGTACAAATGCCGATGACATCACACATACATTTTCCCCTAGCGGGATTCGAACTCACGAGGCTCGGATTTGTAGCCTGTCGAATGGACATGTCTGTTATCTCTATGTATTTTTGCACCTACGAGTTAATACTCGTAGGATACAAATCTTAATAGATTTGTATCACAAGTAAACATTGGTATTTCCACAGATAACATAATGTATTACTAATCTAATGCCACTGTTGATTGTATCTGTAAGCTACTTATCACGGAGCTAGATAAGTTTTTTTTTATCCTACTACTATTATAAAGGCGAAAGTTTGTATGTGTGGATGTATGGATGTATGGATGTATGGATGTTTGTTACTCTTTCACGTAAAAACTACTGAATGGATTTGAATGAAACTTTACCACAATATAGCTTATTCATCAGAATAACACATAGGATATTGGAAATCAAAATCCACGCGGACGGAGTCGCGGGCGGCCGCTAGTATATTTATATATTTATAATCTTTAAGATTTAACAGGATTTGCTTAATATGTGGAGAGCTCTAGGAGAGGCCTTTGTCCAGCGGTGGACTGCGATAGGATGTTGATGATGATGGATGATGCTTTGCTTAGTAGTGCAGGCAATGAAGCATTTTGGGTCCGAATTTTTTTACTGTGAACCGATTTGCATGAAATTTTGGAATTAGTTTCATTGCACCCTTCTATTCAAAAGTGAAAATGATTTGAACGCCGCAACTACCCCTGGAGTGGTTGCCACCCCATCTCGGGGGTGAGTATTCTTTTTTTAAGATAACCTCGGATATCGATAGGAAGACTAATTTTAAGCAAAAAATCATCTATAAAGTTTTTCGATAAATCTAATACTTTTCAAGTTATTGGCAATTGAAAATTCGCAATTTTGTCACGTTTTTCATCGGTTTTTTGCAAATATCTCCAAAAATATAAGTTTTATCGATAATGTTATGAGGAACAAAATTGTGGCAGGTAAAAAACTAAACAATTTTGATTACTATAACGTATTCTAAGTGCAATATTTAGTTAGATATTAAAGATCAAAGCCGTTTTTTATTTTGTCTGCATTTTAATCGATGTGGTCAATGTCATCTAGCGGCGAGCAGATGCATTTTATGGATTCTTATAATTAAGAGTTTTGTAGTGCTTGTCCAGCGGTGGTATAAGCTTTCAAATGAGTACAATTAAAAGTCTTTTGCACGTAAAATAAGTAAGCTGTATTACAAATAAGAGGAGCATCCAATATTTTTTCTTTTAAAACAATGGGTTTCATAAGTGCCATTTCCACCAGAATTGAAATTATTCGTATTCCGCCAAGAATTAACTTTATTATGAAGTGTTTGATAAATTGTATCAGTTTGGCTGCTTTAGGACACATGTTTTTCAAAATAGACAGGATTAAAATAAAAATATAAAATCTCATATTTTAAAAAATCCCACCTTCTTTTCATAATATCTCAAAAATTACGATAGATGCGTATAAAAGTGTAGGGATAAAAAATTTAGGTATTTTTCTGACAAAAAATTTAGTAATTTTGTTATTTCTGTTAAACAAAAACTGACGGAGATATGATCGTTTAAAGAGCGCGAGGCAGCGGCAATCACAGCCTCTCTTAAGCCCTTTAACCGTTCACCGTTTTCGAAAAACGTTTTTAATTATATATTGCAATAAAGGATGTTGTAGTTCTTCTAATTACCTTTTTAATGCTGTTTTAGAAATTGTGATAGCATGAATAGCTTGGAAATGGCACTTGTGAAACCCATTGATTTACAAGAAAAAGCATTCGATGATCCTCTTATTTGTAATACAGCTTACTTATTTTACGTGCAAAAGACTTTTAATTGTACTCATTTGAAAGCTTATTTCAAGCACTACAAAACTCTTAATTATAAGAATCCATAAAATGCATCTGCTCGCCGCTAGATGACATTGACCAAATCGATTAAATTGCAGACAAAATAAAAAACGGCTACGATCTTTAATATATATCTTAAAGATCGTAGCCGTGATGATGTGTATATTGCACATAGAAAACTTTAGGATAAACAAAATTATTTAATTTTTTACCTGCTACAATTTTGTTCCTTATAAAATATTCGATAAAACTTATATTTTTGGAGATATTTGCAAAAAACCGATGAAAAACGTGACAAAATTGCGAATTTTCAATTGCCAATTACTTGAAAAGTATTAGATTTATCGAAAAACTTTATAGATGATTTTTTGCTTAAAATTAGTAATCCAATCGATATCCGAGGTTATCTTAAAAAAAAAATACTCACCCCCGAGATGGGGTGGTGACCACTCCAGGGGTAGTTGCGGCGTTCAAATCATTTTCACTTTTGAATTTAAGGGTACAATGAAACTAATTCCAAAATTTCATGCAAATCGGTTCACAGTAAAAAAATTCGGAGGTTGGACCATATTTTTCGCTTCAATGACTGCGCTATGGTATACTATACTAGCCTTCCGTCGCGGTTTCACCCGCGCGTCATTTCTTTTTTCAAATATCTCCCCCTTTCCCCCACATTTACGGGATCAAAAGTAACCTATGTTCACCGGGGATAATGTAGCTACCCAAGTAACACAGATGAGCTGCACAAAAGCTGCATAAAAGATAAATTTTGAACCTAAGGCTGATTTAGCCAAGCTGCACAAAGGCTGATTAAACCGCTATACAACCCTTGTAATTCCAAAATGGGCCCCAAATTAACCAGCCTTAGGCTGATGAATGTCTGTTTAACGGCTGTCTACGTCTTGTAAAAGAGCTGCATTTAGGCTAAACCAGCTTAATTGTGCAGCTTATTCTCTACTTTTCAGCCGCTATCAAGCTTTTATCCATTGGTAAGTTTCATTGGGGCTGGATAGTGGCAAAAGAAAAAAATAAATTAAAATGAAATGACAAAAATGTCTTAGTATTTTAAAAATTGTTATGGCGTGCGCCATGAAGCTATAATTGCTGGAATTGGAAATTATATTATGTGCGATTTTCTTATTCTATAATAAGAATTTTTTTAAGAAATTTATTTCAGATAAACACTTTACAATGATGTCATATATCTAGCGAATTCTACACTAAGCTTATAGCTTGTATCGCAGAATCCAGGCACGATTAACAAACATTTTTATAGTACGGACACAACTCGAGCATGACATTTCTAAATATGTTATGTTATGTATGTAATTTATAAAAGTAAAAGTAAAACAAAGTATAACTTATAAGCGTTGGGTGTGTGTGTATGTGTGTGTGAGCGAGTGAGTGTGGGAGAGTGTGTGAGTGTGAGTGGGTGTGTGTGTGTGTGTGTGTGTGTGTGTGTGTGTGTGTGTGTGTGTGTGTGTGTGTGTGTGTAAGTGATGAAGGTTCCTTAAATTAAGGTATTAATAGGTTTTCTGTGTCCGAGTAATTCTTACTCAACAGACAGGTTTCTAAAAATCGCTTTGCCTCGCGTGTGTTAAGCATTTTCAGTCCCACATGTACTTTACAAATAAGGTTGTATAATCGTGGAAGGGCAAAATGGGGTTGGCGTCTAGCGAAGGTTGTTCGTACAGTGGGAACAGGTATCCTGTACACTCGTCGAGCGATTCGTTCTTCGTAATCAGGGGAGGCCAGAGCCGCTCTGTGAGTGCACAGAACACCGCTCAATATAAACAATTGCCTGACTCTCAGAACCTTTGCTTCTCTGAAAAGCTGGTCGGTTGGGAATCTGAAAGGCTTGCCCAGCATCACCTTCAGAACAGACCTCTGGGCTCTCTCCAGCTCAATCATTGTAGATTTTCCTGCGCCACCCCATACTTTTATGCAGTATAGAAGAAGTGATTGACAAATGGCTTTGTATACAAGACTGAGAATGTTAATGGGTGCTGAGTTTCTGAGGTATTTCAATACAAAAGCAGTTTTCCGAATTCTAGAGGCTAGTGTGGTAATGTGGTTTTTAAAGTTCAGGTGCTGGTCTATTATTACTCCTAGGTATTTAATATTAAGAGTGCGGTCAATAGAGGGGCAGCTACAATTAAGAGGCTGGCTGACGTCCTTACATATGTGCAACTTCAAACTGGCTGATGGGGGCGGCTCTGAAGCCCGCGTTTTGTGGAATGCCACGTACTTCGTTTTGCTCACATGAAGTGTAAGGAGATTTCTCTCCAACCAGTCCGATACCCGGGCCATGCCTTTTTCGGCTGTTTCAAAGGCTTCTTCCCAATTCGATCCTTGGAAGATCAACACTGTGTCGTCAGCATAACAAATGATATCCGCTTCAACTGTATTAATTCTCATGATGTCACTCATGTACAGGAGGAATAAGGTGGGTCCTAGAATACTGCCCTGTGGCACACCGAATTTAATTGACATCTCGTCGCTTAGGACGGAGTCGACTCGAACACGCTGTCTGCGGTTTGTTAGGTAGCTGATAAACCAGTCGAGAGCCACTCCTCTAATGCCAAAGCCGGCTATCTTTTTAGCAAGTATGGGCACGGAGACTGTATCGAAAGCTTTCGCTAGGTCTATGAACACACCAATGCAGTTTTTATTCTGATCTAGGGCGGTGGAAATAATTTTGGACATGAGTAACACTGCCTCTTCTGTTGATTTTCCACGTCTGAATCCGTACTGTCTTTCTGGAATCAGTGAGTTGTTTTCCAGGTAGCTGACTAATCGATTATTAACTATTTTTTCTAGTAACTTGGAAAATATCGTGAGTAGGGAAATGGGGCGATAATTACTGGGGTCTGACTTATTTCCGTTTTTATGAATAGGTGTAACTATCGCAGTCTTCCACACTTCAGGGAAGACTCCCGAGGAAAGACTTAGGTTAAATATGTAAGTAAGGGGCTTCAATATTGAATTTTTAATTTGTTTTATCAATAGGGGTGTGCATCTGTCAATTCCGGGGGAGCTTTCAGGTTTTAAGTCACAAATCAGATTATTTATTTCATACTCGTCAGTTGGAGATAAGAAGAAGGAATACGGTGTAGGACTGTTAGCTGTCGCGGAAGCTGCAAGAGAATCCTGTGAGGTAGACAATTTTTCCAATGTGTTGTTGGCTAGGTTCTGTCCCACACTAACGAAGAAACTGTTGCAGTGATTTAAAGATGAAACGCTATCATGTTGGATTGTCAATAGATCAACTGGCTGTGTTTTGGTCTTATTTAAATGACAAATGTCCTTGATAGTCCTCCACAGTTTTTTGGGGTTGTCTTTATTACTTATCAGTGATTGGCTTTCGTATTCCGATTTAATTCTGCGAAGGAGACTATTTAAAAAATTACGGTATCTTTTGTATGACAGTTGTAATACGTCATCAGCTGGGTATTTTTTCGCTCGTAGATGCAGACGGTCTCTGTGTTTCTGACATCTAATAAGACCTGGGGTAATCCATGGCTTGATTGAATATTTAGAACGACTGGTCCTTATCACTTTTGAGTTGTTGTCAATTGCTTTTTTAATTGTACTATTGAATGCGGAAGCAGCTTCATTCACGTCGGAACAAACAACAACAGTACTCCAGTCCGAAAGTTCTAGTTCATCCCGGACAGCATCGTAGTCAGTCTTAAACCGGGAACGTCTCAGGGCAGTCTTAATGGGTTTAAGGGATAGTGCTAGTACACAAATATAGTGATCCGTTAAATCGCTGGCACAAACCAATCCCATGGCATGCCTTGGGTCACTTATGAAAAAATGATCAAGACAAGCGTTACCTCTTGTCGGGTTCGTAATCGCTGGAAGCAGTTGGTGCTCTGTTAGCAGGGACACGTAGCTGTTACACTGTTCACTTAAAGGAACCGAGCATAGGTCGAGGTTAATATCACCGGTAATAATGATATTCTTCATGTTCTGAACACTAACTAGTATGTTATCAAGTGAAGAGAGAAAACTATTGCAGCTGGAGAAGGATGGAGATCTATATATAGCCAGTACAAAGAAATCAGAATCAAAGGTAAGTTCTAAACAGTTACAGTCCTCGCAATCGGATTCATTCACCTGAACATTTCAAGTTTCCCTAACGTAAACCACTACGCCACCACTTCTGTTAATATATTTGTATGTTTGGTAAGCGTTGAAACCGGGTAGTTTCGGTATTGTACAGTCTTTGGCTAGCCAACATTCTGTTAAAACGATTAGGTCGAATTGAATCCGAGAGCGGTGTAGTGTAACTTGGAAGGCATCAAAGTTATGCTGTATGCTACGTATATTAAAAGTAAGCGCTTTAAAGTTGTGAATAGGCAACAGAAAACCAGAGCAAAGATCGATGTTATCAAGCGATCGGCAGTCTACCGTTAATGTTTCGTCTAGATCATCTATGCATGCCGCCATTCTGATTGACTTTTATTAAAAGATTGAATTTTATAAAATTTATAAAAATCCGCGTGCGGTATAAGTCGGCAGACAAATCGCCCGAAAACACCGATGCAAGTTGAAGAACCTTCATTTTTATGTGTGTGTGTTGATATGTATGGGAGTAGTGAGTGTGAGTGTTTTAATGTGTGTGAGTACGGTAGATGGTGAGTAATTATTAAAAGTGTAACAACTTATAATTGAGGTCCAAAAAATTTGCAATTATTTAGATAAACAATAACGTAATGAGATCCAAGGAAATAATGCTTACAATTAGTTAAGTCAGGTTCTGATATAAGTATCTGCAGCACTGTCTGACGTTGGTAGGGTAGGGTCACTATCAGGTCGCTTTTCTGGTCCGATCTTATCATCCAGGTCTTTCGTTGTAGTGATGCGCATCGCTGGTTTGCCATCTGCTTTTCTGGCGTAGATGCCGCCGTTCTTGACCCAGCAGTATTTAAAATCGTGATCGTTACACCGCTTCCTGGCATCCCGAAATAACTGCCTGTTGTACTTTGTTAGACGTTCGTTTATGAAAATTGGTGTAGGTTGAATACCATGTACTATATCCTCGGAGGTAGTATTACGTCTAGACTTGGATGCTGTGATCAGTTCTTCTACCTTACGTTTTCTCAGTAGCCGTACCACTATCGGCCGAGGGGTTGTCTGAGTTGCGGGAGACTTTGGTGACTTGTTGGTTCTAGGGCCGGCTCTGAGTACGTCATCAATATCAGATTCAGTCAGCTGGACGCCAAGCTTCTTTGAAGTTGCAATTACGAGGTGTTGTATATTTTCGTTAGGTTGCTCTGCCAGCCCCACAATCTCTATGTCGTTCCTGAGCAGGTCCTGGTCTTTGACTGCCAGCTGATGTTGGAGTTGCCCGACAGATGACTTTAAGTGAGCTATTTCAAGTTCTGCGTTATGAAGTTTTTTAGAGTGTTCCTGTAACTTTTGATTTAGGGTCAATGCTAGAAGATATGCGGGAAAAATAAAACGTTCTTTTTTAAGGCGATGTCGTGCCTGTATTAATGCCGGTGGAAAGCAATTTGAACATTTAATTTAATTTTATGTTCATTATTTAATAAATTAATTACACAAATAGCTACCATGGTTTTATTTAAACTTTTAACAAAACATTTTTGGAACATAGTACAATTTATTAACAATAAGAACAATTAAGAAATTTGGTTCTTCTTTACAAATAAGTACTAGGCATATTTTTTTGGTGACTAGTCTAGTCTTAGGGTATTATACCATAACGCCTATTTAAGATATAATCGAAAGAAAATTGTGAGCTGAATATTTTTGTGAAATCACTTTATGTCTACAATTTGATTATTTGTGACTCATAAAATTAATATTTATAAACTTATAGCTAAAACAGCTCATAATGAAAAGCCAAAAGCTTTTCAATTTCAGAAAACATACATTATTTTATCATCCGATTACTATCAAGATCGCACACAATGGCTGCCGTTTGTAAAGCAGCTCTGGCTCTTTGTTTCATCTGTTATAATTCTATAAACTGCACACGGGTAACTATGGCAACCGTTGATCTGCTCATAGCTTTCTTATGTCTGTACAAAGTATGAAATAGTTACCTTAATCTGACTAGGATATAAAAACATTTTTTTATTCTCCTTTGCAAACATAAGCGTGTTAAGAGTTCCCAAAACGACCATTGTCAAGCTTACTTGAATAGCATTTAAAGAGAATAAATCTACTCTTTTAAACAACCTTTAGTTTTGGTGCAAACTGTTGTACAGCCAACGTCTGCACAAGAGCTTATAAGTTACCTAATTAACCAAACATATACAAGCTTAAGGTTTTTTTACAAGCTATGAGAATAAGTTGCAACCAGTGGCTGGACAGTAACTTTTTAATTAACTGTTATAATGCTAAGAGTATATTGTTGCTCTTTATTGCAGCTCTTAATCAGCAAGACTGTACAAAACTAGAAAAAATCACTCTTGCACAGTCTTCAGCTTCACCCAGAACCTTTATATATCTCTAGTGGAGTGTTATTCTGGTTAAAAGCTTACTTATTTCTGAAAATTCAGCCTGTGTGCTACTTGGGTAGCCAACAGTGAAAGAATTATTCAAATCGGTCTCTTAGTTTTTGAGTTTATTCATTACTAGCGGCCCGTCACGCGGTTTCACCCGCGTCCCGGGGGAACTACTTCCCGTACCGGGATAAAATATAGCCTATGTTACTCTGGGTGAATGTAGCTTTCCAACAGTGAAAGAATTTTTCAAATCTGCCAAGTAGTTTCGGAGCCTATTCAATTCATACAAACAAACAAAAAATCAAACCTTTCCCCTTTATAATATTTGTATAGACATAAAAAATACAAATCTTTCCTCTTTATAATATTAGTGTAGAAGTGTAGATGGGCCATTATCCACTAACTGGATAATCGTCCATACAAGACTGTCCTAAGCAAATTTTATTAAATATTGAGAATATCTGTCACTACTAAGTAAGGCAATAATATATCTAATTTATATATTAAATTATTATATATATGCAATTATTTAAATATTGACGACTTAATACCTAATACTTTAACAAAGTCATCTTTAACTATTTAAATATTTACAGTTATCACTTAATTTTGAAGTCGGTGCCAGCCTGCAGCCTAGGTAACTATCGTTTTAAAAGGTGCGTCCTATTCTTAGTTTTGCTTTAAATTTTAGTGTCGGTCAGTTTTCTTAATTACATTTATTTGTTTGGCTGGCACCGACTTCAAAAATAAGTGATAACTGTAAATATTTAAATAGTTAAGGATGACTTTGTTAAAGTATTAGGTATTAAGTCGTCAATATTTAAATAATTGCATATACACACATCAACAAAATCTAGGGATATCTTAATTGTATATTATAAACTACGTTATATTGTTAATTCTATATTATATTTATATGAAGTTTATATATCGATTGAAAGGTATTTTATTCTATTTTTATAAAAAAAAATAATTTTATAGAAAAACAAAAGAATGGCAAAAAATTATTGGTAGTTCCCTCCGCACGGGAAAAGTGCATGAAAATTAAATTTGTTTTTTTGATATTTTACTAAAGAAAAGTGATGTTTTTTTAATTCTTTTTTATGAAACTTGTTGAGTGTTCTTTGAGGAGTAATGTAACGGCATCATTTGAGTTGAAATGAAATGTTGCGATCCGCGGACTTGTAAGAAAGTGTTTCCTTCGAACGCGTCATTGCCGAGGCCCTAACCACCAACCAAAACATGTTACCAAGATTTTGGAGCAATCATCGCAGTCTTGGGAACGTGGTTGAACGGCACTAAAACAGAAATCGCATTACTACCCAGACACAGGATAATTTTTTTCAAAAGACTGCTAGAGGACGACCAAACATCACAGCGATGCGACTAGTAAAAAGGCTCCAGGAGGACCATCAGCTGCTGGAAAGCGACCAAACCGTGCAAAGGGGTTTGCATGAAGTGGGTCTTCATGTTGGACAACCGCTGCGTGTACGAGCATTGTGATGGGGCAATCGCGGTAAGCGTCTTTCTTGGGCTTAGGAAAATTTTCCATGGATTGACGACCATTGGTCTGTGATGCTGTAAACCGATGACTCCCGCTACAGATTTTATCCAGATTCAAGAAGAACACGCGTTTTGAGAACTCCTGACAGTATTAGCCGTCTGTGACACCCTTAGGAGGTCCACTTATACTAAGGCGGAACAATCATAATTTTAGGAGGATTTTTTCTGGGTGAACGAACCCAGCCCGTTTGTATCCAGTTCATCATGACTAAGCAAAAACATCTTAAAAAGGTAGTTAAATCTGTCATTGTCCTAAACAAAGTCCAAATCATCCAGGAATTTATAACCATGAACGACAGTGCTAATTCCCATGCGGCGCGGTAGGTGCCAGCCGCTCTACGAGACTACGATATCCAAGTTTTGGATTGCCCCGCTCAGTCGTTCAGCTTAAATCCTATCAAGCATGCGTGCGGCATGTTAGATCAATGAGTTTAAAGACATTTCCCACCAAAATCCAAGACAGTACAACAACTTCACCATCACTTTGAAAGAGCATGGGGGTCTCATAACGCAACAAGACCTTAACAACTTAATTTAAAGCATTAACAATTGATACTGATGCTATAATAAACGTGAGAGGTGACAACACTGATTAAATTAGTAAAATTGTTTATTTGAATTAAATTTGATCATTTAATTTAAAAAAAAAACAGATTTTCTACCACACAAATTTACATAGGGCGATAAAAAGTTAATTATTTTTAAAAATACAATTAAAATCACATTTTTTTTTATTTATTGTTAGAAACTATAAAATTCTCTATAATTTTTCTATTTACAGTATTAGCAAATTCCTAATAGTATTTAAGATATTTGATGATATGTAGATATCCCTAGATAATGTTGATGTGTGTATATAATAAGCATCAAGCAGATAAATGAGGTTATTTATCGCTTTTTAGTTATGTAGGTTTTTTCTGGTTAAAGTTTTTGTCGTTTGTGTTTTTTTGAAGTCGGTTTAATTTTTTTTTTTAAAAGTCAGTTTATTTCATGTTTTTTAGTTGTGTTAACGCGTTGTGAACTTAATTATTAATAGGTACTTAGTTGTTAAGAGTAGTAACTGCCTTTATAGCCCATCCAGTCTCACGGCGAGAACACCCGAGAACGTGAATGTGAGGAGTTTCTCACCGTGAGTATGGATGTAATATACACAAGTATCACGTTAGCCTTACATACATTCGATCGACCAATTGCAGTACTGCTCCCAACTCCTAACCGTTGAGGAGTACTGCAGCTTCATCATCAGCACAGCAGCATCAGATGTTGATTCAAACATACCTCACAAGAAACATGTTAGCCCTATATAAAACTAAATAGTTTCCATCGACCAGTTGCAGTTCTGCCTTAGAACTCCTAACCGTTAAGGAGTACTATAGCATCATCATCAGGACAGCAGCATCAGATGTTGACACCCTGAAGCATATACCTGAGTAAGACATGATTACGTAACAAAAACACCATACTAGCATACAATTTTCGGTGGTTGCCCTCGATTTCTCCTGGATTCCATGATCAGATCCTGGACTGGTGAAAATGGGACCACCTCAGAAGTGAACCCTATCAAACAAAAAAAGAAATTTTGAAATCCGTCTATTCGTCCGTCTAAAAAAAATATACAGACGAATTGAGAACCCCTCCTTTTTTGAAGTCGGTTAAAAAGCCCACGCACTTTCCTCTCGGTTTTTGAGTTTTGGAGGGTTTTGTGTAAAATTGTGACAGAGGACTGTTGTAACAAAACAGAGGACTGTTTTTATGAACAAAAACTAGCATTTTTGTTTGTTAAAATAATAATTTTTTTATTTTTTATGAGCAGTTACGATATATATTGATGACTTTAATAATTAACGAGTTCTTCATTTTATTTCTGTCGATTTTAATGGCGCACTACATCCTATATTGATCCAATAGAATCAGGTGAATTTTCCTTCATAAAATTATTCGTTATTTCTGTCATGGCTCTTTTTTGGCGAGATTTGCAACAGTGCTCTTCCCAAGTCCTTTTACCACCCTTATGCTCGCGATGACTCATATCCGTATGCAATTTTCTGGAAACTTTTTAATTTTGTTTCTTTTTTGTTTTTTCTGTCATTTTTTCAATAATTCTTCTTGATTTTGATTGTGAATATTTAGTTGTAAATATCTCAAGCGTTTTGTTCTAATACTTCTTCATTTTTTTTGACCGGAGTTTTAGTTTTTTTTTTTTCAAAATCGTCTATTATCTATCTATTACGTCATTACTCTACAAAACAACGATTTATTATTAACGTTGATGCAGATTGACGCGCTGTCTAGCATGTAAGTCCGTAAAAAACTTAAAAAACCAGTGTCCTTTGCAATGACATGACAGAGGACTGTTGCACAGAGGACTGTTTTTTTCACTAAAAAACTAAATAACACAAAATAATAGAAAACATATCACAAGTGAAAAACAGATTTGAATACATACTTGTTTATAAACTATTATAAACAAATAATATTAAAAAAAAACTCTTAAAATAGGAAAACAAATACTCGACAGAGGACTGTTCCTACTATCTGCCGAGACGCGTGGTTCACTACCAAATGTGGTGCTGCCCCTGAAAAAAATGGCAGCAGTCTGTTTTGCTAAACAACCAAAAGAACTACACACCGGTTGCTTTCTATTTTACAATCGTAATGTTTCAGATCAATATCCGAAGTTAATTTTACACTGGATTCAATTATTGACAGAGGACTGTTTTAAAAATTTCAGGACAGCCTTTGATCCTCTTTATTTGGATAAATTTCTATTATAGACTAATAATTTATAGTTAAAAAAGATGCTTACAGACTTATTAAAATAAATGATTTTTATTAATTTTATGGATGGCAAAGTTTTTAATAAATAGGTATCAATGCTAGTAATTCTGGAAATCGGACATGACAGAGGACTGTTTTTTGAGGTGTTGAACATTTATTTTCTCGAAAACTATTATATTTTATTTCTAAATAAGCGATGGTAAACCAAGAATACCAAATTTATGTTAGTACTAACCCAACAATAAAAATATATAATAGAATTATCTACCTTTTAATTGCTTAGGACATCGATTTACGAGTTAGTGGAAAATGGCCCAGATATTAATTTATTGTGTACCTACGGCTTCATAAAATCGGAAGTCCTTATCGGAATAAGCATTAAAATATATATTTAATAAATGCCTGAAACGATACTTTGATAACACGAAATTCCCACAGACGAATTGATTTAATTTCATTGACGATTCCTAAGTTCATAACTGCATTTTGATGCTTTCGGAAATATTTTATTTTATCTTTTTCTTTCTTTCTCTCTTTTTAATTATATAGGGAGGCAAATGAGCAATTGGGTCACCTGATGATAAGTGATCTCCGCTGCCCATGGACATTAATAACAGCATAAGGTTCGCAAATGCGTTGTCTGCCTTCAATACCCTCTACCCTCTCCAACTGAGCTCTGGCGACCTTACACACCAACAGAAACATATCACAACAGTCACGAAGTACTATTTTACTGTGGTGTTCTGTAAGGTGAAGGTATTTCCCCAGACGAGCGGCTCATTCGATTGGAAGTCCACTTGGCCCTACCTATTTTTCCTTCTTTCTTTTTTCCTTTCTTTCTTTATAGTTTCTTTCTATTAATAAATAAATCAAATATGTTTTATTTCTGTAAATCATTTACAAAACATTGCTGGGGCTTCCCAGAATCAAGTTTATTATCTTATTCAGATGGGCTATCCAAGGTGCCATTTCGCGAGAGCGAAATATCGCTATCGTCGTAAATTATATCTCCATCCCGCTCACGAAGTATTTGCGTGAGCGGGATGAAGAGACAAGTTGTTACGAAAGCGATATTTTCGCTCTCGCGAAATGGCAATAATCTTGGCTAGCCCACCTATTCTTTGTTGTTTATTTCTTTCTTTATTTATTTCTTTCTTTCTTTCTTTCTTTCTTTCTTTCTTTCTTTCTTTCTTTTTTCTTTCTTTCTTTATTTCTTTCTTTCTTTCTTTCTTATGTGACGCATATTGTTGCAGGTCGATACATGGCTGCGGATGGCAAGGCGGGCTGGGATGATGACGAACGCTTCTACTCATCCAGCCGAGACAGCGATGACAGCCCCATCCTATCATGCAGGTCACTATCACACTTAGTGTACAAACACACTAGGCCGGAAAAACGCGGCGGAAGTTCGGCAGGATTACGCCCGAAATGTTTTTAAAGGCTTGTATTTAAACGCCTACCAAAAAATTTAATTTTATGGTCCAGCAAAGATGTCTTGAAAGAACGTCATTAAATACAATATTGGTAGTATCTTTTTAACGAGTATATAATAAGATAATTTGATTTAAATAATTATTTTAAATTTTTCCCTTATTTAAATGGCGGACAAACTGCCGAAATAACGTCGCGTTATATTGTATAGAAAATAGACTTCGGCCGAACTTCGTAACTTCCGCTATGTGTGTTCCTACACTTACACATATGACACAGACATTCCATTTGTCCCCTCTAGTTAGCTGTCAAAGGGGACAGTTGTTACCCCGGTGACAAACGGGAAGTCAATTCCCAGTTGTCATCCTGGAGTTCAAAGCTTCAGTCCTGGGAATAATCGTGCTAACACTTGTTTTTGTATAAGGGAAGGAAAACAAGCAAAAGGGTCACCTGATGGTAAGTGATCGCCGCTGCCCATGGACATCAACAACCGCACAAGGGTCGCAGATGCGTTGACTGGTTCTGAACTCCCGTATCTTCCAAAAGCGAGCTCTAAAGACCTTACTACTTCGAAATTGGCACTTAATAAGAGCGAGACAGCACGTTGACCATATATTTAAACGGATGACTGGCAACGTGCTGTCTCGCTCTAAGAAGCGACTGTCGCTCTTATTTTAGTGGCAAAGGGCATCGAACTTAGTTGGCATACTTACCTACAAATTCCGCCATTTTGGAAAAAATCGAGTTTCGGCGGCCATTCTTGAAACTCATGTCAATCGACAGAGTGAGTAATTATAAAAAAATATGGCGGATTTTGTAGGTATGCCAGCTTCCATACAAAAATGTTCGAAGCTCTTTGAAGTACATATGATGAGGGCAAATATAACGATTTTCTATGCCCTCGACATTAGGTTGCGTTCGGTACAGAGTTCAAAATATTTGTTCTGATGAGCTGTAGTCTGTTCTTGACAATTTTACCGTTTAAAAGTATTACTAGAGCCAAGGTCTTCTATTGTTCGCAGTAACTCGAGAAATAAACTATTTACTTTTACGATTATAAGATTCACCAAGGTCAAATGGTTTTCCTTCCTACTAAAATTGGCTGATTTCCTAGATGAACTTTTTTATAAATTTAATTATGTCTTCCGATTGAACCTATTTTTTGTTATTTTTACCAACTTAAAGGTAAAGCTGATCGTTTAGTTCCGGCTTGGAATAGTACCTACTACCCCATCTCGTTCTGTAGGTGTCAAGAGGCGGCAAGTGGACATTTCGGAGTATAGGCATAAGGCCCCTTATGAATCGATTGTGGTTTTGGAACAAAATCTTTTTTTTTTAATAGTGGCTTGGTATATTTGCTTCGCTCTGCCTGATCGTCATTCTCCAAGTGTGTGATCATCAATCCGAACTTGGCAAACGTGGTGATAAAGAGAAAGTTTATGGCTTCTGCCAGCCACCTTGCGCAAAACGCCACTCTCTGACATTGTGATCATCCGGGTTTGGCAAGTGTGGTCATTAAGCTTTTACGAAATAAATGGGATAGTACTATTCTAGACACTTTTCGGTTTGAATTCCAACCTAGTTTCTAAGAATGTCATCATCATTATCCTAGCGCTTATCCCGGTTGCATCCTTGGGCATTGCCTCGACTATCTACGACCATGACCCTGAAAAGACAAGCCTGGTTATTGCAATGGAGCGACTGTTGTCTGTCCTCCGTAACCCTTCCACATTACGTTGTACTTATTTGTTAGTAGCACCTTGTATCTAAGGCATATTATTATTGGACTTATGTATCAATTGAATCTGCCTCACTCCTCAAGGTACGACCGCCAGCGCCGGTACCCCCGCGCGGAGGAGGCGCGGGGCGAGGAGCCGCACCGGAGGTCCGCCGTCACCGCCCTGGCCAAGTTGCTCCTCTGCACCGCCGTGATACTCTGCTGTGTCTGTGTCTAGCGGGACGTCTCATTGGGCTAGTCTCGAGGTCCTGGGTTTCTGGCTAGGGAGACTTTTGAGTCGGTTTTGCCGAACACCAAAAAGTGTGATCATAAATACGAACTTGGCAAGCGTGATGATAAATGGCTTCTTCCAGCCATTTTACGCAAATCTTCATTCTCCATGGTTGTGATTATCAATCCGAATTTGGCAAGCGTGGTGATAAAGCTAGAAGGAAGTGATTGGCTTCTGCCAGCCATCTTGCGCAAAACGCCACTCTCTAACATTGTGATCATGAATCCGGTTTTGGCAAGCGTGGTCATTAAGCTTGTAGGATATTAGATTTAGACACTTCAGGGTTTGAATCCCCACCTTGCTTCATTAATGATGATGAATCCGAATTTGGCAAGCGTGGTGATTAACCTTAGCACTTAATGGAGTAGTTCTCTAGACACTATATATCAAGTCTTTTCTAGTTTCTAAGTCATATTGGACTTCTGTATCTATTAAATCTACCTCACTCCTCAAGGTATGACCGCCAGCGCCGGTACCCCCGCGCGGAGGAGGCGCGGGGCGAGGAGCCGCACCGGAGGTCCGCCGTCACCGCCCTGGCCAAGTTGCTCCTCTGCACCGCCGTGATACTCTGCTGTGTCTGTGTCTAGCGGGACGACTCATTGGGCTAGTCTCGAGGTCCTAGGTTCGGTTTCTGGGTAGGGAGAAAGAGTCGGTTCTGAATTTTCTGCTGGACACCAATCCAGATTTGGCAAGGGTGGTGATAAAGCTAGTAGGAAGTTAATGGTTTCTGCCAAACATATTAAGAGAATCTTCGCCATCCAAGTTTCTGATCATCAATCAGAATTTGGCAAGCGTGGTCATAAATGGCTTCTAGCAAGCAACTTATGCAAATCGTCACTTTCTAAGTTTGTGATCATCAATCTGAATTTGGCAAGCGTGGTGATAAAGCTAGTAGGCAGTTAATGGCTCTTGCCATCCATCTTTCGCAAATCGTCACTCTCCAAGTTTATGATCATCAATCTGATTTTGGCAAGCGTGATCATTAAGCTTGTAGGAAATTAAATTTAGACACTATAGGGTCTGAATCCTCAACTTGCTTCATTAATGATGATGAATCTGAATTTGGCAAGCGTGGCGCTAAAGCTCATCAATTAATGGGGTAGTGCTTTAGGCACTATATATCAAGCGCCACCTAGTTCTTAAGTTAAAATTGACTTAATTATTGATTGAAACGGTCTCACTCGTCAAGGTACGACCGCCAGCGCCGGTACCCCCGCGCGGAGGAGGCGCGGGGCGAGGAGCCGCACCGGAGGTCCGCCGTCACCGCCCTGGCCAAGTTGCTCCTCTGCTGCACCGCCGTGATACTCTGCTGTGTCTGTGTCTAGCGGGACGACTCATTGGTCTGGTGTCGATGTCCTGGGTTCGGTTTCTGGGCAGGGAGAAGTTTTAGTCGGTTTTGACGAACACCAAAGAGTGTGATCATCAATCCAGATTTGCCAAGCGTGGTGATAAAGCTAGAAGCAAGTGATTGGCTTCTGTCAAGCGTCTGAAGCAAATGGTCGCTCTCCAAGTTTCTGATCATCAATCTGACTTTGGCAAGCGTGGTCATTAAGCTTGTAGGAAATTACATTTAGACACTTCAGGGTTGCTTCATTAATGATGTTGAATCCGAATTTGGCAAGCGTGGTGATTAACCTCAGCAATTAATGTGGTAGTACTCTAGGCATTATATATAGTCCTATCTAGTTTCTAAGAGATGTTGGAATTGTTTATCAATTAAAACGGTCTCACTCCTCAAGGTACGACCGCCAGCGCCGGTACCCCCGCGCGGAGGAGGCGCGGGGCGAGGAGCCGCACCGGAGGTCCGCCGTCACCGCCCTGGCCAAGTTGCTCCTCTGCACCGCCATGATACTCTGCTGTGTCTGTGTCTAGCGGGACGACTCATTGGTCTAGTCTTGAGGTCCAGGGTTCGGTGTCTGGCTAGGGTGAATTTTGAGACGTTTTTGGCGAATACTAGAGTTTGTGATCAACAATCTGAATTTGGCAAGCGTGGTGATAAAGCTAGAAGGCAGGAAATGGCTTCTGCCAGCCATCTTTAAAACACCTCTCTCTAAGTTTCCGATCATGAATCCGAATTTGGCAAGCGTGGTGATAAAGCTAATAGAAAGTAAATAGCTTCTGGCAGCTATATTACGCAAAACGCCACTCTTGAAGTTTGTAATCATTAATCCAAATTTGGCAAGCGTGGTGATTATTCTCACAGCAATTAATGGCGTAGTACTCTAAGGCCTAGGTACTTTTCAGTTTCATGTCCCACCTGGCTACATTAATTAAGATGAATCCGAATTTGGTAAGCGTGGTGATTAAGCGATTGAGAAAGTAATAGGATTGTAATCTAGTACCTTTTCGATCCCCCCTAGTTTCTTAGATATATTGGACTTCTGTATCAATTGGAACTGCCTCACTCCTCAAGGTACGACCGCCAGCGCCGGTACCCCGCGCGGAGGGGGCGCGGGGCGAGGAGCCGCACCGGAGGTCCGCCGTCACCGCCCTGGCCAAGTTGCTCCTCTGCTGCACCGCCGTGATACTCTGCTGTGTCTGTGTCTAGCGGGACGACTCATTGCTCTAGTCTCGAGGTCCTGGGTTCGGTGTCTTGGTAGGGAGATGTTTGAGTCGGTTTTGATTTTTCTGCTGGACACCAAAGTTTGTGATCATAAATCCAGATTTGGCAAGCGTGATGATAAATGGCTTAAGCTAGCTCGTATCTTGCGCAAAACGCCACTTTCCAATTTTGTGGACATCAATCCAGATTTGGCAAGCGTGGTGTTTAAGCTAGAAGGAAGTTGTAAATGGCTTCTGCCAGTCATCTTCATAGCGCCACTCTCTAAGTTTGGGATTATGAATACGAATTTGGCAAGCGTGGTCATTAAGCTTGTAGGAAATTAATAGGGTTGCACTATTTAAGACACTTCGGAGTCTGGATCCCCACCAAGTTTCATTGATGATGATGATGCATCAGAATTTGGCAAGCGTGGTGATTAACCGATTAAGAAAGTAATGAGGTAGAAATCTAGACAGTTTTGTGCAAAGCATGAAGGCAAAACTCATCTAATTGGTGAGAAGATGTGTCATAAGAAACTCTTCACAAGGCACTATACAGGGTGGAATCTTGAAATGGGTTTTGTTCGGCAGGTACATTAACCGTTACAGTTACAAGATAACGTTGTTAGGCAACCATCCATAACTTTTTGAGATATTATGATCTACATTCACAGATTTTGGAAAAAAGGTACAGTCAGCAAGAAAAGTGCTGAAACTGGCAAAATTTTTTTTTCATTCCAATAGATCCTATTTCAAGTAAGGATCAAATGACTCTATGGGACCATTTAAGGTTTGAGTACTAGAAATGTCAGAAATAGCAAAAAACTTTTCCCATACATTTTGTACTAAAAATTCCAAAAAAAAAATTGGATTTTTTTTCATGCCATTCGATCCTGTTTCATGTATGAATCAATACTTTGTATCAGACCATTTAAGGTTTGACTTCTAAAAATGTGAGAAATAGACTTCTAAAATTTTCAGTACTAAATGTATGGGAATAGTATTTTTTGCGATTTTTGCCATTTCCAGTACTCAAACCTAAAATGGTCTAATACAAAGTTTTGATTCATACATGAAACAGGATCGAATGGCATGAAAAAAGTTCCAAATTTGTTTTTTGAATTTTTAGTACAAAATGTATGGGAAAAGTTTTTTGCTATTTCTGACATTTCTAGTACTCAAACCTCAAATGGTCCCATAGAGTCATTTGATCCTTATATGAAATAGGATCGATTGGCATGAAAAAAATGTTTTGCCAGTTTCAGCACTTTTCTTGCTGACTGTACCTTTTTTCCAAAATCTGTGAATGTAGGTCATAATATCTCAAAAAGTTATGGATGGTTGCCTAACAACGTTTTCTTGTAACTTTAACGGTTAATGTACCTGCCGAACAAAACCCATTTCAAGATTCCACCCTGTATATCAAGTTCCACATAGTTTCTAAGATATATTGGACTTAAGTAATCAAACCTGCCTCCCTCCTCAAGGTACGACCGCCAGCGCCGGTACCCCCGCGCGGAGGAGGCGCGGGGCGAGGAGCCGCACCGGAGGTCCGCCGTCACCGCCCTGGCCAAGTTGCTCCTCTGCACCGCCGTGATACTCTGCTGTGTCTGTGTCTAGCGGGTGACTCATTGGTCTAGTCTCGAGGTCCTGGGTTCGAGGTCCTGGGTTCGATGTCTGGGTAGAGAGAAGTTTGAGTCGGTTTTGATTTTTCTGCTGGACACCACATTTGTGATCATCAATTCAGATTTGGCAAGCGTGGTGATTAAGCTACAAGGAAGTTGTAAATGGCTTCTGCCAGCCATTTTCAAAACGCTTCGCTCTAAGTTTGCGATCATGAATACGATTTTGGCAAGCGTGGTGATAAAGCTACTAAGAAGTTAATGGCTTCTGCTAGCTATCTTGCACAAAACGCCACTTTCCAATTTTGCGATCAATCTGAATTTGGCAAGCGTGGTCATTAAGCTTGTGGGGTAGTACTATTCTAGACACTTCAAGGTTGAATCCCCACCTAGTTTCATTGATGATGATGAATCCAAATTTGGCAAGCGTGGTGATTAAGAGATTAAGAAAGTTATGGGATAGTAATCTAGACACTTTTCAGTCTCCCCTAGTTTCTAAGTCAAATTGGACTTCTATTTCAATTGAAACGGTCTCACTCGTCAAGGTACGACCGCCAGCGCCGGTACCCCCGCGCGGAGGAGGCGCGGGGCGAGGAGCCGCACCGGAGGTCCGCCGTCACCGCCCTGGCCAAGTTGCTCCTCTGCTGCACCGCCGTGATACTCTGCTGTGTCTGTGTCTAGCGGGACGACTCATTGGTCTAGTGTCGAGGTCCTGGGTTCGGTTTCTGGGTAGGGAGAAGTTTGAGGCGGTTTTGATTTTTCTGTTGGAGACCAAAGTTTGTGATCATCAATCCAGATTTGGCAAGCGTGGTGATAAATGGCTTCAGCTAGCTCGTATCTTGCGCAAAACGCCATTTTCCAATTTTGTGGTCATCAATCCAGATTTGGCAAGAGTGGTGATAAATGGCTTCTTCCAGCCATCTTGCGCAAATTGTCACTCCCTAAGTTTTTGGTTATAAATCTGAATTTGGCAACCGTGATCATTAAGATTGTAGGAAGTTAATGGCTTCTGCTAGCCATCTTACGCAAAGCGACTCTCTCTAAATTTGTGATCAACAATTCTAATTTGGCAAGCGTGGTGATAAAGCTCACAGCAATTAATGGGGTACAACTCTTGAGACTTTTCGGTTTCTTATCTTACCTAGCTCTATTAATGATGATGGCAGGTGTGGTGATTAAGTGATTAATTAAGTAATGGGGTAGAAATCTAGACACTTTTCAGTCTCCCCTAGTTTCTAAAGTCATATTGGACTTCTATATCAATATAATCTGCCTCACTCCTCAAGGTACGACCGCCAGCGCCGGTACCCCCGCGCGGAGGAGGCGCGGGGCGAGGAGCCGCACCGGAGGTCCGCCGTCACCGCCCTGGCCAAGTTGCTCCTCTGCTGCACCGCCGTGATACTCTGCTGTGTCTGTGTCTAGCGGGACGACTCATTGGGCTAGTCTCGAGGTCCTGGGTTCGGTTTCTGGGTAGGGAGAAAGAGTCGGTTTTGAATTTTCTGCTGGAGATCAAAGTTTGTGATCATTAATCCAGATTTGGTAAGCGTGGTGATAAGGCTGGAAGCAAGTTAAAAGCTTCTGCTAGCCATCTTGCGCAAATCGTAATTATCCAAGTTTTTTATCATCAATCCGAATTTGGCAAGAGTGGTGATAAAGCTAGACGAAGTTTATAGCTTCTGCAAGCTATCTTGCGCAAAACGCCTTTTTCCAAATTTATGATCGTCACTCCTAATTTGGCAAGCGTGGTGATTATTCTCACAGCAATTAATAGCGTAGTATACTAAGCAGACCCGTCTTTCCCACTGGCATCGTGGGGCCACGTTTACCAAACAAGGGGCTCATTGGTGATGACTCACTGACCGAGACTGCTTTGCAAAGCCTTGTCCATCGTAGACGTGTGGCGTCTTTGTCAGTGTTTTATCGGCTGCATTTTGGTGAGTGTGCGTCGGTCTTACATGACCTTATTCCTCCAGCTCCCTTCCGCCTTCGGACAACTAGACGCGGTGAGGGCTTTCACCCTTACATTGTTAATATTCCTCCTTCTCGCACGAAGCGTTTTGCTTCATCTTTCATAATGCGAACTGCTAAGGAGTGGAACTCTCTGCCGTGTTCTGTGTTTCCCGAACGTTATAATTTGGATGTCTTCAAGACTAGAGTGAACAGGTATCTACTAGGCAAGCGTGCTCCATCTTAGGCCTCATCTACACTTTCCATCAGGTGTGATCGAGGTCAAATGCAAGCCTATCTTAAATAAAAAAAAAAAAAAAAAAAAAAAATGTGCCCAGGGCCCCTAATAGATGAAATCTAGACACTTTTCGGTTTCAAATTCCACCTGGTTTCCAAGATATTTGACTTGTGTTTGAATTTAAAATGTCTCACTCCTCAAGGTACGACCGCCAGCGCCGGTACTCCCGCGCGGAGGAGGCGCGGGGCGAGGAGCCGCACCGGAGGTCCGCCGTCACCGCCCTGGCCAAGTTGCTCCTCTGCTGCACCGCCGTGATACTCTGCTGTGTCTGTGTCTAGCGGGGCGACTTATTGGCTTAGTCTTGAGGTTTTGGGTTCGGTTTCTGGGTAGGGAGAAGTTTGAGTCGGTTTCGAATTTTCTGCTGGACACCAAAGTTTGTGATCATTACTCCGGATTTGGCAAGCGTGGTGATAAAGCTAGTAGGAAGTTAATGGCTTCTGCCAGCCATCCTAAGCAAATTGTCACTCTCCAAGTTTGTGTGTGATCATTACTCCGGATTTGGCAAGCGTGGTGATAAAGCTAGTAGGAAGTAAATGGCTTCTGCCAGCAATCTTGCGCCAATTGTCACTCTCTGAGTATGTGATTATCAATCCGAATTTGTCAAGAGTGGTGATAAAGCTAGAAAAAGTTTATGGCTTCTGCTAGCTATCTTGCGCAAAGCGCTAATTTCCAATTTTGTGATTGTCACTCTGAATTTGGCAAGCGTGGTGATTGAGCGCACTGACGTACTACTCAATGCACATTTCGGTTTCATGACCCACCTTGCTTCATTAATGATGATGAATCGAAATTTGGCAAGCGTGGTCATTAAGTGATTATGAAAGTAATGTGGTAGTAACCTAGACACTTTTCCGTCTCCCCTAGTTTCTAAGTCATATTGGACTTCTATTTCAATTAAAACCGTCTCACTCCCCAAGGTACGACCGCCAGCGCCGGTACCCCCGCGCGGAGGAGGCGCGGGGCGAGGAGCCGCACCGGAGGTCCGCCGTCACCGCCCTGGCCAAGTTGCTCCTCTGCTGCACACCCATGATACTCTGCTGTGTCTGTGTCTAGCGGGGCGACTCATTGGTCTAGTCTTGAGGTCCTGGGTTCGGTTTCTGGGTAGGGAGAAGTTTGAGTCGGTTTCGAATTATCTGCTGAATACCAAAGTTTGTGATCATTAATCAGAATTTGGCAAGCGTGGTGATAAATGGCTTCTTCCATCCATCTTGCGCAAATCGTCACCCTCTAAGTTTTTGGTCACTGAATTTGGCAACCGTGATCATTAAGCTTGTAGGAAGTAAATGGCTTTTGCTAGCCATCTTACGCAAAACGACTCCCTCTAAGTTTGTGATCAACAAACCTAATTTGGCAAGCGTGGTGATTAACCTCACAGCTATTAATGGAGTAGTACTCTAGGGTCTAGGCACTTTTCAGTTTCATATCCCACCTGGCTACATTAATTGTGATGAATCCAGAATTTGGCAAGCGTGGTGATTAAGGCATTAAGAATGTAATGGGGTAGTAATCTAGACACTTTTCAGTCTCCCCTAGTTTTTAAGACACATTGGACTTGTGTATCAATTGAACCTGCCTCACTCCTCAAGGTACGACCGCCAGCGCCGGTACCCCCGCGCGGAGGAGGCGCGGGGCGAGGAGCCGCACCGGAGGTCCGCCGCCACCGCCCTGGCCAAGTTGCTCCTCTGCTGCACCGCCGTGATACTCTGCTGTGTCTGTGTCTGGCGGGACGACTCATTGGTCCAGTGTCGAGGTTCTGGGTTCGGTTTCTGGGCAGGGAGAAGTTTGAGGCGGTCTTTGAATTTTCTGCCGGACAAAAAAGTTTGTGATCATCAATCTGAATTTGGCAAGCGTGGTGATAAAGCAAGAAGGCAGGAAATGGCTTCTGCCAGCCATCTTCAAAACCTTACGCTCTAAGTTTGCGATCATGAATCCGAATTTGGCAAGAGTGGTGATAAAGCTAGAAGAAGTTTATCTACAGCCATCTTTCTAAATATTTACTCTCCAAGTTTATGGTCATCAATCTGACTTTGGCAAGCGTGGTCATTAAGCTTGTAAGAAATTAAATTAAGACACTTCAGGGTTGCTTCATTAATGATGATGAATCCAGAATTTGGCAAGCGTGGTGATTAAGCTCAGCAATAAATGGGTTAGTGCTCTAGGCTCTATAAATCAAGTCCCACCTAGTTTCTAAGACACATTGGACTTGTGTATCAATTGAACCTGCCTCCCTCCTCAAGGTACGACCGCCAGCGCCGGTACCCCGCGCGGAGGAGGCGCGGGGCGAGGAGCCGCACCGGAGGTCCGCCGTCACCGCCCTGGCCAAGTTGCTCCTCTGCTGCACACCCATGATACTCTACTGTGTCTGTGTCTAGCGAGACCACTCATTGGTCTAGTCTCGAGGTCCTAGGTTCGTTTTCTGGGTAGGGAGAAGTTTGAGTCGGTTTCGATTTTTCTGCTGGAGACCAAAGTTTATGATCATCAATCTGAATTTGGCAAGCGTGGTGATAAAGCTAGAAGAAGTTTATGGCTTCTTCCGGCCATCTTTCGAAATCTTCACTCTCCAAGTTTCTGATCATCAATCTGACTTTGGCAAGCGTGGTGATAAAGCTTGTAGGAAGCAAATGGCTTCTTCCAGCCATGTATCGAAATCTTCACTCTCCAAGTTTGTGATCATCAATCTAACTTTGGCAAGCGTGGTCATTAAGCTTGTGGGAAACCCTCACCTTGCTTCATAAATGATGATGAATCCAGAATTAGTCAAGCGTGGTGATTAAGCTCAGCAATTAATGGGGTAGTGCTCTAGGCACTATATATATCAAGGCCCACCTAGTTTCTAAGATATATTGGACTTCTGTATCAATTAAACGGTCTCACTCCTCAAGGTACGACCGCCAGCGCCGGTACCCCCGCGCGGAGGAGGCGCGGGGCGAGGAGCCGCACCGGAGGTCCGCCGTCACCGCCCTGGCCAAGTTGCTCCTCTGCACCGCCGTGATACTCTGCTGTGTCTGTGTCTAGCGGGACGACTCATTGGTCTGGTGTCGAGGTCCAGGGTTCGATGTCTTGTTAGGGAGAAGTTGGAGTCGGTTTTGAATTTTCTGCACGACACAAAAGGTTGTGATCATCAATCCAGGTTTGGCAAGCGTGGTGATAAAGCTAGTAAGAAGTTTATGGCTTCTTCCAGCCATGTATCGAAATCTTAACTCTCCAAGTTTGTGATCATCAATCCGAATTTGGCAAGTGTGGTGATAAAGTTAGTAGTAAGTTAATGGCTTCTGACAGGCTTTTGCGCAAATCTCTAATCTTACATTTTGTGATCATCAATCTGAATTTGCAAACGTGGTGATAAAGCTAGTAGGAAGTTAATGGCTTCTGCTAGCCATCTTTCGAAATCATCACTCTCCAAGTTTGTGATCATCAATCTGACTTTGGCAAGCGTGGTCATTAAGCTTGTAGGAAATTAGATTTAGACACTTCAGGGTTTGAATCCCCACCTTACTTCATTAATGATGTTGAATCTGAATCAGGCGAGCGTGGTGATTATGCGATTTAGAAAATAATGAGGTAGTAATCCAGACACTTTTTGGTTTCAAACCCACCTAGTTTCTAAAACATGTTTGACTAGGCTGATAATAGTGAAGAATCCGCATGTGGCAAGCGTGTTGATTAAGCCGAAACTTATCTAATTGATCCGTTGAGAAAATGTGTCACAAGAAACTCTTCACAAAGCACTATATGTATAGTCCTACCTAGTTTCTAAGGCATGTTGTACTTATGTATCAATATAACCTGCCTCACTCCTCAAGGTACGACCGCCAGCGCCGGTACCCCGCGCGGAGGAGGCGCGGGGCGAGGAGCCGCACCGGAGGTCCGCCGTCACCGCCCTGGCCAAGTTGCTCCTCTGCTGCACCGCCGTGATACTCTGCTGTGTCTGTGTCTAGCGGGACGACTCATTGGTCTAGTCTTGAGGTCCAGGGTTCGATGTCTTGTTAGGGAGAAGTTGGAGTCGGTTTTGAATTTTCTGCTGGATACCAAAGTTTGTGATCATAAATCCGAATTTGGCAAGCGTGGTGATTAAGCTAGAAGAAGTTATTGGCTTCTTCCATCTATCTTGCGCAAGTTGTCACACTCCAATTTTGTGATCAACAATTCTAATTTGGCAATCGTGGTCATTAAGCTTGTAGGAAATTAGATTTAGACACTTCAGGGTCTGAATCCCCACCTTGCTTCATTAATGATGACGAATCTGAATTTGGCAAGCGTGGTGATTAAGCTCAGCAATTAATGGAGTAGTTATCTAGACACTATATATCAAGTCCCACCTAGTTCTTAAGTTAAAATTGACTTAATTATCGATTGAAACGGTCTCACTCCTCAAGGTACGACCGCCAGCGCCGGTACTCCCGCGCGGAGGAGGCGCGGGGCGAGGAGCCGCACCGGAGGTCCGCCGTCACCGCCCTGGCCAAGTTGCTCCTCTGCTGCACCGCCATGATACTCTGCTGTGTCTTGATATATAGCTCGTGGTCCTTGGTTCGAATTCTGGGTCGGAAGGATTTGAGTCGGTTTTGGCGAACACCAAAGTTTGTGATTATCACCATCTTCACAGCTGGACATAGGCGGAGGCCTATTTTCTGCAGTGGAATGTGGACTATGTCCTAGAAGAGGCTCTCCATTCATTCCGATTCTTGGCAATCTTGGGCAAATCGTCACTCCAAGTTTGTGATCATCAATCCTAATTTGGCAAGCGTGGTCATTAAGCTTGTAGGAAATTAATAGGGAAGCACTATTTTAGACACTTCGGAGTTTGGATCCCCACCAAGTTTCATTGATGATGATGAATCTGAATTTGGCAAGCGTTGTTAATAACCTCAGCAATTAATGGGGTAGTACTCTAGGCCCTACATATCAAGTCCCACCTAGTTTCTAAGATATATTGGACTTCTATATCAATTAAACGGTCTCCCTCCTCAAGGTACGACCGCCAGCGCCGGTACCCCCGCGCGGAGGAGGCGCGGGGCGAGGAGCCGCACCGGAGGTCCGCCGTCACCGCCCTGGCCAAGTTGCTCCTCTGCTGCACCGCCATGATACTCTGCTGTGTCTTGATATATAGCTCGTGGTCCTTGGTTCGAATTGTGGGTCGGAAGGATTTGAGTCGGTTTTGGCGAGCACCAAAGTTTGTGATTATCACCATCTTCACAGCTGGACATAGGTGGAGGCCTATTTTCTGCAGTGGAATGTGGAATGTGGCCTTGGAGAGCCTAGGGCTCCACATTCATTCTGAATCTTGGCAAGCGTGGTCATGAAGCTTGTAGGAAATTAATGGGGTTGCACTATTTAAGACACTTCGGAGATTGGATCCCCACCTAGCTTCATTAATGATGATGAATCCAAATTTGGCAAGCGTGGTGATAAAGCGATTAAGAAAGTAATGAGTTAGTTCTATGGGCAGTTTTCTGTTCCAAGTCCCACCTAGTATCTATAACTCATCTAAAAGATGTGTCACAAGAAACTCTTCTCGGCACTGTATATAGACTTGTGTATCAATTGAAACTGCCTCACTCCCCAAGGTACGACCGCCAGCGCCGGTACCCCCGCGCGGAGGAGGCGCGGGGCGAGGAGCCGCACCGGAGGTCCGCCGTCACCGCCCTGGCCAAGTTCTTCCTCTTCTGCACAGCCATGATACTCTTCTGTGTCCTCATGTACATACCAGTTTATAATAGGGCAAGCGATCAGCTTCCGAAAGGTAAGAATCATGCTGATAAAAAATGAGTATCTCACAACATCACGTACATTGATTTGACTGCGAAATGAGTAGTGTAACACAACCTTACGGTTGACATTAGGAGATGAGCATTCGCAACGGGAACGCACCACAATTGGAACACACTTTAACGTCAATTCTCGTTCGATCACTCTCCGCCAATCACCGCCCGCTATTCAGGTTGGAACTTGACGGCCGCTCGGCCTGTACGGTTTTCTCCAACAGACCGCTTAAAACCGCGGCGCGCGCTATTACCTTTAGATTAACTTAAACTCTGTTGTAACCGTTGTATCCACTCTTTTATGTATACCTCTCATCTTTAATATATAAAGACTATTACTGTTAACCGACTCGAGAACTTTATTTCACGCCCTACAACCCCAAGTGAGAAACACTTCTACAGTTAAGTAGCTTAAGCACTTGTGTTACAGACATCAGAATCAAAGGAAGGACAAAGAAGACGACCCGCTTGGTGTCGTGGTCAAGAAGTTGACTAGTCGCGGGTTCGATCCCCGCATAGGAAAGACATTTGTGTACATTATCATGTATGTTTGTCCTTGTGTGAGTGTTATATGTTTCTACTTAAGTATATTTTTCATACCACTGTTGTTTCTAAATAACTGTTACCCAAGTTTTTAAGCTACTTAACATGTAGTCAGATCAATGTATGTGATGTTGCGAGATACTTATTTATTATTTATCTGTAACATATACAGCCAGATAGGCTGATCGTACGTATTCTATTAATATTAAACTGTGATTTTCTTTCAGGATTAGTAGCAGGTTGGTCGATACACACAAACAGAGATACAAAAATATACGTCCAACCGAATAACGTAACTACGATACATGAACCAAAAGACCTTTGTTTAAAATCAGATAGGCATGAAAAAAACAAACTATTCCTTCTTATAGTAGTATGTTCCTCTACCACTAATTTTGATAGGAGAATAGCTATTCGGGAAACGTGGGGCAACCGAGATACCTACCAAAGAATGGCGGATATATTCATAGCCGTTCGAAATAAGTATAAAGACTACAACTATACATATGACCTTTATCCCGAAGTGAATAATGTTAGCATGAATATTTCTAAGTCTAAAAGAGACATATCTATTGGAAGGTTATTGCCAGAATTAGCAAAGGCACTACAAAATAATATGGTCAGTGAAAAACCTGAAGCTGAAGAAAAGAGGTTTGATGATGAAGACGATCCAGTGTTGCCAGAATTTGATATGAATAAAGAATTAGGTGAAGCTGAAGATTATGATTATGAATACGAAACTAATAATATAATGAGGATACCTCCTAGAGGTTATGAAGATAGTCCTAATTTAGAGCAAGTGTTGAAAATGTTGAAGCATGGAAAAGTTTTTCCGGAAAAAGATCCAGAAATTGAAGTAACTAGTAGTAATGTAGATCCGGAATTTAAACTAGTTTTCCTACTAGGTTTGCCTCCACTGAATAATGATACAGAGGTGCAATCAAAGATTGATGAAGAGGTAGATAAGTATGGAGATGTGATACAAGAAGGTTTTATAGATTCGTACAATAATCTCACACTTAAATCTATTATGATGTTGAAGTGGATTACTAATAATTGTAATGAAAGTGGTGAGTATGATTTTTATAACAGTATTTGTGTACCTTTTTAACGTCAACTAATTTACATTTGGCAAGAGTGGTGATAAAGCCAAAACCCATCTTTGTAACCAAAAAAATAAAAATTCTAAATAGTTTTGCTATTTCATTAATTTGAGACTGCAAATAAAGGCCCCTTTTATAAAATCATATTTATACCAAAGCAGAATGGTGATACTTGTAGGTATGTGTATGCTTATGCCCGGGCTGCAAAGGCTGTGGGTTCGATTCCCACCTGGGTTCTGAGTTAAGATGTACTTTTTCCTGTCTATTATGAGTATGAATTAATATAAATTATAAACATGTAAATGCTAAAAATAACCTCACTAGAATTTTTTATTTGTTTGTGATGATGATGATGGTGATAATAATGATCATTTCTATTCCAGTCCGCTACATCTTGAAGACAGATGATGATATGTACATAAACGTGCCAAACCTCATATTGAATCTCAAGAATAGATCCAAAGAGTTTGATACAAAGGTGGCAAATGGCCATAAAGAGAAGGAATACCTGCTCATCGGAGACCTTATATGTGGTGCTAGGCCAGTCCTCGATTCTAGTAATAAGTGGTAAGTGATACTGATTATTATTTACTAGCGGCCGCCCGCTACTCCGTCCGCGTGCTTGCCGGTTTCCGCACACATATGTAGGTATGTACTATAGCCTAAAGCCTTCCTCGTTAAATGGACTATACAGCACAAAAATGATTTGAAAACATAACTCAGACAGTAGTTTATGAGATTAGCGCGTTCAAACAAACAAACAAACTCTTCAGCTTTATTATATTAGTATAGATGTGTTATAGGGAGGCAAACGAACAAAAGGGTCATGGACATCAACAACCACACAAGGGTCGCAGATGCGTTGCCTAGCTTAAAGACCCTATACCCTCCCCAACTGAACTTACGGGTCTCACTCATCAGCAGAAACATAGCACAATAGTTACGAAGTGCCATTTCACTGTGGTTTTCTGTTAGGTGGAGGTTCTTTCCTAGACAAGCGGCTCATTCAAGTGGATCTGGATCTTCTACTAAGCTGCTTTCTTGAAATCAGATGAGGTGTTGTACGGTCGTGTTAGATTGCTGTCCCACCGAACTATGAGAGTGAGGGAATAGGGAGTGCACCAGTGCTTACGCACTCATTTGTACACTATACGAGTAATATAGGCACCGTGCGTAGCGATGACTTTGCTATCTCGTGACTCATATTCAAAACTTTTACGCTTAATGTCAAATTTTACTGTCAAACCATAGAAAAAAGAATCAGGATTTTAGCGCCCTCTATAGTTTCTGCACGGTGCCTATATCCTGCGTACTTATTTGATAGTTAAAGTATTGGCTACCGTAGACGAAACGGCTGGGAGTGATATTATCAGATATCAGCGTTTTTATGTACATATGATAATCGTTCTCCATTATTGTGATCGATAAGACTGGACTTACAGATTATCTCTTATCACAATAATACATCAAATTTACACTATGATATTATTTACAACTACATGTTTTGGTTTTTATGACTATATTTATCGGTTGTTAAAGTGTTTATTTTCCGATTTGATTTACTACGCAGTTCTTTTGAACCAAATTTTTTACCTTCCTTATCTTTTTGAATTTTTACTTTAATGCGCATAGCCTGACAGAAGAAAAACAAGTTTAGTCGAAACAGAATCATTGTCGCAGCGTATCCTGGTGTCCTCAATCGATGTAGTTGGTATAAAAGCAAGGATGAAGAACACTTCTTGTGAATCTGATTCTTGAGCCTTATCTATTTTTTATCACCATGATTCTGATTTTTATACCTGTGAACCCTTTCAACGCCAAGGTCTGATACATCAGACAAACTATTAACGTGCAAAATACGCCAACGACTGATATATCAGGCGAAAACGACGACGACGACGAAAGAAAGTGTGGCTTTCAACTTTCCACTTTCGCGTAGTTGTCCCTGTTCAATATTATTTGTTATGATTCTACTTTTATTACTGAGATTCTTGATTCTTAACATTTTATAGAGTACGCGCTGATTGTACTATAACCACCTAACTATCCCGTACGTCGCCCCACAGGTACAGTCCTCGCTACATGTACGGCGGACGGGTGTACCCCCGCTACCTGTCGGGGACGGGGTACGCGCTGTCCGCTCCGACCGCGCATGTTTTGTACGCCGCCGCGCTGCGGACGAACTACTTCCATCTGGAGGACATTTATATCACTGGTGAGTGTTTGTTCTTTTTAATAAGTTGTTATTTTACTTGTAAGTTAACTTTGCTTTAATCGTGGAGGGTAATACATGTGCAATGTGTTGTTGTTTATGGTACGTGGATTTGCTACTTGACATTCGATTTTTATGACTTATGATTCCTGTTCTTGTTAATTTTATTATTGTTAAGCCTCGGTTAAGTGTTGTACACTTTATTACTTTCAGAAGATCCTATTATTATTTTAATTGATAAAAAAAGAAAGATATACCAGAAAAACAAAAGTCAAACAACATTACATTATTCTTGAATTGTTGGATTATTTTGACTAATTTTATGACGTTGCATTAACTCAGATTCTACTTACTTATCGACATGATTCTTACCAATCGTCACCACGATTCTTACCAATCACCACCATGATTCTAACCTATTATCACCACGATTCTTACCAATTATCACACGATTCTTACCAATTATCTTTTTTATTTAATTTATTTCACAGAAAACGGAGTTACAATGTTTCCGTCTTTTTAACCACTGAGTGTGTAAAAGATTATGTCAATACATGGCATATCACCATGTTTCTTACCAATTATCACCCCGACTCTTACCAATTACCCCCAAGAATCTTAACACTATGATTCTCACCAATTATACCTGTCGTACCATCCCCACAGGCATGTGCGCCCTCCGCGCTACGCCGCGCATAGTCCCCCGCGAGGACCCGTCGTTCTCATACCAGGCGGCGCGGCGGCGGCAGCTGTGCAGTGCGCACGCGCAGGTGACAGCGCACCGGGTGACGCCGAGACATATGCGAGTGCTGCACGACCAGCTTGGGAAGGCGAGGACGGTTGATGGGTGAGTGATTTATGATTCTTATCAATTATCAGCCTGATTCTTGGCCTTTATCAGCCCGATTCTTGGCCTTTATTAGTCTGATTCTTACCCTTACAAAGTGTTATAGGCTAATATTTAAGACCAGTGTATGTATTTTTTAATAGGCGATCCGTTTGGTATAGTGGTCAAAAGTTCGCAAGTTCGATCCCCGCACTGGACAAATATTTGTGTGCATGAACATGTCCGTTTGTCCTGCTCTAGGTGTTTAATGTAAATATTATTTAACATTACAACGGGACTAAACGCGATATTATTTTTATAAGTACCAGAGTACTAACTGCTTGACGTTTCGTCGTTTAGTCCCGTTGTAATGTTAAATAATTGTAATGCAACGCGAAAGTTTAAAGTTATATCTAATGTAAATATTTAAGTATGTTTGTATAAATAACTAGCCTTCCGCCCGCGACTTCGTCCGCGTCCCGTCCCGTGGTCCCGTCCCTTAGTTTAGTCATATTTTTTTTGCCTAAAAACCATCCCTGGACAAAAAAGAACAATATAAAAACGATCGATTTTTATATACATACTAGCGGCCGCCCGCGACTCCGTCCGCGTGCATTTCGATTTCCAATATCCTATGTGTTATTCTGATGTATAAGCTATATTGTGGTAAAGTTTCATTCAAATCCATTCAGTAGTTTTTACGTGAAAGAGTATCAAACATTCATGGACTGACGGCATGAAGGTGAAACCAAGTAAATGCTATTGCTTATGTCTGGGTAGACGAGATACGAAATTTACATCTTATGACCCTGGACTCACGATTGGTGGTCAGAATGTTGCCACAATTTCTGAAGCGCTCCCGTTCAAATTTCTAGGCAGAAAGATAGACTATAGAGGCCGCACACCATCTTTGGAGGGTATTGTTGAGGATTTCATTGATTCCATTAGTAGGGTTGAGAACCAGCCCATAGGGAACATTAAGAAGCTATGGATCTACAACAACTACCTGTCATCGCGCTTGTCTTGGCCTTTCCTCGTGTACGACTTCGGCAAAACCCTTTTGTCGCGACTGGATGCCGTTGTTGTGAAATCGTTGAAGTCTTGGACTGGATTAGCCCACTCGGCAGACCCTTCTACACTATTTAGGGGAAAGAATAGTTTTGGGATGAACCTAAACAAGCCATCGGAGCTTTACAAACATCTTAGAGTCACCAAGATGCACATTCTGGGTAAATCGAAAGACAACGCAGTGGCAACACTCCCAAAAGATAAGAATATGAGTGAGTTAGAGTCTAGGCTACGGTTTCATAAGCAGTTTATGGTGGGAGCGCAAACAAACAGGGTAGGATTGGGATGTCGAGGAAGAGAGGATGACCGGAACATCATTAAGTCTTTTCTGCGAATGGATGAAGATAACGAGTATAGAGTACATGCGCTTAATCTCGAAATGCAAAACGAGTGGGTGTCCCTCGGTGAGTTTTGTATCCCTTTAGCATTGAAGTGGCGGTCGATACTGTACGATTGGTCTCCAGCGCTGCTTAAATTCTATCTGAATGCCTTTCAGTTGAGCCTACCCGATCAGAGCAACCTTGTAAGGTGGGGAATGGCGGTAGACAAAACCTGTTTGCTCTGTGGTGAGGCCGTAGGTACCGCGAGGCATTTGTTGGTGGGATGCAGAGTACTCCTGGACAGAGGTCACTACTCTCGCCGCCATGACGGAGTGTTGCAGATCATACGTGAAGCGGTGAGCCTTTCAATAGCAAGAGCAGCAAAAGGTTTGACGACGAATACAAGGAACATCAACTTCGTCAAGGAAGGCTCTACCAAGAAGTCCAAAGTCAAACCTTACTCCATCGTTAGTGTAGCTCCAGATTGGAAGATCATGATGGACACGTATGAAAAGCACTACAGTATTCCAGAGGACATTGCGTTATCGTCGTCTAGACCAGACCTTTTCATTTATTCTAGAAAACTTAAGCGCGTACTGTTGGTAGAACTTACTGTTCCATGGGAGACAAATATTCCCAAAGATCACGCGTTTAAAACAAATAAGTATTATGACCTAACCAACGAAATTACTAAAAATGGTTATATAGCACGGTTGTATGCTGTGGAAGTGGGTGCGAGAGGTATACCAGCGAAATCTCTCTACAACCTACTGAAGGACTTAGGATTACCAAGATCTAATATTAGCTCCTTACTGGAAAGAGCAATTAAAGCCGCTTTACTCGGCTCGTATTAAATATGGTTGGGAAGGGAGAGGAATGTCATCGGTGGAGGTGATCGTTAGTATACTATAAAGGGGCCCCTTAAACCTACACGCTGGGTCGCAAGTCCCAGGCGCCGACTGACATTCCTCTCTGTTCCACGCGATGGACCCGGCACCCGCACGGAGAATCCATGGATAGCTAAGAAGTTCGTCTCACATCCATACATACAAACTTTCGCCTTTATAATAGTAGTAGGAAGTAGGATAAGAAAAGGTACATAAATAAGTATGTCTATCCGTTCCCTTGCATCCATATTACAAGCTTATTTTAAGGTCGCCAGAGCTCAGTTGTAGAGTGTATGGTGTCTTAAAGGCAGGCAACGCATCTGCTGCCCTTGTGTGGTTGTCCATGGGCAGCTGCGGTCACTTACCATCAAGTGACCATCTTATGGACATTATCGACAAAATACATCTATTAATTCCAGCTTTGACGCGGCCAATAAAAATCTAGTTTCCCCTTCACCCACAAATGGTGAATTGATGAGCGGGGCTTCGCCTTATAGAATACACACATAATATTTTGTTCCTCACATTAGATCCTAAAAAATATATTTGATTATTGACATGACATTGGTAAGTATTAATGGTCTACTAAAAAAATATTGTACATATGTAACAACCAACAAATACTACCATCTACTACTGGATAATACTTTATTTGATAACTCGACTCCGTCCGCGTGGTATTTGGTTTTCGCACACATAATGTTATACTAGCTTAAAGCCTTCCTCGACTAGTGGACAACCCAAAGCAAAATTAATATTTCAATTCGAACCAGTTATTCCTAAGATTACCGCGTTCTAACGAACCAAACTGTGGGGCTAGGGTTTTGGTGTGTTACTCAAGGCAATCATTAATACTTCTTCTTCATCCTAGCGTCCGCTTTGACCATGATCCAGGATTTGGAACTCCTTCACTGTAAAGGCTGTTAGACTATGGAACACTCTTCCTGATAATATTAGGCAGGCTCCGAGTAGAAGAGCTTTTAAGTTTTTAGTTCATAAGTTTCTCACTAATTCTTGCGCATCATCGTCCAAGAGTTACAGTACTTAAACTAGCAAATCTAGCATCATTTATCATTTATATTTTATATCTTTGTTATTTGGTTTATATATATTGTTGAATTTTTATTGTATATTATATGTATATATATGTATATAGTTATATGTATATATGTATTTGTTTAGTTTATGTAGTATATTATGTGTTAGGTATAAGTAATAAACGTATATTTACTTAGTTTTTATAGCACTACCTACCTACTAGTCACTTTCTGTTTGACCCTAAGGTTGACTGGTAGAGAATGCCATGAGGCATTAAGTCCGCCTTTTGTACAATTTTTATATCGTGCAATAAAGTTTAAATAAATAAATAAATTTGGCAAGTCTGGTTATTACAGTGAAGCGACTGCCATCAGACCTTCGTAACCCATAGAGGGGAACCAGACAGATTGGATCATGGTCACTCATTCAGATCTAACTGAACTAAATTCAGAAATCACTGAATGTGCAGGTTTCCTCACGTTGTTTTCCCTCACCGCCGAGCTAATGGCACAAATCCACACATAGATTTCGAAAAATCCAGAGGTGTGGGCCCGGATTCGAACCGCGGACCTCACGTATGTGAGGCGCCGTCCGTACCATGAGGCCATCATCGCCCAAGGCAATCATTAATTATTTTTGTATTTATTTTAATCATAATTAAATTATTATTTCCAGATGCGAGCGCTGGCGTCTCACACAGGTAAGGAGAGAGCGGATGCGACCCAAAACAACCCCCAAAAAGCTAACTAAACTAGGCCTGTCCATGATCAAGTAGTGCCACGCGATTCCCGCCCTTATCTGTAGCGGCTTAAGGACGCTTTCCGTGGGTGCTGGTGCGGTTAGATAAGACGTTATGATTCTGAGATGGTCCATGGTTTTGGTGTGTGTAGTCGCTTTTTAACTGACTTTAAAAATAAGAAGTTTAAGATTTAACTTTTTTTCTTAATAGATTTTTAGCAGAATATTTTGCTGAATGTTACAGGTTTCATTCCTGTTGAAGGCTTTTTATGAAGCACCTAACGATATTTTAATAAAAGAAAAACAACTTGAAACCACAAATAAAAATTAGGCATAAAAAATTACAAATAAAATCACAGTTATTAAAGCAAATTTTAATGATATATGATAAAACTTATTTCAATAAATGTTTCAAAGCGATTACACACATACAAAATTAACGAATAGATGTACTAAATGTAATTTTGTACCACTTCCTATAGTCTGGTGATCGGTGATCACGTGTTGAACGAAAATAATGATGATTGTGTTGTTATAATAATGATGATGGTAATGATAGATATTTCCTGTTAAATTTTAGGAATAATATCGTCTACTATACTTAAATAAATATTTTACACCATCACATACATTGAATTGACTCTAAGGTAAGTAGCTTTAGCACTCGTGGTACAGATATCAGATTCAACAGTGGTATTACAAATATACAAATAAATACATTATAACACCAAGACCAGGACAAACATACATGTTCATGAATGTTTGTCCTGTGCGGGGACCGAACCCGCGACCTCTTGGTCTAGTAGTCAACTTCTTGACCACTACACCAAGTGGGTCGTCAAACTTAACTCACTGGCATTCAGAACTGTTTGGGATTCCTAGTATGAGTTTGCTAGCAGACCTTTAGAAATCACAACTGATGGCAATGATATATTTTTAATTAATTTATTATAATTTTCCAACTGATTTCAAGAATGATGTAGAATGTTGCTACAATTTAATATAATACAAATGTCTTTATTTAAATATTATCATCATCGTTATAACAACACGATAAGTTAATGATGATAGATTAAGGCTTGTTTTTTTGGAAAATAAGGAACTGAATCTGTGATTGATCGTGTGAAATAATATCTATTGCAATGATGGTATATTGGTAACATCTTTTGTATATAAATAACAAACCCAATGTGGAAAGTGTCAAAATTTGTTAGTATTTAGAAAATTCATTAAAGTAGGAATGCCTTTGTCAAAAAATGAAAGACTTAATTGAGGAGTTTGTTTCTTATGTACATTAGATGACAATATCATTATTTAACAACGATTGATGTAAATATCATTGATCTATTATAATGATGGTACATTATGATGAATGAGGAAATTCGTCTTAATGATAATTTTTTGTGTATTCGTCGCTAACTTTGGGAGTTATTGTGATCAAATGACATTATCATTGTTATCGTGATATCATTATTGTGATGATAATGATGATGATAAAAATGTGCCAGTAATAATAGTGATAGAACAAGTTATTATGCAATTTTTCTTTTGCTTTGAACAAATATAATAAGTATGTTTATGTATTTAACGTACTCGGAATTTCTCAAAGAATCTCGTAATGAAAATCTCATTCTTTATTTATGTGACAAAATGTTATTTTTATTGTACAATTTTATTTATTTAGTACAAGTACATATTATTATTTGAGAAGAAATTTCATAAACAATTTTTTTCTTTTTAATTTTTTTGTTTGTCTTACATACTTTTACTATTTAGGTTTAAGATTTATTCAGTAATAATTTTAAGCTGAACCAAATTGAATCTCATTAACCATGATGGCTAGATAGTTGTTGTAACTGTTTTTATAACATATGCTTTTATTTTAATTAAAAAATATATATTAAAAAAATCTATTTTTTCCTGTTTTTTCAATATTGGCATCTTTTTTAAGGCAGTTTATAGAATCTCGTTTCAAAATTGTGAAATTTCTCCTCGTAAAGTTGTTTTATTTTTATTATAAGAGTTTATTTTACACAATTTCATTATTTCGTAATAAATATAAGTGGTTTTTACTGTAGATAGGAGTTTGCGTGTGGTGGTTGATTTTATTTAATTTTATTATTTTTAAGTTTAAGTATACCTGGTTGGTTAAGGGCTGTTTATAGCTTATTATTTATTTATTAATAATTACATTTTGTGCAGTCGGGGAAATAATGCAAATAATATAAAAAATATCCTTCTATCTTCTGTTTATTTTATGCTGTTTTTCTCTAAGGCGTGTGGCTTGCTTGGGACATAATAATAAAACAGTAAGGTTGGCATAATTATTCTCATAAAATAGACAGTATTCGTTATAAATTAACATGTTTTTTATGGATTGGAGTTTTCATGAAGAAATATCAACATGTTTGATCATTTATTAAAGATATATTATGATAAGAAACATTATTATCAATACATCAATACATAGTATAAAACAAAGTCGCTTTCGCTGTATGTCCGTATGTATGCTTAGATCTTTAAAATTACGCAACGGATTTTGACGCGAATTTTTTTTAATAGATAGAGTGATTCATAAGGAAGGTTTGTATGTATAATACATGTAAGTAAGTACCACGGGCGAAGCCGGGGCGGGCAGCTAGTTGAATATAATGTAGAAAGTAACACACTAGGCTGAAATTACGCGACCGAAGTTCAAATAGTCGCAATGTATTTTCTATACAAAATTAGTCGACGTAATTTCGGCATAGTAATTTTCCATTTAAAATACATTACGTAGTCACGTCGAAATTCGGTTGCGTGTTTAGCGTCTAGTGTATTTCTATACTAAGATTGGCCGCCGTGGTCGAAATTGGCTAGGACGAAAGTTTTTGCCATGATTATAATTTTACAGTGTTTTTTATAAAATTGTTTGTATATTTCCTCGACTGTAATCTTTTGCATGGTGTGATGTGAAATGAATGTGCTAAATGCATTAATTAGTGCCTTGAGTTATAACGTCGCATAGTACTGCTTCCAAAGTGTACAATATTATATTGAGACTTTATATAAGATTCTGCAATGGGTATATGCATATATCATATTGACAAGCAACGCATTTGCGACCCTTGTGGAGTTGTTGATGTCCATGGGCAGCGGTGATCACTTTACACAAATAAAATAAATAATGATAAAATATTGGACTAACACACCAATTGCCTAGTCCCAAACTAAGCTAGCTTGTACTATGGATGCTAGGGAACGGATACGCATACTTACGCATACTTTGATCCTAGTTATCTTTTGTCTCGCTTGCATATATTTGGTATGCTCGTTGGTAAAGGCTCGTATTAATGAATCGCACTCAACTCTGAGCTCAAACTTGAGCGCGAACTAGAGGTGCTGTTTTGTATGAGAATGACATATCTAGTACGCACTCAAGATCGAGCTCAGAGTTGAGTGCCATTTATTAATACGAGCCTAAGTGGTTAGAGACCGCAAAACTAAGGGCTAGGTCCCGCAAGAGGTGGATGTTTGTGTGATGAACATTGGCATCTGTACTCGAGTCATTGATGTTTCTAAGTGTTATATAGCTTAGTTTGGGGCCAGCCAATTGGTGTGTTATTCCAATTGATTTATTTATTTGAGTCTAAATTCTTTGAGTTTAAAGTCTAAATTTGAGCGAATATAACAAACATCATTCTTACCACGCTTGCCAAAGCTTGTGGGAATCTTTCATATATTTTAATGCATCTTTATCGTACATTAACTAACATTCCATCCATTTTAGTGTAAGTATTATAACTGTTATAATATATTAATTTTAAGTTAACAATCAAAATGAAATTTGTCTGTCCGCAAAAAAATATACATATTTATGTAATAGATGTTGCTGCATGTGGGAATGCATAAAATGCAAAATATATTTTATGATTCTGAAAATTAAAATAAAATATCTGGCTACTGCTTCAGAGAAGATGAATTTTATCTACACAATGGTATTATAATTTTAAAATACATTAGTAGTAATATTAATTGGCTGCTATGCTATTCGTTCTAAATTATTTATTGTATTTATACATATAAATCGATGTGCTAAAGTGTTGTTAATGTTTTTTATTCAAATGGGTATTATAATCGCCGGTTGATATAAAACTACTGTGAAGTAATTTAATTTTCAAATTCCATGTTCTGTGTTTCCCATTAACTTTCCAATTATTCTAATATGATAGTTTAAAAAAAATAGTTTTTTTTGCTAGTCCCTGATTCTGAATAGATTTTTAGACGTGTAGTGCCCAATTAACTTTCCAATTTTTGTTTTTTTAAATAGTTAGTTTTTTATTGCTAGTTATTTTTGTAGTTTTTTTTATTTTTATTTTTTTAACCTTTCCAGATAAGACAGGAGCAACAAAACACGTACGTATTATACAAGTACCTGCAGTTATTGATAAGTGAAGAATGCTAGTAAATTAGATAAGGTGTAGAAATTTATCTGCTCAAATTTTACAAAGTAATTATACAAGGGAGTATAAAACGTTTAGCACTTACGTTAATAAATCTCAACTGAACTGGTGGACAAAAAATTTGATTACTCGTATTTTTTTATTATTTGCAATTGTTTTTTTTGTTATTTGCACAAATAACTGTAAGCGTCTAACTGCAAAAAATAAACATTATTTTTTAAATAATACTTAACTTGTTCTGCAAGTTACGTAAAAATTGCTTTGTGTTATTTTTTTATTGAATACAGTACAAAAGTGTTTTGAGTTGGTCAAATTTTATTTTCGATCAGTATGTTTGAGATTTTGAAATACTCCAAAGTGTGTTACTCCTAATTCGACTGAAATAATATACTTACTCGATACGATTAGATATTATTTTGCAAAAAAAAATTTTTACTAAGAAAAAAATTACTTTAGTCTATTTCATCTAAGATAATCCTTGTGACAGGTGTACTTCTTATACGATTTTAAACTTTATCTTCAGGCAATAAGTTCCAAGAGCAGTTTTTATAATTTTCCGTAGAGTCTTATTACTTAATAATAGTATTGATTTCCCATCTTAGCTGAAATGGACTAAAGTGTCAAAATTGAAGGTTTGTTTAAATTAGAGAGTCGATTGCCTTTTGAAATTTTCATGACAATTTAAATCTTTGATCATGGGTTAATCACAAATGAAATTGTCATACGAGTATATTTTAATCTATTCATTAAAAAATCTCCTTATTTTTTTCTCTGTGATTAACAACAACGGTGTGCTCTTGAATTCTATTAAAACATAATTTCTTTATCCTATGTTATCTTTCTGTCCCCAAATCTTGAAATGGGAGTTTTCATAATCTTTTTGAGACAATTATTTTGATAATTTACTTAATTCTATTAATATTGTAACTCTTACTTACACCCGTAGGTGGCGATACTTGATTTTCTAATAACTTTTCTTAATATGGCAATAGATAATTTTTTGTATAGCCGTTGTTTTGACGCAAAACGATAAGTAAACAAATAAACGAAATCAGATTATAACGCGATTACTTAAAGAAAGAAATAAAAATTACTGATTTAGAAACTTATTCATCGCAACCCATTTGAAAAGAAATAGTGTAAAATTCTTTTTTTTATAGAAATCGGTCCAGTTTAAGGCACATATTTTTGTTCTTCAATTTTTTTTTGTGTATAGATTTAAAGAAGTATTTGAATTTTGCTTAAAAGATTTCAAGGGTACACCTTGTTTGTAAATTATCTGTACTCGACCTACTCTTAGTATAGAAACTCACTAGGCGGAAAAAACGCGACCGAAGTTTGGCAGTAATGCATTTTCTTTACAAAATTACGCGACGTAATTTCGGCATTGTGTGTCATCTGCCATTGAATATATTGAATATGCAAATGCATTGAGTACATTGCATTTGCATATTAGTCACGAGAAATGTCGGTCGCGGTTTTTCGTCTAGGTGTGTTTCTTTCTATACGTATACTTACTACAAATTGTAAATATTCAAATATATCATTATGCGTGAAAACTATTTTACAGCGTACTTATATATTTGAAATTTTAGGCGTGACATTATTTTGATGTTTTTTTCATATGGATGGTAAATTGAAAATATTTGTTCGTTTTAATAACGTATCATTGAAAATTTGCAATGGTTGTGTTGCCATGATTTTATTAGTCTGGTAACACTCGACAATTGCCTAACAATGATAATATTTTGTCCGTAACATAGTATATATTATAAATGGATTTATAAGAACTCATAAATGCAAAAAATAATGTAGCTAACTAAACCTTTCAAGCATTTTTCATTTATATTTGAGTTAATATTGGAAAATAAGGTTAATACTTTACATATTTTCTTCACTTATATTAACGCTTTGATAATCTAGTGGTTTCAGTACTCTGTTACTGAAAAAGTGTTAAAATAGTCATGGATTTAAAATATTGACACGCCTATAACGACACTGTAGCTATGTAAATTTGCGTATTTTTGGTGCCATTCCTATTAGTTTTTGGGTAGTCTCGCTTGTAGTATTAAGCATAGATTGAAATCAATAGATATGCCCATACTTCGTCCAGCTCTGATGCGAGCCCCGTAATTTGAAGCGACAGTCGCTTAATATCGCGTTATATTGCAACAGTGCCACATTTTCTGTTTGTTGGGCATATCTAAGGTTTATATATGGTATTAAGTTGTAGTATCGTGTCTTCCTTTTTTTAAATAATTTATTTAGTTAGCATGGCGATATGATTGTAGTTTTTTATTTTTTAGAATGAGTATGATTCAAAATGTAGTATCGCCCATTGTGGACAGCATGACTATTTTTTTTATAAATGTTTATTAAATTACATGTTATTGTAAGGTTCAAGTAATACTGTAAAGAGTTGGCAACATTTGACGTTGTAGATTTTTTTGAACGAAATCAAAATATAACAAAATACTCTTAATATTTTTGCAGAATTATAATATTAATTTCTTATTTTCAAAATATTCCCCCGTTAAACATAGTTGCATTACATATATAAAAATATTACAAAGGTTTTAGAACACCTTGTTATACAATAAAAAAATGTGAAGCAAAAAACATTTGAATTTGGATGTTACGCGTGAACACAATTTTCGTTTAATTATTTAATTTTAAACTATAAAAATCATATTTCCTAATCTTAAAAGCGGACAGACAAAGTTTCCAAAAGTTGTTATATTTATCAGCATATAATATAACATAACAAACATTCATCTCATTTTCATAATATGTCACATTTTTCTTCATGCCGTTTTTTGTTACCATTTATTTTTTCATTTGCACAGCTAAAAGCTTTATCCAATGATTTTTATGTAAAGCAATCCTTATATTAACTTGCTAAAACATGCATACTTCCCTCCATATTTTAACCGCCAAAAGATTTTTAATCAAATGTACAAAGTATTACTTTGCCAAATTATGCGAGTATTATCTAAATTATAAAAAAAAACTTACATACCATGACCAATGAGGGATTCACCACAGATGGCTGTGATTGGTGAATTTTGACATATCTGTCAATGTCATGACAAAAATAACCAATCACATAGAAGTTAGAGCTGCCATCTAGCGGGTTTTTTCAAGCGTGGAAACTCTCATTGATTTATTTATTGTTTTTTTTCGCCATTCAAACACTTGTATTTTTTTTCGCCATTCTTGTAGATCTTACTTTTAAAGTCGTTTTTTTTATTAGATGTATGTGAGTGTATTTTATATGGTTTATTTTTATATCGTTAGATGCAAATGTATTTTATTGTTTTTTAAAACCACTTTGGAAGTACTGTGCGATCGTATTAGTTTAATGATAGTCATTATTTTAAATAAGAGTATAACTTTGTAATACGGTAAAGTTGAAAGAATTTTCAATTTTAAATACGGATTGTTAATACGAACAAAATTGTTACTTGTTACTATTCGTTCACAGATATTTTACCTCTGGCTTCGAATTTCGGTTTGCATTCCTACAAAACTCTTGAAGCTTTAGATAATTTCTACGGGCCCGTTGGTCTTGTGGTCAGAGACCCTGGATACTAAACCAAGGGTCGTGGGCTCGAATCCCGCCAGGGGCAAATGTTTGTGTGATGGACATTGGCATTTGTTCTCGACTCGAGTCATGGATGTTTATAAAAGTATTCAAATATATATATCCGTTCTCTAGCATCCTTAGTATAAGCTTTGAGCACTATTTTGTTATTTTTTTTATTTCCAATAAAACTTGCTTCATGCTTAAATTACCCGATTCAAAACAAAAATAAGTGCTCTGTTAGAGGTAAAATAATTGTGAACAAATAATAAAATTGCAATTCACACATTCTATTGTCGTTGAAAATTAAAACTGTTTCAAGTTTCAGTGCGATCAACCATTATTGTAGGATAACTTTCATTCTTGAATTTGTACATACGTAACGAATATACAAAGGTACGCATATTTTGTGTAAAATTACATACTTTATAAAAGGTAAGTGAAGTTTCACAAAGTATGTGTGACAGTTGACTTACTGCAAGACATCTTTAATTTTAAATGTTTAAGTTTTGATTTTTTAATTCATCATCATTCTGCCGTTCTGCGCGATTCTCGGTTGCATCATACGACTTTGATCTTGAATTCGGAAGTCCAGTTATTGCAATGCATAAGTGCAAAAGAATTTACTGAGTGAATCAAATTGTTGTATAAATTATTTAATTTCATGTCATTTTAATAAAACAACAAAAAAATAATGGTTTTTAATGAGTTGTACTAGTATCAGTATTTAACATAAATTGAAGATGTCTTGAAGTGAACCAACATGTGTATAGATAAAAATTTGTAATACAGTATGTTACAGATTTAAATCTTTATACATGCCCATCGCCATACTTCGACCCGCTCTAACATGGCACTAAAATTGAAGCGTCATTCGCTTCTAATCGCAGCGACAGCATGTTGAAATGTAAGTCAAGTCAAAACAAAAAAGTGCGACAGTTTTCTGGCATTGGGGCATATGTAATGATTTAAATTTATGCAGTATGTTGTAGCCAAAATTGTTGGATTGGCGGGAAATGTAGACTTTTTAATCACATACGTCCTTGATTAGATTTAGACGCAGTGAAACTGTAATGAGGTAGATTAAGGGGAGAGCTTTATTAGTCTGTGGATGCTACAGTCATAGTTTTAGAAAGAAAGAAAGAAAGAAAAAGTTTTTATTTGGTACAGTAATTACACGAATTACAAACGTTCAATGACATTTTGTTGTTCTGCATCAAAAAGGCGTTTCTTGCTCTAAAAGCAACAAAAAGTTCCTTATTGTTATTCCCGAGCCGGTCCTAGGTTCGATCCTGGGTGAGGCAAAATTCGTTCCGGACCTTTTGTCCAAGTGGTCTAGCCAAGATGCCATTTTGACGATTAGGTATTCGCAAACGCTTTCGTCGCGGTTTATAATGCCATCTCGCACACGAACTATCCGTGTGAGCGGGATATCGATCAATCAAAAATATCTTTATTCAAATAGGCATACAAACAAGCACTTTTGAATCGTCAAAACTAAGAAAATTAAAATAATATAATTTAATACATCTTAATACATATATATGTTGTATATACAATATACTGATATACATATATATATTTAATGTAACTCAACCACTGGTTCGGAATGCTGTTTCTGCCGAGAAACTCTAGGATAGAGATAGAAGTCGCTACGATAGCGATGGCGAATAATCGTCAAAGTGGCATCTTGGCTGGGCCACCTGAACGGGGATCGAACCCGCGACCTTTTGGTCTAAAAGTCTAGCTAGTTCTTGACGATTTTTACCAAGCAGGTCGCCTTTATTTTTATGTTAAGACTATGACTGTAGCTAACCCACAGAATTAGATAAGTGAGATTTGTGATGATAAATCATTAAATATGATATTATTATTGTTATAATGAATCACGTATTGTCCCGTTTATAAATAAGTAGTGTCCGACCGAAGGTCTATTTTTGGCCGAAGCCGAAGCCGAAGCCGATTAATCGGCTATCACCACGACCTTCGGCCGAAGCCGAAGGTTTATATTTTCTTAGCACTCAGTAATTAATTTTGTTCAATATTGTCTACAACCTACAAATAATATTAAATAAAAAATCGGCCAAGTGCGAGTCGGACTCGCGCTCTGAGGGTCCCGTACAAACTCTATTTTTGACGTATTAAAAAAACTACTAACTAGATTTTGTTCAAACCAATTTTCGTTGGTAGTTTTTATGGCTTGGTAATGTACATTATATATTTATTTTAGTTTTATCTTATCATCCTCTTATTTTAGAAGTCAGAGGGGGGGGGGACACTTTTTTCCACTTTGGGAGGGTATCTTACGCAAAGTATTCACTTTAGAAAAAAATGATATATCAACCTCAATATAATTTTAAAAGACCTATCCATAGATACCCCACACAAATATTTTGTGTTTCAGTTTAAACTACCTGGGGACCCCCAATTTTTTCTATTTTGTTTCTATTTTCGTATGAAAACCTTGTTGCGGTTCACAGAATACATCGACAAGTTTAAACAGCATACCACTAGTAGTTTCGGAAAAAAGTGGCTGAGACAGACTGGCGGCAATGACTGTTTTGAAAATCAAACTGAAATTTACAAGGCAACCCATATAATAATTATTGACATGTCAAATTGTGTATAAAATATGTTTCATCCATTAAGCATCTCGATGAAGGTCCTTGTATAGTGGGATCTTAGACTATAATGTATCACAATTTAATTGATAAGCACACATTCAAAACAAAACCCTCGTTTAAATACACGTACGAACTTGTTTTGATGCATGCAATATGATATTTTGACAGTGACTCCTCGCCATCTCATGACTTTCGTAAAAGTTTGTTCAATCTCGACGGTCGCTCGGACCTTCGGCGGAACCTTCGGCTTCAGCCGGGTTTTTGGCCGAAGCCGAATATTTCGCCGAAGGTGGATTTTTTGGCCGAAGGTGGCCGAAGCCGAAGCCGAAGCCGAAGCTTCGGTCGGACACTATAAATAAGTGTATTTCCTCAATGTCAGGAATTCTGAAACTTTCTCAGTTAGGGAATTTTAAAGGCTCGCATCTGCGACCCTTGTGCGGTTGTTGATGTCCATGGGCAGCGGTGATCACTTACCATCAGGTGACTCTCCGGTTCGCTTGCCTTCCGCATAAATAAATATAAAATTGCGTCAAATGCCAATAATATGGAACAAATAAATGAGATTATAATTTTATTGTCAACTTTCGAAAATGTATTATGAAAATGTGCTTTGTAATTCTTGATACTTTCTTACTTTATTCTGACATTTTTAAGCTACAAAAACAGTCTCCTTACTGTATTTTTTTAAATCAGGTGTGGTGGTGAAAAATAATATTTTTTTAAAGTTTGTAGTTTCGTTATACGTAGACGAATATACTCGTATTTATTTAAATACTCTCTTAACAACTACAAAAGTAAAAAAAAACGATGGGTTTTTAAAGAAACCATGACATTCAAAAAACATTATAGCGAAACCAGATAATTATTATCTTACTTGATGTAAATCGTAAGAAATCTTAGCAATCTCGTTAATAACATGACATTACTTTTTTTTTATATTTTTTACAATTGTAGGTTATTGTAAGTTTTTATTTACCACCATACCTGAATCTTAAGTAAAATAATATGAATTATGTTGGTTTATATTTTTTTTGTCATTTATTTGAAAACATTTATGTATTATTATTATTATTATATATTATTGTTTTCTTACAATTTCAATCTTCAGATATTATCAGTAGTTTTTGTTGACTCATTATCTGATCATAAAGTACATAACTTAAATAATTAAACAAAAATGCACTGAGCAAGTTACAAAGCAATTTCGTATTGAAAAAAAATCTAATCTGGTATCTTCCCTATGACAAACCTGCCACTATTATTATTAATTATATTTTGAACCTGACTATTTCTCTCTAGTACATAATCTATATATTGATTGTAACACTTAAAAACCCCGTATTGAATGTAAATTATTGTTTAAATAAACATTGTTGTGTAAAGATCTTGCATAGTTGCTAACAATAAAATCTTGCTGGCAACACTTTTGTTAAGTTAACAGTGTTGCTAGCAACTTGTTGAGCTAAAATGTGGAAATTCATTTTGATTTCTAAGTTATCCTTATAAACATATTTGTGAAACAAAAGACATCAAAGAATGATGACTGATCCTCGACATTTGTAAATAAATCGATATAATCGTTGCTTTATATTAAAATGTTTTGATATCTTTTCGTTTTTAGTACCTATATTTAGCGAGAGAAAAAGTTGAATTACATATAAAAGAATTAGTAAACTATTCCGATTTGCCATCATAAGTTGGTGAAAAGGGAAATTTTTTCTCATAGTTCCTTTGAATTATGAATCAAAAAATATGGTTTTAAAAAAATAATATAATTTAATGATCAAACTCAAAGAAAACTTAAATGTTTCCTTAATTTCTCTAATTAAAGAATTTTAATAAGTTTTAATTTTGTAGCTTATTGTAGCTATGTTTTTTTTTTCGAGTAATTAATTTTATATTAAAAGTGAATTGAAGAGGTACTTTTTCTCTCGCAAACATAAGAAAGGCCATTTACCTACAAGCCATATTTATTGTAATATAGTACATATTTTTCCATAATGTTCGAGTTTTAATGAAATGTTGCGGGGATGGTGGTTTTAAATAATTTAATGAGAAGTTAGCTTTTGCCTTTTGAAAAGTCTTAAAAGTATAGTGTTCCAGATTGTGATGAATTTTTAATAATAAAAAATAGGAAAGTTGTGATTGTGTTTTAATGTTTAGCGGTAAGGTGTATAAGTTATATAGGCACCGTGCAGAAACAATAGAGGGCGCTAAAATCCCGATTTCTTTTTTGTGGATTGACAGTAAAATTTGAAATTGAGCTTATAAGTTTCGAATATGAGTCAGTAGATGGCAGAATAAGGCACCGTGTTTTTCCGGGGTTTGACAGTAGAATTACCGACATTGAGAGTAAAAGTTTTGAATGTGAGTCACGAGATGGCAGAGTCATCGCTACGCACGGTGCCTATATTAACGTATTTTGATACTGGTTCAATAGAAATAAAAATTACTTAGGAAGGTATAAGGAAAATAAATAAACACTTTTTTCTTGTAACCTTTATTGTACCAAAATGGAGTCCGCATTTTTTTGTGATCTTACCTTACAACCGTAGCTTAGGTATACCGAGAGAAAAAAATAAGCCAATAAAAGGTATAGGTAAAGTAAAGGCATAACCCAAAACCAAAGTCAAAAATATATTTATTTTAGACCAAACCACATGTAATATTTATATTATAACAGGCTTGTTACAAATAGTTATTTAAGATAAAATTTCAATTTATAACATCTTAGGCTTATCTAGTGATTAATCAGAATTTGCTTTTATTAGAAACTCTAATAGTAAGTTTAATAACATCCAAAGTCACAAATATAAGCGTTGATGAAGTATTTCATAAGATGCTGGGCGCGGTAGAAGAATGTTTCTCTTTCATAGATGTTCAGCTTTGACAGGTCTCGGGATAAAAACTTCTGTGTAGATTTGTCTGGGAAACAGATGGATAAATAAAATAAGAAAGAAAAAAAATTTAACAACAAACAGAACAAAAACTTAGGTATACCAAATAAATTGTAAACAAATGGTAGTAAGGTGATATGTAGATCAATCTAAACTAATATAATAAAGCTGAAGAATTTGTTTCTTTGTTTGCACGCGCTTATCACAGTGACTACTGTTTAGAATAAAAAATAAACTTTTTGGTTGGATAGTCCCATTTGACTAGGAAGGCTTTAAACTATAATAACACTATATGTGCGGGAACCTAACTCTACGCGGAAGACGCCGCTAGCGGCCGCTAGTTGTTCATATGTATAAGAAAGATAAAACGAGAATAGGATCTGCCAAAAAAATACATATGTAAATTGTGCGCGTCGTTTGTTACTGTCAAAAATAAAATACAGTTTTTATAAAATATTTTTGGGAAGATGCAACAATAATCCCAGTTTCCACCACGTTCGGAGGAACTAGGAATAGATTCGTTTCTATATTTTATCACAAAAAACAACAAATAAACATGCCCTAAAAACAAATGCAATTGTAAATAAAACTTTATTTCTTACGAGTCTATAAGTGTACCTACATCATTACCTTTTACGTTTCTTTTCACTCATGTAAGTCTTTTATCCTTAATATTTTCTATTTCTTCATTTAATGTTTCGTATTTTAATTTAAAGAAATACTACTAACTTTATGCGTATGCTATCTTAGTTGTTAATAAACTTTTTACTTTTGCTTTACAGAACAAGGTAAGTACTTATAATTATATGATGTAACTACCTAACTACATAATAACTACGTCAAGCATTGATATACAAAAACCCAAGATGCACAGTCCTCGAACAATACTGTCACCAAAAACTCAAAGTAAAATGATGAACATTATTATTAGATTGTTTTTACAAGGGAGTGTTCAAAATTGCGATGACGCGGGTGACGCAAGACTGTTTGAAATAAAAGCATTCTGCACTTATTTTTTGGGGACGTTTTTGAGACGTTGATTGTGTATCTTGGGTTTATGTATATCAATGACGTTCAAGATTTTAAATGTAACACCGCCATTGACGCCATTTTGAATAATTCTCAAGCCATTTCTAATTAACCTCTTTTTTTACAGGATACCTCCTATAGATTTACAATGTGATATGATCAGATCAATTACAGCATTTAAAGTTCTCCAGGCAAAAATATACAGACAGTTTGTAGAACAACAGAAGAATAAAAGTAAATTCTTATGGCAATAAAGGACAAATTACTAAAATCTTTTGTTTCTCATTATAAAAATGTAGATGTAATGTTTATCCGTTGTCTGGCATCCATAGCACAAGCTAATGCTAAGTTTGGGACTAGATGGCGCTGTATGAATAATGTCCAGAGTTATTTATTTATTAAATCTATGGCAGGCGGTGTCATGCCAAAATTCTGTTGCGGTTTTTCGGATACGTGTGATTCTGCATACAAAATCTCTGTCAACTTACCCAGAGGGTCGATTTTGAAGATTGGCAGTGCTGTGACGTCGCCTAGTACGTAAGCGTTGCAAACATCTAGTTTGTCTGCGTGTTTCAAGTTAGCTGTCAGGCGGATGAGCGCTGCAACAAAAGAAGGATGGAAAAAAACAAAGAAAAATCATCTGATAATAATTTAACGACCCGCTTGGCGTAATGGTCAAGATATTGCTTATTACGCAAGAGGTTGAGGTCGCGGGTTCGATCCCCGCACAGGACAAACATTTGTGTGCATGCACATGTCTGTTTGTCCTGGTCTGGGTGTTATATGTATCTATTTAAGTATATTTGTAATACCATTGTTGATTCTGATGTCTGTAAGAGTAACACAAGTGCTTAAGCCACTTAACACGGGGTCAGATCAATCTTTGTGATTTTGTGAAATATTTATTATTTATTTACTTATTTTTTTATTTATTATTATAATAAATAAATAAATAAATGTTTCACAACATCATATACATACATTGATCTGACTCCGTGTTAAGTAGCTTAAGATCTTATAATCAACAGTGGTATTAAAAATATACTCAAATAGATACACATAACACCCAGACCAGGACAAACAGACATGATCATGCACAAAAATGTTTGTCCTGTGCGGGAATCAAACCCGCAACCTCTTTTATAATAGGAAATTTCAGGCATAATAAATGGGTATTTGACTGCATACAAAATAAATTATGATATTCTAACATTAAAGATGAAATCGAAAATTAAGCATAAAACATTATGCCACAGTTACTATTGAGCTTTTAACAAATTATTACAGCTAATTTAAACTATAAAAGTATTGATTTGACAATAAAAAAATGTGACACAATTCAGTATGTATTTCATACGTTTTTCCTACAAGGTTACGATTTTGACATTTAATAAAAGAAAGAAGGTGATTTGACCTGTCAGTCAAATACCGTATTCTCTTATGAGGGTAAACTACAATAACCCGCGACCCGTCTGAAGTGCGCTGCAAGCGCCGGCCCCAGTCCATCGGTTGATCGCGCACGGTGTACTACGCGCGGCTTCGGATTTCTCTCTTCCCGGCGGAATATCGGTGACAATCGGATTTTGTGGACTTTACATGTTGTATCTCGGAACCTACAACAGTTTGGTGTGGTTTCATCAATTTTGTAACTGTACAAGTGGCATAACGGGGGACTTCTCGGAGTGGCGAGCACGGCTTCTCATATCCAGTTCAGCATAGCAGTCGGCGTCAAAGGTGAGTGGTTTGCCTTTTTATCGGGGTTAGCCAAGAAAACTAGCTATTATAGAAACAAATAAACCAGCGATTTCCACCTGTTACGTGAGTTATCGAAGGGTTATTTTGAACAGGCAACTTCTTGACGGCGACCAAGCGGGTCGTGATCTTGAGATCGCTTGGTGTAATGCATCAGGCGGGAAACGAACCCAGCGCCTCATGCAATCCGGGCAAGCGCTCTGGCCATTAAGCTACCGACACCGTTTGTTTCGTAACCATAAAATTTGAACTAATATTTAAATTCAAACAACATCGTTTTCTATTCTATTCTAATATCTAGCCAGAAAGATCGAATGAAATGGCAGCGTTCGAGTCTTCCGTTCCCGGAGTGGAAACTTGAACCAATGGCAGAGTGTTATGACAGCGCTCAAATGTCCCGTCCAATCACGGGCCTTTAGGCCGCGCTTCCCGCGCCCTCTAGCGGCGTGGTGTGTGTAAGATCCGCCGGCGCACATGAAACGTGCGATCGTAACAAAAAAATCGAATTTAAGGAACTTTCTCAGTATTTGTGTGTGTAAACGTGTTCTGAACAATATTTGTGATCATCAAAGCCCAGGACAAGAACTATTTCCAACCTAACGCGCGACTTAACGTCAAACGAGACGCAGTGTGGGAGTTCCCAGCTAGGTGCATCAGCAAAGTACCTCCTGGACAAGACATTCGTGGCTAGAGGTAAGAGTTTATTATTTCTTTCGTGAGCGTTGCGGCCCATTCGATCTTTAGCCTGGTTTTACCCAAATGGGCAGGTAACGTCTTCCTGTCACATTGATGTATTACATAGAGTGGACAACGCGAACAAGTTTTGCGTCAAATTGGAGGGAAGGGGCGGATAATTCAGTGATATATTTTTGTCTTTTTATCTATTTTATAACACGCCACCATCTTTATTTTTCGTCTTGTAATGATTGTACACGTTTTTCAATAAAAACACGATATTTTTTGATTAAAAAAACCGGCCAAGAGCGTGTCGGACACGCCCATGAAAGGGTTCCGTAGCTAAAAGAGTTATTTTTGGAGAGAAAACTAGGGCGTAGTGGTTAAATACGTTTATTCCGAAAGGTGGCAACTATGAGACAGTAAAACAATGTATATAGACACATGTCAGTATAAAAAACATATGTGTTCTTATTGCTAAGAAAACAAGGAGTTTTAACACCCCCCCGCAATATGAACACCCTATATACAAACAAATATACACAAGGTATAATGACATATCAAAGGAAACTGTACATTAAACACAGTAAAATTACACACCCTGTATAAAAAACACTGAACAACAAAATTAGACACCCTGTATATACACCGACTTATTCACTATCTATACACAACTACTACCCCTACACCTACAGACTAGATCGATGATAAATAACAAATATAAACTTAGACTAAACCTAACAACTGAACACATTTACAGTGCTTCAGTCTCGGCAAAGGTTTGGTCAAAATATCGGCTGTCATGTCTGCTGTGGGTATGTAATGCAGTGCAATGCAATGTTGTGAAAGTGCGTCTCGAATGAAGTGGTGTTTTATGTCTATGTGTTTGGTTCGTGCGTGATATGTATTGTTGTGTGCCAGTTTCAATGAGCTTTGATTGTCTGTATGTATGGTGATGGGATGCAATGTGGCGAAAACTTCATGAATGAGAGTTTTGAGGTAAATCGCCTCTTTGCAAGCTTCTGCTAAGGCCATGTACTCAGCCTCTGTTGTAGAAAGCGCGACTGTCCGCTGCTTGCGTGCTTCCCATGATATTGGTGCACCACACATAATGAAAGTAAAACCAGTGAATGATCGTCGATCTACGAGGTTATTACCGAAATCGGCATCGACGTAGCCAGTTGGGTATGGCTGGCCTTTGGACGTAAACTGAAGCTTTAGGTCTTTAGTACCCTTTAAGTACCTTAGGACTCTCTTAGCGGCCCTCCAGTGTACCCCCCCGTAATGTACATTGAACTGCGAAAGGTACGACACTGCATGCGAGATGTCGGGTCTTGTACATATCGCAATGTACATTAGAGAGCCGATAAGTTCCTGATAAGGGACTTCAGTTTCTTCGTCCTTTGTAGGTAGAGTTAGTTTCAGGCCCGGTTCTAATGGGGTTGACACATGTATTGCGTCTTTCATCCCAAACTTAGTAATAAGTTTCTCGATGTACTTGGTCTGATCGAGAGTAGTACAACCTTCGCTCTGTATGACACGCATACCAAGGCAATCTCGAAGGGGACCAAAATCTTTGATTTTGAACATCTTTTTGAGATCATTTTTAAAGGTTTCTCTCATGAGATCGCTGCTACTTAATACAAAGAAGTCATCAACGAACACGGCAACAACCAAAATGTCATTACCATCTCTTTTGATATAGAGGCAGTGTTCAGTTGGAACTTGAGTAAGCGATAAGGTGGCTAGTGCTTCGCACACCTTTTTATTCCATTGTCGAGGAGCTTGCTTCAAGCCATACAATGCTTTTTTCAGTAAGCAGACTTTCTTTGGATCTTCAGAAAACCCTTCCGGTTGTTCCATGTATATTTCTTCGTCAAGATCTCCATTTAGAAATGCAGTTTCTACATCAAGATGATGTAATTGCAGATTATTATGAACTGCGTATGCCAATAGAAGCCTCACTGATGATAGACGAGCCACTGGTGAAAAAGTTTCACCATAGTCCACTCCTGCGACTTGTGTAAAACCTTTGGCTACTAGTCTGGCTTTGTACTTTGTAGTTTGCCCACTTGTATCTTTTTTAATTTTAAAGACCCATTTGCATTTGGTAGTCTTCCGATCTGACGGCCGATCGACTAGAATCCCTGTTCCGTGATTCATAAGAGATGTGTATTCAGCATTCATTGCTTCTAACCATTTGTCCTTCTGTGGATGCTGTATAACTTCTCTATACGTCTCGGGTTCCATATCAGAAGTTAGGTAAAGATAACAACCAGCTTGGAGTCTATCAGGTTGACGTCTGTCGCGTTGGGGGTATCTGCGCTCTGTTTGTTCCCTTGCCATAGCTTCGTTTGTATGGGAGCTAAAAGAGGTTGTAGGTTCATCCACAGCAGGCTCCAATTCTTCCAATGAAGGTATAACCTCGGACTGTACGTCTCGTTGCTGCTGAAACACGGGCTGATGAACAGATTCTTCTTCATTTACTGCAGGGTCGAGGGGCACAAAAAATTCTATTTGATTTAGATGATCATTATTTGATTCATCTGGTTCCGGAGTTTTAACGTTGGCTTTTGTTTTGTCCTCTATGAAGACAACATCTCTTGCGATTATGATCGCACGAGGATTATCAGGGTTGATAAGGCGATAGCCTTTGCTTTCAGTTGTATAGCCAACGAATATACAACTTTCCGTTTTGGAATCCAATTTCTTCCGTTTTTCTTTCGGGATAAGGACATGAGCTTCACATCCGAAGACTCGCAGGTAAGAGAGGTCGACTCTCTTCCCGGTCCATAATTCCTCTGGAATTTTATTATTAAGGGCTTGGGTGGGTACACGGTTCTTGATATAGATTGCCGTATTTACCGCTTCACCCCAATATGCTAAAGGTAAATTTGAGTCTTTGAGCATGCATCTGGCTTTTTCGATTATAGTCCAGTTGGCACGTTCACTAACACCGTTTTGCTGCGGTGTGTATGGTACAGTAGTCTGATGGATGATACCATTTTCTTTGAGAAAATTAATCAAATCCCTATTTACATACTCGCGACCATTATCCGAACGTAGAATCTTAATTTTTTCACCAGTTTGGTTTTCAACCAAGAATTTATACTCCACAAATTTTGAAAAAACCTCGGCTTTTGATTTCAAAATATATCCATAAGTTTTACGACTGTAGTCGTCTGTAAATGTGAGGAGATATAATGCTCCGCCCCAAGAATGCGTACTCATCGGTCCGCATAAGTCCGAGTGGACTAATTCTAGGACTTTACTCGATTTACTTTGCGATTTAATAAACTTTCTCTTTGAAAGTTTGCCTTGTAGGCATGGAACACAAGTTTCTTTACAATTACCGTTAAAATTCACGCCAATTCCTTTATTTTTAAGGATATGCATACTTCTTGCATTGAGGTGACCAAGGCGTCTATGCCATAACATAGAAGAATCTTTTGTGGTAGTACAAAATGCTTGAGAACTTTTTACGTCAAGTTTGAACATGCCTTTATAGTATGAGCCCGAGGCAATGACATTACCTGTCACTTGACAACTGCCACTCAAAGATATTGTTGCGCCTTTAGATGTAAACAGAACATCATACCCCTTATTTACTAATTGACTAACAGACAATAAGTTTGTTGCGAGATTTGGAATATAAAGAACTTCAGTGATTTTATTTACATTATCAGAAATATTAATATTTACATTACCTCTACCTTTGCTATAGAGCTTGGCTTTGTTTGCCACCGTTACAGGGGTGATATGAGGTGACATTGTCTCGAACCACTCCCTATTATTGCTCATATGTGTGGTAGCACCTGAGTCTAGGATCCAATCCTGTGATCCTGAAAGAGGGATGTTAGAAAAACAAGATGAAAGTGTTAGATCGGACGTATAATTTGAAATTTTCTTTGCCGAAACTGAAGTCTTATTTTTCTTGTCCTTCAACTTCCTACACTGTGACACGATATGCCCGGACTTCTTGCAGTAAATGCAGAAGGGCTTCTTCTTGTTCTGCTCACTCGATTGCAATGCCGAAGTGCTAGGTTCAGGTCGAATAGGTACACATTTTCTGGCGCTTTCCTTCATTAGAGCCGATATGACATTTTCTGACGTAAGATCTGAGTTCGTGTGTTCCAAAGCCATAACCAGTGGTCGGTATTCCTCTGGAAGACCTGCTATTATAGTTATAGCGAGAAACTCATCATCGACTGCTTTTCCAATAGCTTGTAGCTCTTGCTGAATGCTTGTTGCAGCATTTGTGTATTGTTGGATGCTACCGTTATACTTGTTATTTAGTAAACGTTGCATTAGTGATAGCCGCCTCGATAATCCGCTGTCCGCATATGCCTTTTTCAGCCGGTTCATTAGATCATAGGCTGACGTGGCCGGTCGTATAACTGGGTACACGCACTCGTCACAGAGTAGACATATCTTAGCTCGTGCCTTTTCATCCTTTCGTTTCTTTGAAGGGTCAACGAGGTTTTGCGGCTCTATGGTGATATCCCATAGGTCGAGGTCAGTAAGGTAACACTGTACAGCAAAGAGCCAGTTACTAAAGTTGTTACTCCCTTTCAGTTTGCTTATCAATTGTGCCGGGGCCGTCGACGTCGACATCGTCTTCGACATTTGATCTCCCGATGGATTTTCCATAGCACTTGATATTAGCAACGTACTTCACTGTTGTTTTAAACACCTGGGCCCATAACCAGTTATTTTTGGAGAGAAAACTAGGGCGTAGTGGTTAAATACGTTTATTCCGAAAGGTGACAACTATGAGACAGTAAAACAATGTATATAGACACATGTCAGTATAAAAAACATATGTGTTCTTATTGCTAAGAAAACAAGGAGTTTTAACAAAAAGATAGCCCGACCGCTTAAGAAAACATTTAGTAAGGGCAACTGCACGTCATAAGTTGGTCGAGTTGTATAAAAATAACTATGTATGATACAGAGTTCGCTATAGTTTTCGTTGAAAGTACTTAGTTACTTAGAGGTATACAGGACATTTTTTTCAGAATTATTGTAATAGTATTTCAAAAGTTTAGGGGGGGGGGGGGACGCTCTAATTTTAACTTTGTATTAATATATCTCGAGACTGGGGTGTTTGATCCACATGGTTTCAAGGCGAGTTTTATTGTATTTAAAAATACCTGTTTAACGATACCCTACACGATGGGTTAAGTCGAATTTTTTTTTTAGAATTAACTTTTCGCTGTATGGGAGGGGGGGTAAAAAATGATTATTTTTCGATAATTTTAAAAACCAATTCTTGAATTATCACTATACATCTCTCCACCAATTTTCGTGGCAATCGGTTCAGAAACGGCGGAGAACGAACCAGGACAGACAAACAGACAGACAGACAGACAGACAGACAGACAGACAGACATGACGAAACTATAAGGGTTCCGTTTTTGCCATTTGGCTACGGAACCCTAAAAATGGTCAAAATAAAAAATTTGACGGCAACTTTGTGGTCCATGGACATGGACCACAATGCGGGTAAGAATTTTTTTGTTCATTATGCCACCTCTATACGTAGTAGAAATACCTCAATGGCCTGCCACACCGTTAGTAGACCTGACGAAATTCTCCTTGTTATTTAGTGTGTTGCATAACGCTCAATATTACGTTATCCCTTCAATGTCGTTCGTAGTAAGTACATCACAACACTCGTTTTTGAGACGCTATTTGCAGGTTTTTAACGAAACTCTGAGCGACCTAAGATCTGATGAAGTTTTCTTTGTTTATAATTTTATGAATAACTAGCTTTTCGCCCGCGACTTCGTCCGCGTCCCGTCCCATTCCGTCGTCCCGTCCCTTAGTTCATAAATTTTTCTTGCCTAAAAACCATACATACCTAGACATAAAAGAACAATTTAAAAAAGAATTTTCCTAATTGGTCCAGGCGTTATTGAGTGACGCGCTTACCAACACATTTTGCGATCGATTTTTATATATTTAAGAATAGACAAATGGTATAGTTACCTAGCATAAGAAATGCATAAAATAAATATAGGTAGGTACTAAAAACTTACGATATTCCCCATGGATGTGGTAGTTGTACTCCATATCCTCCTTCATCGAGTAGTGCTGGATGAGTGTGCGGTTCGATTCCAGGTCCAGCCTGGGGCAGTCGACTGAGAACACTGATGTGTCCTTGTCCACGTTGAAGCTGTATTATATGAAAATAATGCAATAATTTGTCATTGTATACTAGCTTTCAGCCCGCGGCTTCGTCCGCGTGGAATTCGGTTATATCGGCAACATACATTTTTCCGGGATAAAAAGAGCCCTTGTACTTAATCCGGTCCGGCTTAATCCGGACTTGTAACTTTACGACTGCAAAATATCAAAACAAACTCACTTTCTGTTTTATAATATTAGTAAGGAAGTAGGGATAAGGATTGTCAAATGAGGAGCTCGATGGCGCAGTGGTTATCCCGCTCGGCCTGCGATTGCTTAGTAAAGCAACTTTCGCAGAGTCCAGTCATCGGATGGGTGACCGGAACATTTAATATCGAGCTACTTCGTGCTTCAGAAGGAACATTAAGGCTCGTTATAATAAATCGCTTTCAACTCTGAGTCTGAGATCGTTTTTGAGAGCAATTTTTTAATACGAGCCTAAGCCGTTGGTCCTGCGCCTGATCTCTCTACGGTCGTGTCAGATTGTTGTCTCACCGAACTATGAGAGTTAGGGAATAGGGAGTGCCTGTGCTTTCGCACTCACTTGTGCACTATTATATTCAAATGATGGAGGTCTTTGTCCTATAGTGGGACTTAATTTATAAGTTTTAAAAGCTAAATTACAAAAAAAATACTTACAAAAACTCCGAAACGTAACACCGATCGTGATTCCTCACAATCAAAGTGTTGTCAATGTAGGAAGAGTTGAAGAAGGGCGTCTCGAAGCGTACGTTCCTGAGCGTGTACTGGCGGGGAATCGAACCCACCACCCTTGTGGAGCAGTGCGAGTTCGCCGCGAAGTTAGCGCCGATGCATTTGCGATCGTTGAGGCGGCAGGGACGCACTATACCCCTGCGGTTTGCTGGACCAGAGAAATTTAAATGCACAATCATCATCATCATCAACAGCTTATTGCAGTCCACTGCTGTACATAGCCTCTCCTAGGGCTCTCCAATCAAATGGAATTAAATAAATGGTTATTTTTTAGACACACATAACTCCACCAAAGCGGAGCGGAGATGTGTTGCAAGCAGCCAATAGAATTTTGGCGTGTTAAAGCCAAAATTCTATTGGCTGCTACCAATCAAATCATTGTAGTTAGGTAATCCTATTGGCTGTTCCGCTTTCACATCTCTGCTTTGGTGGAGTCTCATCCTTCAATGTAGGCAACGCATCTGCGACCCTTGTGCGGTTGTTAATGTCCATGGGCAGCGGTGATCACTCACCATCAGGTAACCCTCTTGTTCATTTGCGTTTGCGTCCATCCTACTACTACATATTATAAAGGCGAAAGTTTGTATGTGTGGGTGGATGTATGGATGTATGGATGCATGGATGTATGGATGTTTGTTACTCTTTCACGTAAAAACTACTGAATGGATTTGAATGAAACTTTACCACAATATAACTTATACATCAGAATAACACATAGGATATTGGAAATCGAAATCCACGCGGACGGAGTCGCGGGCGGCCGCTAGTATAACATAAAAGAAAAAAACGGTCGATTTCCTTGCGGCACTTCATTTACAATCAAACAAAACTTCCATTATCACAGAGTTGTTATGAATTCTACTCTTATTAGATCTTTGTCAATACAACTTCTTGTCAGTTCTCTGTCATAGGTATCTCTTTCCCATTACTGTTGTTTTATGTTTTTGCTGGTGAGTAAGGTCGCCACGGCACAGTTGTGTTGGTCTTAAAGGCAGGCAACGCATCTGCGACCCTTGTGCGGTTGTTGATGTCCATGAGCAGAGGTGATCACTTACCATCAGGTGACACTCTTGTTCGTTTGCCTACATAACACTTTAAAATATTTAATACTTTATTTCTTACCTGCCAAGCAAACGTTAAACAGAAAGACTAAAATGATCGCTTTCCCCAGCATTTTGTCTATAGTTGACCGCACAATACAGCAACTAGGCAACTACAAATCAACTTCTTAAGACTAAACGAATAATAAGTAATTGTATTTACGCGAACTTGTTTCTAGAAATGTATGAAAGGGTGATTTAATAAATTTACTCAGCTGTTCAAATTAAATAACAGATATATTCTGACGCATTCTAGGTATTTTTATAGTTTTGTTGAAATCTACTTTATTTCTAGTTATCTAGAGTTCGATTTTGAAGATCAGCTTTATTAGGTTTTAGGGTTACGAATTGTTTTTGCTTTGATCTACTTATTTTTGCAATTTTTTGACCCATTTAATTAAATAAATTAATATTTCACAACATCACATACATTGATCTGAACCCCGCGTGTTAAGTAGCTTAAGCACTTGTGTTACAGACATCAAAATCAACAGTGATATTACAAATATATGTACTTAAATAAATAAATAATGAATTCAAAAGGAATAAATATTTAATTAGATAAATATTAAATATGTTACTTACCTACAATAACATTACTTTTATAAGTAAAGAAACACACTAGGTAGGAATAACGCGACCAAAGTTGACTTTACCAAATACAAAGTACTCTGTGGGCGTGACTACTACTTACTGCAATGTGTTTTTATGTAAGATGACACACCATGCCGAAATAACGACGCGCAATTTTGTAAAGAAAATGCATTGCCGCCAAACTTAGGTCACGTATTTTTAGTTGGGTGTGTTTTTACACTTACACAAAGCTAACTTCTACTCGAATAAGTCACTCCTCTGAATAACCCATACCTCCACACTACAGAAGACCACAGTGAAGTAGCACTTCGTAACTGTAGTGCTATGTTTCTGCTGGTGAGTAAGGTTGCCAGAGCTCAGTTGAGGCGAGAATGATATGGTTTTAAAGACAGCAACGCATTAGCGACCCTTATCATCATTGCATCAACAACCCGCGGTCGTTGATGTCCATGAGCAGCGGTGATCACTTACCATCAGGGAACCCTCTTGCAAATTGGCCTCTTCATTTAAAAATATTAAAAACAAATATTTACGATCCTTGAATCTATTCCAATAAATAACACCTACGGAATCCACGAACCACTAGTTATTTTCAAACTTTCATTAAACACATGTTTGTCTCTTTACAAAGCAAGTAAATGCGCGCACAAGAACAATGGCGATACACGCAAATGATAAATGTATTGATATAGGTTAATAATTTATTCCAATGCTTATTTTCGAACAACATAAACGGATAATATGTAATGTTTATTATTTTTATTTATTAAAATTGCTGAATTCCTTTACTACCTTGTACTTCACTAACTTGTTTGTTTTTCTTAAGTACCGATTTCTAATCAAGTAAGATATTAAGTTAAAAATAATAATAATACCCTCCGGCCGTATTCGGCCATGGCGGCCGATCTTACGATCAGCCAGGTACGCAGGATATATTATAGTGCACAAGTGAGTGCGCAAGCACAGGTGCACTCCCTATTCCTTCACTCTCATATTTCGGTGGGACAGCAATCTGACACGACCGTAGAGAGATCAGGCGCAGGACCAACGGCTTAACGTGCCTTCCGAAGCACGGAGGAGCTCGAGATGAAATTTTTCGGTCACCCATCCGATGACTGGCATCTGCGAACGTTGCTTAACTTTAGCAACCGCAGGCCGAGTAATAACTAATGAAATACCAACTTAAAAAAAAAACAACTCTTTAAAACAATCGTGATGACCGACTTGTCTAAGTAATATTCAGATTTTACAAATATGAAAATTGAGATTATTTTATTTATTACCTTTGGAATTTCTTATTTGCAGCAACTAATAAATTAATAAATAAATAAACGACCGGCATCCTTACTAAAATTAAAAGTTCTTAGCATGTTTGTTAAAATTTTAAGAAAGCGTCAATTTGATATTATTCGGTCAACAAAAGTAAAATATAATTAAAACAAGCTTTTTGGTATTTAAATAAGAAAAGTCTAAATAAAATATAATTTACCTACAAGCTGTTGTTGGAACACGAAGCAGGCTAAAATGAAATAAAACATCAAAATAAAGGCTTAAAAATCATTTTTATTGATAACTATCGTACATTAATCATTATATTCAATAATAATATTAATCAATTTAATTAAATACAATAGTAGTTATGTTTGACACGGCCACTCGCACTCATTAAGCGTTATTTATTTATATAAATGCAGTTTTATATATCATATATAAGATACCAAAGCCGAAAGAATTATTATATACAGAACGTCAACTTCATACATTGTCTCAACTAATATTATAACGAGGAAACATTTGTATTTTTGTATGTAACGTATAAACTCAAAAACTACTGGACCGATTTGAATAATTCTGGTGGAGTCTGTCCCTAACCGATTTCAAAAATCTATCTCAATAGTCCATTTCACCTAATATGATCTCGGTCAGAGTTGACATAAGGATAATCTACACTTTTCTCGAGCATTAAGATCCCTATGAGAATCATAAGCAATTCGTGGAGATTATTTTGACGACCCGCTTGGTGTAATGGTCAAGATGTTGCCTGTTACGCATGAGGTCGCGGGTTCGATTCCCGCAAAGGACAATCATTTGTGTGCATGAACATGTCTGTTTGTCCTGGTCTGGGTGTTATATGTATCTATTTAAGTATATTTGTAATACCACTGTTGATTCTGATGTCTGTGACATAAGTGCTTAAGCTACTTAACACGGAGTCAGATTAATCAATGTATGTGATGTTGTGAAATATTTATTATTGCCTTGAAATAAAGTTTAATTTCGTATAAGAAGTACGAGTACCTGTCACAGGGATCATTTTAGCTGAAATAGACTATAGAGAAATATGGACTTCCTGTTAAGTTGCCTAGATATTGTTGTTAAGTGACACTATTTAACACAAATATCTAGACTACTTCTACTCCTAAGCCAATCTTTACTAAAATATTTTTGAAGTCGGCCCTTCACTTAAAAAACTATATTCTGATAGCTTTTGAACGATCAGCATGTACATTTTAATATGTATGTTTGTATGTACAGTCAACAAAAAAGTGATATGGTTGTAGGCATAAACTAATGATCAAAAATTTTGACCATGATTGTCAAAAGAAATGTAATTAAAGTGACACTTCTGTCTAGTATCTAGTCTATGAATTAGTCTATGAAATCATGACAAGTTTGAAGTTGACTCTCTGTACATTTTTCACTCAGCAACAGTACTAGTCATACCGTTTCCATCATTGAACATAGTTTTACAACAATAATAATAAAAAGAACTTACGCCACAGAGTTCCGATTTGCGATTAGTCGCATTCGTAGATCTGACGGTTGAAATAACTCATCGTTAAATGCAACTATTTATGTGTTCAATTTGATCTAGCCCAAATGCTTGCAATATAACACAAAATTTAACGAAGCTATAAACTAGAGTGGACCAATTGGATCATAAATTGGATCATCGCAATCTAACTGTGCAGTTTTTGCGATTACCTATCCATCACCTCCAAAAACGTTATTTGGAAGCAGTTACAAACAAATCTTCAAACAAATTAATTTTGGAATGCTACAAGTTTAGTCTATTTGACAGTCTAAATATAAAAGAACAAAAATACCTCCACAAAAAAAGTAACATGATATTGAACTTACTTCTCTATGACACTCACATCAAACATTCTTTGCCAAAAATTGGTTTACAAAAGAAAGAAAAGAAATACAAACTTCTACGACGATTTCTGAAAAGGATACTATTTTTGAATAATACTCCTAACTTGTAAATTGAGATAATAAAAAATTAAAAAAATTGTAAACCAATTTGCTGTCAAATCACGAAGCTTCTTTTCAATCAACACAGAATACCATCCATTACATTTCAATCAAACTTTAAAGAGACAATCACTTCACCCTACTTATTTATTGTTTACTAGTACAGACATAAAACCTGAAATAGTACTCCAATGAGATTTTACTCATCTATAAACTAAAAAGGCGACTAATCGCAGGCTTTTCAGTCGAAACTCTGTGGCAGACGACATTACGTCACATATTTATTCAGTGGTAGAAAGTATCAGCCAATTTTGCGAGGCAAAAGCCTCCATCATTTGAAAGCATGTTATCTTTTAATATGGGTTTTGGCTTTATTACCACGCTTGCCAAATCAAGTAGTGAATTTTTTTTTTAATAAATATTTAATGACCAAGTTTTTATACTATGTTCACACGATGTAAAAACGGTATGACCAAAACTTACTAAACAGTATTCAATGCTAAACAGAAAACGCGCATATATTTACAATTATAATCATAAATGACAACTCCACAGTTAGTCTAAAGCTCTGTATTCATCGATTATTTGTTGCACAACTATTGTTTATCAACAAAAGTTACACGCATCAAGTTGACAGCAACTCGAGAAAATGTTTATAAACAATTTTTTTACAATGAACATTAAACGTAATAAATAGGACAGGTTATAATTAACAAATTACAAACTATTCGTCCGTTTAATAATATTGTACATGGTAAGAAATCTGAGACAGTATTTTTGTCCTATCAAGCAGTAAAATGAGAAATACATTGGTCAATTTATAAAATCAGAGATTTCTTTGTGTACTATCTGTCAGATAGATTATTATTAGGTACATTAATATTTTTAATGTATCTCTCGGTAAAGCCAAGATCACCAGAGTTTAGATGCAGTAGCTAAGTTAAGCAACATTCTGAGACCAGTCATCGGATGGGTGACCAAAAAATTTATTCTCGAGCTCCTCCGTGCTTCGGAAGACACGTTAAGCCGTTGGTGCTGCGCCTAATCTCTTTACGGTCGTGTCAGATTGCTGTCTTACCGAACTATATGAGTGAGGGAATAGGGAGTGCACCTGTGCTTGCGCACTATAATGTATCCTGCGTACCTGGCTGATCGTAAGTTTCGCCGCCATTTTCGAAAACGGCCGGAAGGGTATTTTTATTATTAATAGCTATTTTCATTATTTATAATATTTCTCATTAGTCCGATTGATAGGACAACATAGTCACTCAACCATATTTAGAAATAGAAGTTTGGAACTAATCAACAATTTCTTTTTTTAATTCCAACGAACAAGAGTGTTGCCAACGTTATTAACCCTTAATCGGATATAGGGAAAATAGTTCCCACCTTAAATCGAACCTTATGTCCTTGACTTAAGGTCGAAAACCAATGAAAAAATTGCTCATGTTATGTCCGAATAAGGGTTAACTTTGACTAAGTTAATACTTGTAACTACTACATGATTTAATTGTATAGGTACGATAAATTAATAGACATAATTTTCCCTCTTAATTTCTTAACAAAACACATCACATTTCTCAAAGTATAATAAAAATATATTTAAGCCCTTAAATGAAATTCCAAATACCCCATTACATAACATGGATATTGAGAATTTTTAATCAATTTTAGAACACATTATTTAGTATGTGGCGGGTCATTTCATTCCCTCTAAAATGGTTGAGTGAGATGATGGCTGACACATACGTCATACTTGTGAACAGGTGCCACCTTTGGGGACTGGTCGACTGGGACTCAATCTGTTCATATGTATTTAATAATTTTTATTCTATACCTGAAAGAGGTAACAGTATGGCCTAGTACTAGAACAAGTACAAGTATATAAACTCAAGGGACAAATATTGTAACAAAACTTGGCGATTGAAAAGAGCAACTATCGAGTTTCTTGCCGCTTCTTCTCGGTAGATGACTGCATTCCGAAGTCGGTGGTAGATTCAATGTGTTGTTTTTATTATTATTGACGATTCATAAGTGCTTTTATGAGGCCTATTTGAATAAAGTATATTTTTGATTGATTATAATATTATTATTAACGCTGGCAACACTCTCACATCGAGACAACACCCCATTCAAAGAACAATATGAAAACACAGACTTAATGAGATTCAACAAGTTTATTAATGTTTACATTGAAAACTGCTTATAAGTTCGACAAAGTTATTTTAAATGAAAACGCCTTTTTTATAGGAAATTAAAAGTTTCTTTCATTTATTATTTTGAAGACGTAATTAAATTAAATAAAGTGATTCAAACAAGAATCAAAATAGGCTCTTGTTAATTTTGATTGTAAAATCAGGCAAACAAAATGGTTTCTTAGTCGATAAAGAATAGTAATAAAATATTTTATTTTAGTAACTTAACAGTTAAAGTTTAATTTATGCTTGGTATTATAATATTTTATTACTTTACTTTATAGAACTCGTTTTGAGTTATTAAACTTTCATCATAATGTACACAATTTAATCGAAGTCTTCAATAAATAAACGAATCAAATAAATACTTGTGTGATGTAAAAATAGGCTTCAGTTTTCATTTAAAACAACTTTCACAAATTGATATACAAAGTCTAGAAATAGTTAAAAGAAATTAGTCGCTGACGAATTAAGCTAAAATAATGGGAGAAAAATCGAAAAAATGACAAAGAAAACTAAAATATACATGAGATACAGTTATATAAAAAAATGACTCAAAATTGTCAAATTTGACAACACTTTCTTTTGAAAAAGACAATAATTTAACTCGAGTCAAAGTGTTCTTAAAATTACTCAAAACGAAAGTGTTGTCAAAATGGACGAAAGTCGCGTTAGAAGTGATTTTAGCGTATTTTTTATCGTACACAAACATACACAAACATTTTCGCAATACAGATGATCACATATCGATTTTTTATACTCGAATCAAAATTTATCGTCCAACATAATTTCCCTTTCTCTCACTACAGTAGTAGCAGGCTGAAAATGATGTTTATTATATTGAAAAGTAGGTATTATACGTACTTGACGTATATATTGAGTTAAATCCATCGTATGTGTAGGAAAATAATGGCTGTTCCACGAAATTGTTGTAAAAGAACATAATAAACATTACAAAATATTAAAATGTTAATATTGCTTAAACTTCTTAAATATTTCACAACATCACATACATTGATCTGACCCCTAATATTAAACATTTCATTTTTCTAAAGGTTGACTGGTAGAGAATGCTTTTAGCGTTAAGTCCGCCTTTTGCACCTTACTTACTAGTGTGGTCAATAAAGTTTTTATAAATAAAATGCCCTAATTTTGACAATTCCATTTGCAAGGATAGTTTTTATCCCTGCAAATAAAAAGGGAAAGAAGACTTTCGCAATTATAATTGTCTTACGGAAGAGTCGTAAATGATTTCTTTGTACTAACCGATAATCATTTTAAAGATATTCATCATAAATACCTACCATGACTTCCAATTATTGGAATGGAATAATCGTATTTGGTAAAATCTGCAACGATACTCTTAATTTTCCATAATAATCACAAAATTTACATCAAGCCCGCGTACCTACATCTACCACACAAACATCATTTTCAACCCATCCACTTCCCGTTTAAAAAACGAACCAAAAAATCCTCGTCTCAAAAAAAAAACATAATTTTTCCTTTAAAAAATTACGATCGAACCCAACGCTTCGAAGCAATGAAATACAAAATACATGTAATGTACAAGATACATACTTACATACAAAAACATACAACATCAATTTCGCGGTACTTAGCTCTTCTCAGCCGATGACGTAACTAGGTATATAGATCACCTAGGTTGCCACATCTTAGGTCTTAATGTAGGTTATTACCGGTTGATTAGTAGAAACTGAAAACGAAAGAAAAAAGAACGTGTGAACAAAATAAAAGTGACAAAAAAATAATAAAAAACTAAAAGTAATTAAAAAAAGTAGCTATAGTCCAATTCAGCTAAGATGATCTCGGTGACAGTTGAAGGTTTGAAGGAAAAACGACACTATTCTTAAGCATTAAGAACCCTATGAAAATCAAATAAACTACTCGTGACTCTTATTACCTTGAAGTAAAGTTGAATTTCGCATAAGAAAAATATACTTGTCACAGAAATCATCTTATCTGAAAAGGACTATAGTGTCATTAAACAAACAAAACTAATAAAAAAAATATTGTAAAACAAGGAGAAATCTAATCTTGTCTGGGGTATCTGTTGAGATTTGAACCCACACTCAATGTGTAGTGCTCTTGTCTGGATAGGGTGTTAAAATCCCGCCTAGAGATAAGAAGCTGAGGTATTTTTTAAATTATTGTAATGGATGACGTATTAAAAACATACAATTAATATATGCCGATGAAACTAACACCATCCCTATTTTAAAACGGTCAAAATAAATAAACACTTTAACATAACGAGGTATCAAAAACTCTAGTTACGTCACCATTCCTTATCCTACGACATAATACAAAAATCTTACAAGAGTATTTTCGCAACCAAGTGTCTTTTTGGCATGAAGGCACGCATTCAAAACCGTCTACATTACAAGAAAACTTCAAACTATTTATATATTTATAGATATATATCTATATTAAAAAATGGAAACCTCATATCAAACCTCTTTGACAAATTGTCAAGAATTATCAACATAAGAAAATGACAGTGACATTTGTCATAATTTCTTAAGCTCTCAACAAAGCAAAAGAACATATCGAGTACCCTCACAAACGATGATATTAGCGGGACAAACCGAGTACCATTTGCACAATCAATAGTACTAATGGGACAAATCGGTACCATTTGTCCCATTAATGGAACATATGGTATAGGATAAATAGGTACCATTAGTATCATTAATTGGGACTCCTAACTAGTGATATTACGTTAAAGATATTGTCAAAAGTAATGACGATATTTTCTTTAATTTTGCCCAAACCCAGTCCCAAAAACATTGGGTGCCAATGCCAAAGAGTTTAAGAAATTTTGACAAAACTTTCAAAATAATTTAACACACATAACATAACACTGATTTATCCTGTTACATTCAATCAAAGTATCAAAACAATATCCTCATGAAATATTCAAATATTTTGATTAATTTAAGTCCTTTCTTAAAATTTTATTCGTTAAAAAAAGAATCCCTAAACGTCAAAGAATGTCATTATCAATTTTATTGTTTGACCCAATAATTATTCTACAATCAACGTAATTAGAAAAATTGTGCAAAAAGAATTGAAACATATTATTTTCATTTTGGTAACATTATGTATATCATTGTCAAACCATTTTTCGTCCGCATATTTTAAAATAGATTAACTTTCTATTACTTTTGTATTATTATAGAGATGACTTTCACCTTAATGCTCTATTAACTGTCTAAGTTGAATCATATTGTAAATTCGTACTTCATATCAAAATTTGCAGAAGCCATTTTAACGTTTGCCCAAAAAAAGAAAGTAGATTTTAACCAAATTTACTTTACAAAAAATTCATGAGCACTAACATGTATGGAAACACATTGAAATATGAACTTTACTGTTGACATAAGAGTCGAGGTGTATTCATGTCATTGCTCGTGACTGTACTTAACAACCAAACCATCTAGGCCTTAAATCTTCATCATATTCATTTTGAAGGCTCGTTATCGTAATTATATTATAAATAAATACTATATCATTAAAGTAAATTTCTGATAACAAAACTATAGATAAAACTTATTTTTTGGGCAAAAGTATCGTCAAAATGACTATGTCATGTCATTTCAGTGACGCTTCGAAGGGCACTTAACAACTTACTTCGTATAAGTCTACAGTGGAAGAAATACCTTATTATCTGTATTGAGATGCTTCAACTACATCACTAGTTTTGGCTTGTCTTTAAATGTTTTGAAAGAGCCTATGCCACCAGTTTTAAACATAAGTACGACAAATTCTAAATGCCATGAACATTATACGATTAAGCTGTCGAACTTCAACGATAAAAAGTGACACTTATTTTATTTTTATCTGTGGTGGAAGTTTTGGTAAAACTATTAAAAAGAAGATTGAAATGTCCATATTAGATTTCCAATGAATTCGACATCAATGTAAGAAAATAAAGAATTGAAATCTTTTGATGTACATAGTTTAAATTAAATATTTATTCTATAATAAATTAAATAATCAAGCTACGACTTACACCGTTTTAAGTTTAGTATTTAAATAGAAAACTTTGACATTCCGTACTAAATATTTTTGTAACTAAATAGGTACCTATGTATATTATTGTACATGTACTTCTAAATGATATTTTCGTATTTTATTCTGATGCAATTTGATTAAAATATTATCTTAATATGTTTTACTAACGTAAATTCTGTTCACCAACCTAAAGAATTTATCTTAATATTGAATATCTTTCAAAATCTGATTCTATTGTAATGAGTTAAAGTACAAATTAGTGTGGCAACTTGTTAACCACGACCAGTGACGCCATCTATATATGAAGTTATCCACAAATATACAATTAAAGCACAGCGCTTTCTTTGCGTTTCGAACGAAATTAATCAAAACACACATTGATTTCCAATAATACTAGAGTTTTCGCGTTAATTGCTTATTAGTTTTATATGATAGGCCAATGGGAGGCCAATGAACAAAAGGGTCACCTGATGGTAAGTGATCACCGCTGCCCATGGACATCAACAACCGCACAAGGGTAGCAGATGCGTTGCCTGCCTGTAAGACCCCATACCCTCTCCAACTGAGTTGATGGAAGGAACTCTTTGATAATTAAATAGTATTTAATTATTCTGGCATGTGAACCGTAATTTTTTTACATTTTGATTACTTTCATTCGAAACCTATTATCCTCACCGGGGCCTTCTCCAAGCAAACTACCTAAAGTGAGACAGAATGATACACCTATACTTTTCTAGCGATATAGCAGAGTTGTCGCTATTGGTTCGATTTATTATATCTTTAATCAAGAGGTGATGTCACCTCTCTTGGAAACTAAAGTATCAGGCTATGTATATCCTAACGCAAAAAGCCAAGGCCTCCATCATTTGACGGGTTGGTCTTGTGGTCAGAGACCCTGGCTACAAAGCCGAGGGTCGTGGGTTCGAATCCCGCTACACATCAACATCGGCATTTGTACTCGAGTCATGGATGTTTATAAAAGTATTTAAGTATGTCTATCCGTTCCCTAGCATCCATAGTACAAGCTTCGAGCTAAGTTTGGGACTAAGCAATTGGTGTGTCAGTCCAATAAATTCAATAATTATTTAAAATTGAATATCATTGGCTTGATCACCACGCTTGCCAAATGCGGATTGGTGAATACAAACTCTGTCTTCAGAAACAATGACACACTTTTTTCTGACCCGGGAATTGAATCTATCACATCCAGACCACAGCCCAGTTCTTTGACCACTGCGCCATTGAGAAGTCTAAAAGTAGTGGAAAAGTATAATTTATGATTTATTTATTTATTTATTTACTTTAATGATAGACCATTGAGGAGACTAAATTTAATTTAATTTAATTTAATTTAACTATATTTTGGATATTTACTGGTTCCAAATACTTTCTTTCAAACGACCAATAGTGACATCAAAGCATTTACCTAAAGAAGACGCGAATAAATACAAAATCTGTACAAACATACAGCGCTATTATTTTACACATCACCACAAAACTCTCACTTATACCACATACCATAATGTTGATATTTCTATGGGCTTATTTATACATTTACTAGCAACCCCTAGCAACTAAAATACGGTATTTGACTGACAGGTCAAATCACCTACTTTTTTTAAATGTCAAAAACGTAACCTTGTAGGGAAAAATGTATGAAATATTGAATCGTGACGTCACGATGCTGTAGTGTCAAATCAATACTCTTTTAACTTCAATTAGGTGATATAATTTGTTAAAAGCTCAATAGTAACGGTGAGATAAAAAATTGTGCCTAATTTTTGATTTCGTCTTTAATCTTAGAATGTCATAATTTATTTCGTATGCAGTCACCCAATTATCCGTGTTTCTCTATAATATTATGCATGTATTATACACATAACACTTCCTCATAAATCACTCTATCTGATAATAAAAAACTCTTGAAGATCAATTGAATTGATTTTCAGGCAGAAGAATGCAAAACTGTTTTGTAACACTTCATCACTAGATATTATTATCTAGTGATGAAGTGTTACAAAATTGATACTCCAACCATTTAAGATGAAGAATATTAACAATTTGATGATACTTTTAATGAAAATCACCAACGTTAAAATAAATTTTAGTACGACTAACATTAAATAAATGACAACTATTTCTTAAACGAAATTGTTCATTATATTGTATTTCTAAAATAAGTTATATATTTTATACTTCTCATTTATTTTTGCAATCAATTACAAATATATTACCCATTTATGTGTTTTATTAAATATATGTACTCAATTTATATTTGCGTAGATTAAAAGAAAAAAACATGAGTTTTCGTAACTACTATTCCATTTAATAATATTAATTGTCTGTGAATCTTAATACTGCACAAATAAATAAGTAAATTATCAGTTTTTTACTAAATTAGTAAGTATGTTATGTTAATCAAGCCCATAGAAACACCCATAGCTAATTAACCTACTTATATAATAATTTCGACGCGCGCGTTCCGAGTTAAAGTATAATTAAGGAGAAATCATGTCTTTTCCATTTCATTTTTATATCTTCAATCCTTGTTCATTATATCTTTGCGAATTCACAATTTATGGCACGTTTTTGATTTATAATTATAGTAGATTAGTATTTATTCATCATTAATTTGAAGAAAATGAATACCATCCCTAAACAAGAAATAACATTTTAATTATTGATAAATCAAATCATCTAATTATTTATTTATTATAAATGTCAAAAAAACGATAAACTTTAAAAATATAAATCTTATTAAATGTGACGGCTCTTGTTTGTCTAGTCAAATTATCTACTTTTATTAAATGTCAAATAACAGTTTTTTTTTGCAAAAGTGTAAACTTAGATCATTCCATTTTAATATACAGCAAAAATAGTACCTCTCTATTCCTTAGCTGTCATAATTTATTTAATTCTTAAGAGCAGCTACAATATCATAATTATGTTGTACTTATTCTTGAATTTGTTTTTTACTATAAATATTTTTAACGCTTCATAAAAAGTGAAAGTTCACAAGATATAACGAACTGCAAGCTACAACCAAAATCTCACTTCAATACCAACGGAATAAAGTTCAAAATACAATGTCAAACTGTCGATCTGTGACTAGTGTTGTCTTTCATACCCTAAAGAACGAAATAGGGTAGTAGTATTATAATTAATTAATATCTGTCACAAGAGAGTGCGTTATAACCTCATATATTTAAGGTTGCTTTTTAACAACACTTTTCTTAACCGACTTCGTCGTAAAATAAAGTTATAATTTAAAAGCCTTTGGCGGCAGTAGACCGATTTATACGCTTTTTGACCCGTTTTAAGATGATGTGACTTTTTTATACTCTGTCGCTTTGTGACACCTCTGATTAGGAACATTTTGACACATGTCAAATAGACAAATTTTACCATTGTGACGCTTTGGACGATCTGGTTTTTATAAGTTTAATAATTGTGCTTGTGAAGTAAAGTTATAAAGGTAATGTTATTATATGTATGTTGGCAGCCAGTTGTTACCAACTTTTTTACCATACCTACCTAGCTATACAATCAAAGGCGTTCCCTAGATGTCCCTAGCGGTTAGTAGTCAGTAGCCAACCATTCCTACAACAGATGTTTACCAAATGTTGACATACACATGTTCCTATTAGTGATGTGCCGGATTGCTGAAAATCCCTTGATACGAATACGGATATCCGGTGTCTAGATCCGCGGATATAAATACGGATATTCGGTGTCAAAATCCACGGATATAGATACGGATATTCGGTGTCAAGACGGATACGAATACGGATTTCTTTCCGGGCTGATATCCACGAATCTCCGGAACATCACTAGTGCCTACGCAACAGATGTATGTATACAATATGGTGACATACATGTGTTCCTAGTGTACTTAGTGATGTGCCAGATCGCTGTTAATGTTGATCCGCGGACACGGTTACGGATACGGATATTCGGTGTCAAGATCCGTGGATACGAAGATACGCGGATACGGATATTCGCGGATACGGACATTCGCGGATACGGATATTCGCGGATACAGATATTCGGTGTCAAGATCCAGATCGATCGAGACTTTCTTTCCTAACCGATATCCACGGATCTCCGGACACACCCATATTCCTACGCAACAGACGATACAAATTGCCACATTCCCATGTTCCTACGTGAGTGTATACACGGCGACAAAAGTACATCTGTTCCAAAGGAACAAATGTATCCAAAACGGCGACACAGCCATATTCCTAAGCAACAGATGTATGTATACAAAATGGCGACATACACATGTTCCTATTAGTGATGTGCCGGATCGCTGAAAATGATGATCCGCGGATATGGATACGGATACAGATATTCGGTGTCAAGATCTGCGGATATGAATACGAATATTAGGTGTCAAGATCCGCGGATACGGATACGAATACAGATTTCTTTCCTGGCCGATATCCACGGATCTCCGGACCATCGGTAGTTCCTATGCGACAGATGTAAACACAATGGTGACATAAGTACACATGTTTCTATGCAACATATGTACACAAAATGGCGAAATCCATATGTTCCTATTAGTGATGTGTCAGATCGCTGAAAATGTTGATCCGCAGATTCAGATTGAATATTTGGTGTCAAAGATCTGCGGATACGGATACGGATATTCTGTGTCAGGATCTGCGGATGTGAATACGGATATTCGGTGTAAAGATCCGCGGATATGGATACGGAAATTCGGTGTCAAGATCCGCGGATACGGATACGAATACTGATTTTTTCCTGGCTGATATCCACGAATCTCTGGAACATTCCACGTAAATATACGGATCTCCGGACATCACTAGTTCCCATGCAACATATGTATACAAAATGGCGACATACATGTCCCTAGTCTAGTGTACCTAGTGATGTGCCGGATCGCTGAAAATTTAGATCCGCAGATACGCATACGGATATTCGGTGTTAAGATCCGCGGATATAAATACGAATATTCGATATCAACATCCGCGGATACGGATACGAGTACGGACTTTCCTTGGCGGATATCCGCAGATACTACGCAACAGCTGTAACAACAAAGCCACACATACTATGTCGTCAACGCGTGTCGGTCTGCGTGCCGCGCGAGGCGGTGCGCGCGCGCCGGCGCCGGCGCTACGTCGCGGTCCCTCCCGCCGGGCCTAGGCCTCCGCCCCGGGACGCTTCTTCGCGCTGCTTGCTGATGTACACCTGGGATAGAAACAGATACGTTATACTCCGTCCGTTTTGTAAAACGACTTTTGTCAGCTCGACGATTGACAAAGTTGGTTATGTCCTAATGTATTTCAAAGATACCAATCTTTGAAATACTTTACAACGTCACCATATCCATAGTACAATCGGAATCGTCCCATTGTACTATAATCATTATTCGATTTAGGTATGAAATAATAAGCGATTTCGATAAACGTCTCGTTTTTGTATTCTCATAATTTATATCGATAGATCTCTATATTATCATACATATATATTGTAATTGTAAACAAATATAAACCCATCGATTTGAGTCTTTACTATTAATTAAAATAAACTTTAAAATTGAAGATTCTGGCGAGTCATTTAAATCAAAGTTTTGTTTTCTTACTATGTAAATTATACTCATTACACCTTATTAACATGCTATGAAGAAATTGAGATTTATTCATTGCATTAATTTCTATTGATTTATTAATTGAAATCAGTGGCACAATCGTTGTAATCGTTTTATATATCGTCTATGAAGAACAATATTCTTTTTTAATAGGCGTGAGCTGTCCAATGTCGTTTAATAAAATGGACAGAGTATAATATTATCTTAGCATCACCTAGACACGTCCTATAGGCACTTTTTTTTGCAACGCCTATATAAAGATTTCTTTATGTAGGTGTTTAAGTGGTACATATCTATGTATATCACACTGTGTAAATTGAATGAATAGTAAAAAAAAACGCTCACCGCCGAGCTAATGGCACAATCCACTCATAGATTTCGAAAAATCCAGAGGTGTGGGCCCGTATTCGAAACGCGAACCTCACGTATGTGAGCCGCGTTTCGAATTCGTCCGTACCACTAGGCCACCATCGCTCTTATTGTGTACTGTACTGTTACAAAATGGTGAATAAATTAATATGTATATGGACATACCTGCAGCAGACGGTACTTGCTGACGGAGAGGTGCTTCAGATGCGGCTGCATTCTCTCCTCTCCCAGCGCGAAAGTGAACGCGACCATACAAAACACTGCTGCCTTCCGCACCGCCGAGTTCTGGTGGTCCGCCAACTGTGGAAACAAAGTAGCTGTGTAATAACATTTATTTTTTTTATTTTTTTATTTTGAACTAAGCTAGCACTTGACCACAAAGTTGCCTGATGTTAAACAACTATGCGGTCTACGATGGAGCGTGTTTTTTTAGGAAACGCCCATTTATTCTGGCCTTGAAGAGCCCCAAGTTGTATTGTGCAGGAAAGACAGATCTCGGCAGAGAATTCCACTCCCGCGCAGTCCGTATCAAAAAAGATGAAGCAAATCGTTTAGTCCGTACGCGCGGAATCTCCACTGTATACGGATGAAGTCCCTGACCGAGTCTAGTAGTTCGATGATGGAACGGAGCTGGCGGAACCAAATCGTGCAGCTGAGCAGCACACTCACCAAAGTGGAGTCTGTAAAATACGGAGAGGCAAGCAATCTTTCTACGATGATCGAGGCTCTGCAAGCTCTCAATCAAGGTATCATCACCGATAAGCCTCATCGCACGCCGCTCAATAGAATCCAAAGCAGCCAGCTGGTATCGACCATCCCAAAGATGGCAGCAATACTCCATGCAGGAACGAACTTGAGCTTTGTAAAGGTTTAGAAGCTGTTCCGCAGTGAAGTAGCGCCTGACTCTGGAAAGGATCCCGAGCTTTTTAGAGGCAGATGCTGCCATAGACTCTATGTAGCTCCCAAACATATAACGTGCATTTCTCTTCTTGGCAAAAAAAAAATAAAATTCGGATCAGTATCGTAATACTCATTCAAAAAGTGGCGGTAAATCCGTGAGGCGAAGACATTCAAATTATGTTCACTTAAAAATACATGTGATATAATATTGGGGGGGGCGGCTAGTTTTAAAAATCATCATATATCACCAAGGGAGGGGAGGGTGTTAAAAATGGCCAAAAAAACATCACATGAATAATGGACGACCCTTATAAATACATATGTACAAAAGTAAAAAGCAAATTATTTCACTCATGTGTCTCAATTAAGCTTCGCCTCTACCCGCTTCTATCCGGGACACTTATTTCGGATTGTGATTCGGTTACGGATACATTTTCGGATATCCAATAGTTATGGTTACGGCGCACTCTAACATCTCTTCTCTGTAGTAACTAACCTGGCCAACTCCCTCCATGAGCTGGGACACTATATCATCTGTCAACTCATGACTGCGCGCTTTCGCCACTTCTGCGGCTAGTTTCAACGCGCAGAGTGAGGTCGGGTAGCCACGCGTGCGGATCACCGGTTTCAGCAGGGCGAGCACCTGGAACAGACGAGATAAGAGACATTGTTATTGCTGAAGAAGAGTAGGCACTTACATAAAAAGTCTCTTTAGAGCTAGGCCTACATTCAGCAGTGGCAGCCGGCTAAAAGTGTTTACAGACACAGCCTATGGCACCGTGCGTAGCGATGACTCTGTCATCTCGTGACTCATATTTAGTGGAGTGCCGTAAGGCATAAAAATGGTCAAACCTCGGAATCCAGGGCCAGTCAATGAATCTGAATAAAAACTTTGAAAATATGTTTTTAATAGTATATAGAAAAATGTTAAAAAAAAAATTTTACGCGCTCTCAATTTTTTTTTTTTTATAAACAATTATTAATTTTTTGGAGTTTTTGTTAGCTCTAAGGCAAATTATTTGCATATATCCACGTTCAAGACGTACAGGGGCCTTGGTTAAACGAAGATATTTATTAAAATATAACTAGCGGCCGCCCGCGACTTCGTCCGCGTGGATATCGGTTTTCATTATACGAATGTTTTTCCCGCTAACTCCCGTTCCCGTGGGAATTTTGCAAAATCCTTTTGCAACTAAGCATTAAGTTTACTAAGGGACATGCATGCAAAATTTCAAGCGTCTAACTTAAGTAGTTTAGATTTTTCATACAAACTTCCACCCCCCCATTTCAGTGAAGTGGGGGGTTGGAATGGGTCAAAAAGTAGCCTATGTTACTCTCCATCCCTTCAACTATCTGCACTTAAAAAATCACGTCAATTCGTCGCTCCGTTTTGCCGTGAAATAATTAATTTTATCTGTAATAAACTATATGTGCAGAGTAACATCAATGTTAATTATTAGATTATCTTAAAAAAATACGGCAAAACAGAGCGACGAATTGACGTGATTTTTTAAGTGGAGATAGTTGAAGGGATGGAGAGTAACATAGGCTACTTTTTGACCCATACCAACCCCCCACTTCCCTGAAATGGGGGGGTGGAAGTTTGTATGAAAAATCTAAACTACTTAAGTTAGACGATTGAAATTTTGCATGCATATCCCTTAGTAAACTTGATGCTTAGTTGCAAAAGGATATTGCAAAATTCCCACGGGAACGGGAGTTAGCGGGAAAAACATTCGTATAATGAAAACCGATATCCACGCGGACGAAGTCGCGGGCGGCCGCTAGTTATATTTTAATAAATATCTTCGTTTAACCAAGGCCCCTGTACGTCTTGAACGTGGATATATGCAAATAATTTGCCTTAGAGCTAACAAAAACTCCAAAAAATTAATAATTGTTTATAAAAAAAAAAAAAATTGAGAGCGCGTAAAAATTTTTTTTTAACATTTTTCTATATACTATTAAAAACATATTTTCGAAATTTTTATTCAGATTCATTGACTGGCCCTGGATTCCGAGGTATAAACCTTACGGCACTCCACTAATTCAAAACTTTTACTCGCAATGTCGGTAATTCTACTGTCAAACCACGGAAAAACATGGTGCCTAATTCTGCCATCTAGTGACTCAAATTCGAAATTTTTAAGCTAAATGTCAAATGTTACTGTCAAACCACAGAAAAAAAATCGGGATTTTAGCGCCCTCTATAGTTTCTGCACGGTGCCTATCGCAATATGCAATTCCTATTTAGTTACCGATTACCATCTTATATGTAGTTACGTTGGCCTAAAAGTGGTCTGATTTTCTTCATTTAATTGCTGTGAGGAGTAGATCCTATTTTGTGATCGGCCGGAATATAACCGCCTTTGGAAAACTTAGGCCTTCAAAAGTGACCTATATTTCCACTAACAGGAACTAGTAGTCACATTAGAGACACTCTTATGGGCCTTAAGTAGATACTACTTCTAACTAGTCTAATGCATCGATCCAATGCACCAACTCCCACATCTCCCCTCCGGACCTATATCCGCTGGGAAAATCACAACGCTACCGCGATGCAGGATCTCCATACTAACCTGAGCGGCGGGCAGCGCGTGCGCTATATGCGCCATCCCAGCGTCCACTGCTCTCATCACTTCCTTATTCAGCGCTCGATAAGCATTGATCAACTTCAGCAGGATCAGGTCGAAGTAATCCAACCACTGCGGCCTGGTATCAAGCTACGCCTTATTTATCTCCACTATTATAGGGGAGACTATATAGACCATAGGCCTTTATAAGTGACCACTAATAGGCCTCGCTATTGTGGGCATGTCAAAAGAAACAACCTATGTAAAACGGCAGGCCTTAAAGAGGCCCAAATTGATTCATAATGGGCCACTGATTCATTACGCTTACGGGCCTACTAGTTTTATATAACTGACAGGCCTATTAGTAGTCGTAACCTAGTCTAGTGCATCGATCCAATGCAGAAACTCCCACATCGCCCCTCCGAACCTACATATATACGCTCCGAAAATCACAACGCTACCGCGATGCAGGATCGTAGTAATAAAGGCACTAACTTGAGCGGCGGGCAGCGCGTGCGCTATATGCGGCATCCCAGCATCTACTGCTCTCATCACTTCCTTATTCAGCGCCCCATAAGCATTGATTAACTTCAGCAGGATCAGATCGAAGTAATCCAACCACTGCGGCCTGGTCTCTAGTATTAGAGACAATCTGCCAAGCGTGGGGACCATGGCCGCAACTGTCATCTAGGATAGGCCTAAGTCGAACAGGCTGATGATGTGTTTAGAAGGCCTGTTTCGTGCACTGAAGTAGCCTATAGAGATCTTAGGCCCCAAAAGTTACATTATCTTATACGTAATAGGCCACTAATAGGCCTAGTGCAGTTCACTATTAGGCAGCTGAGACAAGTGGCCTATGAGCAGCCTAACTAACTAGTCTAGTGCATCGATCCAATGCACCGACTCACTCCCACCTTCCTCCGGACCTATATACGCTGGGAAAATCACAACGCCATCGCGATGTAGGATCCCGGTAGAATAGTGGATACTAACCTGAGCGGCGGGCAGCGCGTGCGCTATATGCGGCATCCCAGCATCTACTGCTCTCATCACTTCCTTATTCAGCGCTCCGTAAGCGTTGATCAGCTTCAGCAGGATCAGATCGAAGTAATCCAACCACTGCGGCCTGGTCTCTGGTATTAAAAGCTACTCCTAATGGAATTACATACATTATGGGCTACCAACCCACCTGACAAGCGTGGGGACTATGGCCGCAACTGTCATCTAGGATAGGCCGATGATGTTTTAAGAAGGCCTATTTTGTGTTCAGAAGTAGCCTATACAAATGTAGGCCTTAAAAAGTTACATTATCTTATACGTAATAGGCCACTGATAGGCCTAGTGCAGTTCACTATTAGGCCGCTCAGTCAAATGGCCTATAAGTAGCCTAACCAACTACTCTAGTACATCGATCCAATGCACCAACTCCCACACCTCCCCTACGGACCTATATACGCTGGGAAAATCACAACGCTACCGCGATGCAGGATCTCCATACTAACCTGAGCGGCGGGCAGCGCGTGCGCTATATGCGGCATCCCAGCATCTACTGCTCTCATCACTTCCTTATTCAGCGCTCCGTAGGCGTTGATCAACTTCAGCAGAATCAGATCAAGTAATCCAACCATTGCGTCCTGGTATTATTTGCTATGCCTAATTTATCTCCACTATTATAGGGGAGACTATATAGAGAACCATAGGCCTTTGTGGGCATGTCAAAAGAAACAACCTATGTAAAACGGCAGGCCTTAAAAAGAGTCCCAAATTGATTCATAATAAGCCACTAATTCAATCCTCCAACAGGCCTACTGTAGTCACAGTACAATTATAACAAGCCTGTAGTCTTACTTGACTGACAGGCCTATTAGAAGACCCATACGTAACCTAATCTAGTGCATCGGTCCAATGCACCAACTCCCACATCACCCCTTCGGACCTATATACGCTCCAAAAATCACAACGCTACCGCGATGCAGGATCTCCATACTAACCTGAGCGGCGGGCAGCGCGTGCGCTATATGCGGCATCCCAGCATCTACTGCTCTCATCACTTCCTTATTCAGCGCTCCATAAGCGTTGATCAGCTTCAGCAGGATCAGGTCGAAGTAATCCAACCACTGCGGCCTGGTCTCTGGTCGTCTGCACAGCCATATGAGCACTTTGACGGCTTCAGCGGCCGCTCGCTCGTTGGCTGTGCCCCAGCCTGATGACTGTTGTGCGTTGGAAGTCTCGGAATTCTCTTTGTCGCCAGAGTTCTCCTCGATTGATAGGGCGGCTAGCGCCACTCGCACTATGTTTCTGTAATGAGAGATAAATAATTGCATTAATAAAATTATATAACAACATCACATAAATCAATGATTGTTTTTTAAGTGTCAAATGAATGGTAAAGATACATAAAAACACAGTAGAGCAATAATCAACAGTGGCAAATGTTGGTACCGTCCATGATTAGAACCCGCGCTCCTAGCGTTAGACAGTGTGCCAAAGCTCACTACATAATGGCACACACTGATGCTACCTCCATCGGGGATGTGAACCTGTGTCCTTTGGTCCAGAGCGACAGCTCTCTAGCCCCGAACCTAATTGGTTCAGGACCTGTACCTAGTCAGGACACAGTATAACCCTAGTGTAGTGCGTCGATCCAACGCACTGTCGGCCGCGTCTCCCCGCGAGCCTATATACGTCGCGCGGGACACAGCGCCACCGCGATGCAGGACTCACTTGAAGCACTCGCCGGGCTTCCGGCAGTCGCCGTACTTGAGCAGCTCGTGCGTGCCCAGTAGTAGCCGCTCCCATTGCTTCATGTACCCCCATGACACCAGCAATGATGATTTTCACCATAGAAAGAATGCCTAAAACAGGACTCGAACCCGGGAATTTTGAAGCAGGTCAGGTTTTGAGATCCTAACCTAACTTATGTCCAGAAGTGAGAGACTTTAGCTTGACCATAATGATGATAAGGAATCGAACCTAGAACTCAGTGTTTCTATACACTAAGCCAACGGCCTTACCAAAACTACAATAATTAGAGATTAATAACAAGCATGCTGGTATCCGACCGGGATTCTACCCACACCCCTAGGGTTAGACAGTGTGCTAAAACCCACTACCACTGAATCTAGATCACTAACGAACAGAACCAGTGACTCATAGTAGCTAGCTGCATCCAGGATTTGAACCTGTGTCCCTTGGTCCAGAGCGACAGCTCTCTAGCCCTGAACCTTATTGGTTCAAGACCTGGACCTAGTTAGGTCACAGATATCACCCTAATACCTAGTGTAGTGCATCGATCCAACGCACTGTCGGCCGCGTCTCCCCGCGAGCCTATATACGTCGCGCGGGACACAGCGCTACCGCGATGCAGGACTCACTTGAAGCACTCGCCGGGCTTCCGGCAGTCGCCGTACTTGAGCAGCTCGTGCGTGGCCAGCAGCAGACGCTCCCACATCCATGACTCCAGCAATGATGATGGTCATCATAGAGGATGCCTATAACAGGACTCGAACCCGGGAATATTGACGCAGGTCAGGTTTGAAGAATCTTGGAAGAGCCCTATGGTACAGCAGGAGATTCTGAGCTGATGATGATAATGACGCTAAGGACTAGAATCTATGACTCTTGGTGTTAAGAGTAGGGTTTTTGACTACTAAACCGACGGGTCTGACCAAGATACCAATAAGCCAACAGAAAAAATGTTGGTAGTTTGTCACCGTCCGGGATTAGAACCCGCGCCCCTAGCATTCGACAGTGAGCCAAAGCTCACTACATAATAACACACTGATGCTAGTTCCATCCGGGATGTGAACTTGCGTCCCTTGGTCCAGAGCGACAGCTCTAGCCCTGAACCTAATTGTTTCAAGACTTAAACCTAGTTAGGTCACAGTATAACCCTAGTGTAGTGCATCGATCCAACGCACTGTGGGCCGCGTCTCCCCGCGAGCCTATATACGTCGCGCGGGACACAGCGCCACCGCGATGCAGGACTCACTTGAAGCACTCGCCGGGCTTCCGGCAGTCGCCGTACTTGAGCAGCTCGTGCGTGGCCAGCAGCAGCCGCTCCCACATCCATGACTCCAGCAATGATGATTGTTCATCATATAAAGAATGCCTTTAATTGGATTCGAACCTGGGACTATTGACGCAGGACCGATTTCAAGATTCTTGGAGAAGACCTATGTATAGCAGTGGGAGACTCTTGGCTGATGATCATGAAGATGATTTATTTATTTATAAAACTTTATTGACCACACAAAAAGCAGGTACAAAAGGCGGACTTAACGCTGAAAGCGTTCTCTGCCAGTCAACCTTTAGGAAAAACGAAATGTTAATCGCGGCAAAGAGCAAATTAGAAAATAATTTTAAAAATACATTAAACCAAACATAAGATTATCTAATAATAAACATACACAAATACAAACTTATATTATAAAAGAATAAATACATAAACATACATACATATAATACTGATGATGATGTCCTCAATAATGAATCAGATAAAGGGAATAAAACTCAATACTGTGGTATTGAGTTTTCAGGCTTTCAACAGAAACTCACGTACCTTCCTTTTAAATGCAAACTTACTTGGAGCTTTCCTAATACTGTCAGGGAGACTATTCCAGAGTCGTATAGAGTTAAGAGTAAAGGAGTCGGACATAAAGCCCGTACGAAAGAGGGGAGTAGAGAGCGCTAATGAGTCAGCAGATCGAAGTTGACGGTCATGAGAATCACAGAGAAATTGAAATTTACTTTTCAAATAATCGGGAGATTTAGGGTTAAAAAGAATAGAAAAGAGTGTACAGAGCAGTCTTAGCTGCCTGCGCTGACGTATAGTGAGCCAATTAAGTTCAGACCGGTAAGAAGACACATGATCAAATTTACGGAGACAGAAAATGAAACGAATACAATTATTTAAGAGACGGTCCAACTTGTTCAAAAGGTCTTCATTGAGATCAGGATAACAGACATCAGCATAATCAATGAGAGGAAAAATAAGAGAAGTGACAAGTAACACTTTAGTATTGGTGGGCAAGAAATTCCTGAATCGATTTAACAATCGCAACGAAAATGTGATGCGACGACAAACCTCAGCGACCTGTGAGGACCAACTAAGAGTCGAGTCCATGAAGAGCCCAAGGTTCTTAACGCTGATGCTAAAAGGGATAATAGAGTCTCCAAACACGACAGGCGAGAGCGAACCAACCCCAACCTTCGCAATCTGCTTAGAACTACCAACAACAATTGCTTGACACTTATCAGGATTGACAGGAATCCCAAAACTTTTGGACCATTCATTGATACTCTGAAGATCACGATTAAGCAAGGCAATTGCTGAATTAGCATCCCCAGCTGTCGTCTGCGCGTAAATCTGCAAATCATCCGCGTAGAAATGGTAAGAACAACTAAGCGAGAATGAAAGATAATTAATAAAAATAGAAAATAGTAGTGGAGATAATATTCCACCCTGCGGGACACCAGCAGACAAATCAATCCACTGTGACACACTGCGTCCAACACGAACAGCCTGCTGACGGCCACGCAGATATGAGGAAAACCAATCCTGCGAAGATGACGAGAACTGCAAAGACATAAGGATGGCAAGTAAAATGTCATGATCAACCATATTGAAAGCATTGGAGAAATCAATCAGAACTATTATGGTGACCATTTGACTTTCCATGCCAAGCCTAATATCCTCGGTGACCTTAAGTAGAGCCGTAGATGTACTGTGACCCGGGCGGAACCCTGACTGATAAGGTGTAATAAGGCAATGAGAGTAAATAAAAGAGGAGACTTGTTTATGTGCGACAGCTTCAAGGACTTTGGATAGGAAGGGAAGAATGGATATTGGTCGGAAGTTTCTAAGTTCCTTGGGAGAGGAAATTTTAGGCAAAGGAATAACATATGCTTTTCGCCAACAATCAGGGAACTCACCAACAAGCAGGGAGAAGTTAACGATGTCTTGGATAACGGGCAGGACACAGTCGATCACAAGAATAACCATCTCTCTACTAACACTGTCACTTCCTACAGCTTTGGATTTTATAGACAGTATAATTTTCAGTAACTCGTCACATGACACAGGAGAAAATGTAAATGACCAAGAAGAAGGAAGGCTTTTGGAAGATATGTATCTTATAGTCTCTGCCTTAGTGGCAGGGACCATAGGGGAAGTAGCAGAGAAGTGATTGTTTAAATCATCAAGAGTAAAAGAATACGAGTATGGCTGAGCAGAACCCTTGCCCAAACCAAGAGAACGAAGAAACTTCCATATATTAGCCGAAGAGCAATCCGAAACATTGTTGTAAAAATATTGTCGCTTAGCAGCCCTAACCATTCGGTTACATCGATTTCGTGCAATCCTGTACAAACCCCAGTTCGCATCTGACCTGTCACGCTTGAAAACACGAAAGGCCCGATCCCGACGAGTCATGGCCATACGGATGCCTCTGTTAATCCAGGGAGCAGGAGAGCGCTTCATACGGACAGCCTTCAACGGTGCATGAACATCATACAGTTTTAGCAAAAATGAATTAAAAAGGGAGACTTTTTCATCAACTGTTGATGCATCAAACACCGCCGAAAAGTCAATTTCGGAAGCATCCTTCTTAAGCCGGTCCATGTTCAGGCGCGCAAAATTCCTCATCCAAACCAAAGCAGGCTTGTCTCTTGGAGGCTTCAGTCTGTATTGTAAGAAAATCAGATCATGTCTAGAGAAGCCAGGAGCCAGGACCTGACCATGGTTGGTGACGTGATCGGGAGAAGTTATAATCAGATCCAGCCATGTATCTTCAGAAGTAGGGTTACGATGAGTAGGCAGCAGTGGCAAAATAGATAAGTCAACGGACCTGACAATGTTTAGCAGTCTAAGAGATCTAGCAGTGCTACACGATAAATCAGTATTAAAATCCATTTACTATGTGATGCCTGTAGTCCGCGCACAGCGGTTCAAGAACTGTCTCAAGTTGAGCAAAGTAGTCAATCGAAGGCGGACAATATACAACTCCGAGAATAGCCTTAACCCCCTTAACAGTAATTTCAAGGAATAAAAACTCAGCAGATGCAGAATACACAGAAGGCGATACCGCCAACACTTTAAAAGGTATATCAGAACGCAAGTAAATAGCAACGCCTCCACCACCCTTCCCCACCCGATCATTACGCAACAACGTAAACCCAGGAAGGGAGTAAGTGGTAGAAGAGAGGCCCGGCTTCAGCCAGCTTTCAGAAATTAAGATCGCGTGTGCAGGCGTGGGACAAAATGTATCAAGCAGATCAGTGTAGTGAGACGGTACACTCTGTGCATTCAAGTGACAGACGTTAAAAAAATTAGGTTGATTACGCAAGACCTTATTAAGTTGGATTCCTAAAGTATCAGGATCTGACAACGAGCCAGACGAAGAGGGAGAACTAAAATCACAAGCAGAATAAAAAGAATCATCATCAGACATCGTTAAATATATAAGCAATAAAAATCAACTAATAAATAATATACTTATAATAATATATATATAAGTACAATTTAAAAAATTCTAATCGAGACAAATAATCTCATCTGTCCTGCCGGCTGACTAAGAAAAGAAATTACATCACATTTAACAAAAACATAGATAAAACAAAACGCAACGGCATGCCAGGGCGAATAGTGTGAAAGAGAAAGAAAAAAAAACAAACGTCATTGTCATTGTCACAACAACAACAATAATGAATATCACAAAACCACGAAATTTAGAATTTACAAAGAGGGTAGATGATTTAAAAGAGTACATTTTGTGATATACCCTAAGAAATAAGTAAAAATAAATTAAGAAAATTTTGGAAAGAGCACAATAAAAGCATTTTTACCCTAAGAAACAATCTACACAAAACATTTACTTTTTCACCCTGGCTGCTCTCTTAGGCCGCAACCGAGACTCTGGAATAATTGAAGTGGGGAGGGAAACCGGTGCCGTTGATTGCTGCGGCTCGTCCTCCGACGCCGCGAGGCCCAGGAGATCAGCCTCGGTGTACAGCCGCTGCTTCGAACCATCGCGGAGCTTCACAATAACGATGATGATGATGATGATGAAAATGATGATGAGGACTCGAATCTACTACTCCTGGTTTTCAGGGTAAGGTTTCTGACTACTAAACCAAGGGGACTGTCAAAATTACCACTAGACAATAAATGTTGGTGCCGACCGGTATTAGAACCCGCGCCCCTAGCGTTAGACAGTGTGCCAAAGCTCACTACATTATAACACACTAATGCTAGTTCCATCCGGGACTTGAACCTGCGTCCCTTGGTCCAGAGCGACAGCTCTCTAGCCCTGCAGGACCTGGACCTAGTTAGGTCACAGTATAACCCTAGTGTAGTGCATCGATCCAACGCACTGTCGGCCGCGTCTCCCCGCGAGCCTATATACGTCGCGCGGGACACAGCGCTACCGCGATGCAGGATTCACTTGAAGCACTCGAAGGACGAGTCGAACATAGGCCGTCCCCGACCCGACCCGTCCTGATGCGAGTAAAAGGGGAAACTGGAGGGGGTTTAGTGGGTAGTGGGCACACACGGTCGCGGGCTTAGCTAGCCCGCGGCGACATGGTGCGTCAAAGCATTCCCCTCCACAAAAACAAAAAAAATTGGCCAAGTGCGAGTCGGACTCCCGCACTGAGGGTTCCGTACAAATTCTATTTTTGACGTATTAAAAAAAGTACTGAATAGATTTCGTTCGAACCAATTTTCGTTGGTAGTTTTTATGGTAATGTACATTATATGACTAGTTCAGTTCTATCATCCTCTTATTTTAGAAGTTAGAGGGGGGGGGGGACACTTTTTTCCACTTTAGAAGGGTCTCTCGCGCAAAGTATTCACTTTAGAAAAAAGTGACATTAGAAATCTTAATATAAATTTTAAAGACCTATCCAAAGATACCCCACACGTATAAGTTCAATGAAAAAGTTTTTTTTCAGTGTCTGTTCTTACTATTGGGACCCCCAACTATTTTTATTTTTTTTCTATTTTCGTGTGAAAACCTTGTTGCGGTTCACAGAATACATCCACTCACTAAGTTCCAACAGTATAGTACTTATAGTTTCGGAATAAAGTGGCTGTGACAGACTGGCGGACAGACAGACAGACATGACGAATCTATAAGGGTTCCGTTTTTTGCCATTTGGCTACGGAACCCTAAAAAAAAGGACTCACTTGAAGCACTCGCCGGGCTTCCGGCAGTCGCCGTACTTGAGCAGCTCGTGCGTAGCCAGTAGTAGCCGCTCCCACATCCATGACTCCAGCAATGAAGATGGTTATCATAGAAATAACGCCCTAGCTAGACTCGAACCCGGGAATATTGACGCAGGACCAGGTTGAAGATTTTAGGATGAGACGAAGGAACAGAAGCAGGTCAGGTTTGAAGATTCTTGGAGATGACCTATGTACATCAGTGGGAGACTCTTTGCTGATGATGAAAATGACGATGAGGACTCGAATCAACGACTCTCGGTCTTGAGAAAAGGGTTTCTGACTACTTAACCAACAGGCTTGCCGAAAATACCAGTAGACCGATAAACCAACCAACCTAGTAATAGATGTTGGTACCGTCCGGGATTTGAACCTGAGTCCTCTAGTCCAGACAGTGTGCCAAAGCTGACTACTACTGAACCTAGATCATTTTAGAACAGAAACACTGACTCACAGGGATACCAGTTCCATCCGGGATGTGAACCTGTGTCCCTAGGTCCAGAGTGACAGCTCTCTAGCCCTGAACCTATTAGGACACAGTATAACCCTAGTGTAGTGCCTCGATCCAACGCACTGTGGGCCGCGTCTCCCCGCGAGCCTATATACGTCGCGCGGGACACAGCGCCACCGCGATGCAGGACTCACTTGAAGCACTCGCCGGGCTTCCGGCAGTCGCCGTACTTGAGCAGCTCGTGCGTGCCCAGCAGCAGCCGCTCCCACATCCATGACTCCAGCAATGATGATCATCATTATAGAAAGAATGCCTATAGCTAGAATCAAACCCGGAAATATTAACGCAGGACAGGTTTGAAGATTCTTGGAGGAGACCTATCTACGACCCTCGGTCTTTAGAGTAGGATTTCTGACTACTAAACCAACAGGCCTGCCAAAAATACCATAAGACAACAAATGTTAGTACCGTCCGGGATTTGAACCTGCGTCCTCTGGTACAGACAGTGCTCAAACAGCTCACTCTATTGAACCTAGACCACTAACGAACAGACTCAATGGCCGTATACTGTTTCTAGTTCCATCCGGGATGTGAACCTGTGTCCCATGGTCCAGAGCGACAGCTCTCTAGCCCTGAACCTGATTGGTTCAGGACCTGGACCTAGTTAGGTCACAGAAATCTCCCTAACCCTAGTGTAGTGCATCGATCCAACGCACTGTCGGCCGCGTCTCCCCGCGAGCCTATATACGTCGCGCGGGACACAGCGCCACCGCGATGCAGGACTCACTTGAAGCACTCGCCGGGCTTCCGGCAGTCGCCGTACTTGAGCAGCTCGTGCGTGGCCAGTAGTAGCCGCTCCCACATCCATGACTCCAGCAATGATAATGTTCATTGAAGAAAGAATGCTTAAAACAGGACTCGAACCCGGGAATATTGAAGCAGGACCGGTGCCAAGATTCTTGGGGGAGACCTATGTACAGCTGTGGGAGACTCTTGGTTGATGATGAGGACTCGAATCCACGACTCTCGGTCTTAACAGTAGGGTTTCTGACTACTTAACCAACGGGCCTGCCAAAAATACCAATAGCCCGATAAACCAGCCAACCAAGTAATAAATGTTGGTACCGCCCGGGATTTGAACCTGAGTCCTCTGGTCCAGACAGTGTGCCAAAGCTGACTACTACTGAACCTAGATCATTTTAGAACAGAAACACTGGCTCACAGGGATGCCAGTTCCATCCGGGATGTGAACCTGTGTCCCTTGGTCCAGAGCGACAGCTCTCTAGCCGTGAACCTAGTTGGTTCAAGACCTGGACCTAGTTAGGTCACAGGTATCACCCTAATGCCTAGTGTAGTGCATCGATCCAACGCACTGTCGGCCGCGTCTCCCCGCGAGCCTATATACGTCGCGCGGAACACAGCGCCACCGCGATGCAGGACTCACTTGAAGCACTCGCCGGGCTTCCGGCACTCGCCGTACTTGAGCAGCTCGTGCGTGGCCAGTAGTAGACGCTCCCACTGTTTAGAAGCGGGAGACACTTGGCTGATTTGATGATGATGATGATGATGATGATGATGATGATGATGTTGATGATAATGATAATGATGATAAGAACTAGAATCTACTACTCCCGGTTTTAAGAGTAGGGTTCCTGACTACTAAACCAAGGGGACTGCCTAAATTACCGCTAGTCAACAAATGTTGGTGCCGACCGGGATTAGAACCAACGCCCCTAGGATTAGACAGTGTGCTAAAACCCACTACCACTGAATCTAGATCACTAACGAACAGAACCAGTGACTCATAGTAGCTAGCTCCATCAGGATTTGAACCTGTGTCCCATGGTCCAGAGGGACAGCTCTCTAGCCCTAAACCTAATCAGTTCAGGACCTGTACCTAGTTAGGACACAGTATAACCCTAGTGTAGTGCGTCGATCCAACGCACTGTCGGCCGCGTCTCCCCGCGAGCCTATATACGTCGCGCGGGACACAGCGCCACCGCGATGCAGGATTCACTTGAAGCACTCGAAGGACGAGTCGAACATAGGCCGTCCCCGACTCGACCCGTCCTGATGCGAGTAAAAGGGGAAACTGGAGGGGTTTAGTGGGTAGTGGGCGCTTATATTGTGCGCCCGAGCCCCACACACGGTCGCGGGCTTAGCTAGCCCGCGGCGACATGGTGCGTCAAAGCATTCCCCTCCACAAAAACAAAAATAAATTGGCCAAGTGCGAGTCGGACTCCCGCTGACTGAGGGTTCCGTACAAATTCTATTTTTGACGTATTAAAAAAAGTACTAAATAGATTTCGTTCGAACCAATTTTCGTTGGTAGTTTTAATGGTACTATACATTATATATTTTTTTTAGTTTTATTATCCTCTTATTTTAGAAGTTAGAGGGGGGGGGGACACATTTATCCACTTTGGAAGGGTCTCTCACGCAAAGTATTCACTTTAGAAAAAAAGGATCTTCGAAACTTCAATACCATTTTTGAAGACCTATCCATAGATACCCCACACGTATATATTCAATGAAAAAAAAAACCAGTTTCAGTTGTAACTATGGGGACAGCCATTTTGTTCCTTTTTTTTCTATTTTCGTGTGAAAACCTTGTTGCGGTTCACAGAATACATCCACTCACCAAGTTTCAACAGTATAGTACTTATAGTTTCGGAAAAAAGTGGCTGTGACAGACTGGCGGACAGACAGACAGACAGACAGACATGACGAATCTATAAGGGTTCCGTTTTTTGCCATTTGGCTACGGAACCCTAAAAAAAGGACTCACTTGAAGCACTCGCCGGGCTTCCGGCAGTCGCCGTACTTGAGCAGCTCGTGCGTGGCGAGTAGTAGCCGCTCCCACTGCTCCGGAGGGGCGCGGGACACGTCGAGGGCACAGAGAGCTTCGAGGACTTCCTGCTCTCGGAGACCGGCTGGAAAGAGAAACCATTATTAGTAGTAGTAGAAGTAGAATTGAGAAACTCGATGGCGCAGTGGTAGCGCGCTCAGCCTGCGTTTACTAAGTTAAGCAACTTTCGCAGAGGCCAGTCATCGGATGGGTGACCGAAAAATTTCATCTCGAGCTCCTCCGTGCTTCGGCGTTGCTCCTGCGCTTGATCTCTCTACGGTCGTGTCAGTGTTACCAGTGCTACCTGGCTGATCGTAAAATCGGCCGAAATGGTCGAAAACGGGCGGAGGGGTTATTATTATTATAAGTGGTAGAAGTATCTGCTTATTAACATTACACTGCAGGGCAATGACCTTCATCAGTGAAAATATGTTTTTGTTACAAAGTTAGATGCTTTCGTTACATTGTATAAAGCATCACGCTTATCTAGTGAGCATACATGAAACTCGGGCTGTGTTCAAAAAAATCAACATTTTTCTACACGGGGGGAATCGTACCCAAGACCTCGAGATCGGCCCGGCACGAAAATCTTTCGAAAGTTAGATAAAAAAAAATACTATATGTACTTACATTTCGTTATAATAAATCCATTCTCGTCCATTTCATATGGCCTCATTTTATCTCGACCCAAATGACTCGAGTTGAAGTCGCTGTAAAAGAAAATAAATTCAAAATTATTAGTATGGAGAAGGGGAGGGGAGAAATTCAGATATAGTCCGGAGTATGGCGGTGTAATGATACACGTTCCTCAGAAACCCAAAGAGTTTTCTTAGAGTTTCCATATTTTTAATAACAAAATATTCGATCGAAAAGTCAAAATGTTATCAAGATCGGTTAAGTCTAAAACGCCATACATATAGTTTACAGCCATATCACCAATCACATTCATCTTTGTATATTAGTATAGATAAATGCACCGTGTAGAAACTATAGAGGGCGCTAAAATCCCGATTTTTTTTAGTGGTTTGACCGTTTGACAGTAGAATTTGAAATTGAGCGTAAAAGTTTCGAATATGAGTCACTAGATGGCAGAACAAGGCACAGTGTTTTCCCGTGGTTTGTGGCAGAAACTATAGAGCGCGCTAAAATCCCGTTTTTTTTCTGTGGTTTGATAGTAGATTTACCGACATTGAGAGTAAAAGTTTTGAAGATGAGTCACGAGATGGCAGAGTCATCGCTACGCACGGTGCCTATATGCTTGCGTAATTTGAAAGGCCCCTCATTCATTTGACGTCCCGCTTGGTGTAATGGTCAAGAAGTTGCCTATTACGCAAGAGGTCGCGGGTTCGATCCCCGCACAGGACAAACATTTGTGTGCATGAACATGTCTGTTTGTCCTGGTCCGGGTGTTATATGTATCTATTTAAGTGTATTTGTAATACCACTGTTGATTCTGATGTCTGTAATACAAGTGCTTAAGCTACTTACCACGGGGTCAGATCAATGTATGTGATGTTGTGAAATATTTATATTTATCACTACATAGTATAAAACAAAGTCGCTTTTTCTGTCATGTTGTATGTTGTATGTCCCTATGAACGTTTAAATTTTTAAAACTACGCCACGGATTTTGATGCGGTTTTTTTTAATAGATAGAGGAACTCGTGAGGAAGGTTTTTATGTATAATATCATCCATTAAATAGTGAACAAGTACCACGGGCGAAGCCGGGGCGGGCCGCTAGTACTATTATAAAGGCGAAAGTTTGTATGTATGGATGTTTGTTACTCTTTCGCGTAAAAACTACTAAATGGATTTGAATGAAACTTTACCACAATATAGCTTATACTTCAGAATAACACATAGGATATTGGAAATCGAAATCCACGTGGACGGAGTCGCGGGCGGCCGCTAGTATAGAATAATTGATCATTTGTAGTGCTTGTGTAAATTGTGTTCGCTAGAAGGCATATGTAAAAAATGCAATATTTGACGACCCGCTTGGTGTAATGGTCAAGAAGTTGCCTATTACGCAAGAGGTCGCGGGTTCGATCCCCGCAAAGGACAAACATTTGTGTGCATGAACATGTCTGTTTGTCCTGGTCTGGGTGTTATATGTATCTATTTATGTATATTTGTAATACCACTGTTGATTCTGATGTCTGTAACACAAGTGCTTAAGCTACTTAACACGGGGTCAGATCAATGTATGTGATGTTGTGAAATATTTATATTTATATGTTATAAGTGTCACAACCAATGTGGCGGATACGCCCTTACAGCGTATTGTTAACGAGTGTCTGTGTGTGATGGTACGTACCCATGAGCTTGCGCGTAGTCTCGCTGGTGGGCGGGCACGGGCGAGGACTCCTTGGTGCTGTGCGCTTCCTCCGAGCTGTCCGCCGACGCGGCTCGAGCCATCGCCTCGCTGGCACACAAATAACTTGAAATTAGTACGGATTTCCTAGCTGTATTACGAATAATAACAAGTAAAACTTAGGTGAAATACGTGCTACTTTTGACAGGCCTGTTGGTCGAGTGGCTAGAGCGCTGGCTACAAAACCAAGGGCCGCGGGTTCGAATCCCGCTAGGGGCAAATGTTTGTGTGATGAACATCGGCATTTGTACTCGAGTCATGGATGTTTATAAAAGTATTTAAGTATGTCTATCCGTTCCCTAGCTTCCATAGTACAAGCTTCGAGCTTAGTTTGGGGCTAGGCAATTGGTGTGTTAGTCCAAGGCATTTATTTTTTTATTTTTTATTTTATCATCGTCGTCATCATCATCATCATCATCATCATTATTGTAAGGCGGTTATAGTCTACAATAAAAACAGGTCTAGTGCGAGTCGGACTCAAGCACCGGGGGTTTCGTAAAAAAATTACTAATCTTGTGTGACGTATTAAAAAGTACGACCTAGATCTCGTTCAATAGGGAATATGCATGTGATTCTAAATAGGGTAAAATATTTTTTTTCATGAACTTTATTACTTCAGAATTATGCCCACATCAATATTTTTTAATTATAGTTGTTGTTTTTTGCAAAAATAATTATTTAAAAGTACCAAATATACGCGCGAAATTCAATGGAGTTAAAACGGAAGTGACGACAAAGTCCACAACAATGTCGTGATGGGAACTAATGATAAAATTTATTAATATTTTTGAAATTATCGATAAACTGTCAAAGTATTAGAGTATCGAAAATTAAATACGAATTGGAAGTTTATTTATTTAATAAAAACAATTATCAAGATATTATTCAAATTAATATTGTCGATATCACATGACAATCTACTCCCAGTATAACAATTATTGAGAAATAGAAACAAAAAATAAATCAATGTGGAATTATATTATATTCTATTATCAACTTCAATTCAATGTTCTTTCGCGTCTTTCTTGTTGAAAGTGAACGAGCAAAAAAAACAAAAGGGAAAACACTTGTCAAAGTATTTTTTCCCAAAACACTGGGATGTTAATATTTCTCTTCCGCTTTTCTGTTATTTCTTCTACTTTAATTACTTTTTGTAAATATCATTCATAGTTTATATTATTATGTTATCGAAAACATGGATGTTTTTCAAATATAGCACATCCCTAACAGGAAGTGTGACGTCGAAAATACACGCTACATTTAAGCGCCAAGATGGAGGCCGTTTAAATTTGGCGAAATTGAGAGCTTAAGGAAAAATATTTTTTCCTTGTTAAAGGAGTTTGCCCAAACCCCGTACCATATTGCGTCAAAAGTATATTCACACTGAAAATAAAGTTTTATTTATTTATACCATTTACTGGAATTTTACCGTTTCTTTTAACCGCGTTTGAAAGATAAAAATAAATTACAATTAAATGACCTACCTACTTCCGCAAGATTCATTTCACGTAACTTTTTCGTTCCGAATTCCGATTATAGTTGTCACTCAATATTGTTACCTGACAATTAAAATAAAAATCTTGTTCAACTTATTAGTATTTGTCTATCTAAACATTTCACAAAGATTATAATACAGGATAGAAAATAACGGATATATAAACTATAAGAAATTGTATTTAAATCAACTTATTTTATTAAATAAACATTTCGTATTTTATGAACTACATTTTGTCAACGCTTTTCGGAACACCGATTTTCAGACTGTCTGTGGCCAGACATTCACTGTCAAATTATTTGTCAGATTTCGTCAGTAGTGAAAACATGAACCGAAGGAGTGCGTTATTTCAAATGATCGATGGAAATAACCCTCACCTGGACACATTTCCGAGACTGTCCATCAATGACTTAAAACAATTTGCACTGGGAACATATCAGCTTAAACAAGCAGTATCCTATTGTGGAGAGCATGTATGACGGGTACTTACACTATTGAAATAAATAATGAAGTAGGTGAGGATGTACCCCTGGTGTTGGGACAAAACAAGTATTTACTGCGAGGAAGAATACGATCCCGACATGTCAGTGCCCGTACTTACTTTACCTACTTATTAATAAGTAAGAATCGGGCAGTTGTCTACACACTAGATGGAATTGTGGGAAACCGCTTCAATTGCCGTGTTGGTAGACGGACGGTGGGATGTTGTGCCCGTATAATGACAGTAGTTTTGTACCTCAGCTGGGCTCGATTCAATGATGTCAATGCCCCAGCGTCACATTAGGAGGGGTTTTTCCATGAATATGAAGATTAGTCATTGCTAAATTGATTGTAAATAATGTCTAGTAATATTTCCTTTATATGACGGCCCGATGGTCGAGTGGCTAGAGACCCTGGCTACAAAACCGAGGGTTGCGGGTTCGAATCCCGCTAGGGGCAAATGTTTGTGTGATGAACATCGGCATTTGTACTCGAGTCATGGATGTTTATAAAAAGTATTTAAGTATTTCTATCCGTTCCTTAGCTTCCATAGTACAAGCTTCGAGCTTAGTTTGGGGCTAGGCAATTGGTGTGTCAGTCTAAGGCATTTATTTATTTATTTATTTATTATGAAACTAAATGTTTCATCAGATTAAATATTCTTCATTTTATATTATTTCGATGCTTCCGTTACGGACAAGCGCAGTGGACATCGTTTGTCGCTCAATTCCAAAGATTTTATCTTAATAGCATCTGAATCGGATAGCATTTTGTATAATACACATTATATTTTTCAGCAATGCAGCCTAAAACGCATACCTATGTATATAATACCCATCTAGCCGATTCGACCACGGCGGCCAATCCTACGATTAGCCACTCACGCAGATATATTATAGTGCACAAGCGCGTGCGCAAGCACAGGCGCACTCCCTATTTCCTCACTCTCATAATTCGGTGGGACAGCAATCTGATACGACCGTAGAGAGATCAGGCGCAGGACCAACGGCTTTATGTGCTTTCCGAGGTGTCTTTGTTATCACAAGAGGAAAACATCGACACAATTTCATCGGTCCGACCCGGAATTCGAACCCAGGACCACCGGCGCGGCCGTCGCATTAAAGTACGACCTATTAGCCATTGCGCCACGGAGGCAGTTCACATTTATGTATATAATTATATATATATATATATAATTTATGTATTATAATACATAAATTATACTAATCACGACCATGTAACATTGCTAAAAAGTATAGTCAGGCGTTTTCTGACTCTTCAGATTTTATCGAAAATGCGGTTAAATATTTGACAAAATCTTTTTGGTAATGGAAGGATAAATAAAAACGAAGCTCTTGAGAGTAAATTCAGTGTGACGCAAGATGGTACGGATCCCCATACAAAAATGGGCATTGTTCTTTAGTTTTTTGGTGTTGGAATTATATTCACGAGTATGAAAATTATATGAACTATCGAGTAAAAATATAAAAAAAATACATGCATATTCCCCATTAATGGAATTTTGTGTTGTTATGAACATGGTCAAAGCGGACCCCGCAAAGAAAGGGTTCCTAGCGTTTCTCACGATAAGAGAAGAAGAGTATTGTTATGAACATAAAATAAGGTGTAAAAAAATAAACTGCAAATAATGTAAGGACGAATTGTTTACTGGTACTGTAATAAATTCAGATAGTAAAAAGCCTACGTGAATACGGTAGTTTTCGAGAAAATCGACAAGATCGACAGGGGAGGGGGGGGGGAGGGACATTTACCAGTAAGTTTCTCTCGCGCAAACTATTCACTTTAAACAAAAATCACAATTGAAACCTCAATTTATTCTCTCTCTATCCATAGTTACCCCTCTCGTAAAAATTTAATGAAAAGTAAACATTTCTAGTTTCTGTTGTAACCACGGGAAACCCCAAAAAGTTACTGTGAAATAATGAACAACAAACAGAGAGACTTTTGACGAATCTAAAGGGTTCCGTTTTTTGTCATTTGACTACGGAACCCTTAAAACATATTATATTACTTGATAGTGTTGAACGATTGACTAAATTCAATTGAGTTGCACATCACTAGTGTGTCTATGCCTTATGCCGGCACTATGGTTGAGGGAAAATGACAGTTTTGATGACGAGAGCAATTCAGTTGAAATTAAACGCGGAGATGCGAAGTTGCCGCGATCGAGAAAGAGAAATAACGAAGGAGTGTCTTAGCTAATAATAAGTATTACTTACGCATTATAATGTCCGTTGGGCACGCCGTTGTGTCCCTTATTCGAAAGCGTGACGTCAGACATCTGACTGATGCCAGAATCCTTGCTTGACATGTGGTTACCGCATTCAGCTGGATATAAATATTTTTGTTAGACAGTTTAAATACTATAGGTGGGGTTTACACTATTATATTGTAATTTTTTTATTATTATTGCTTTCATTGTGATAGGGAGGCAAACAAACAAGTCACCCACCTGATCGTAAGGGATCACCGCTGCTCATGGACATCAACAACCGCACAAGGGTCGCAGAAGGGTTGCCACTTGCCAGCCTTAAAGACCCTGTACTCTCCCCAACTGAGCTCTGGCGACCTTACTCCCAAGCAGAAACATAGCACAACAGTTACGAAGTGCTACTTTACTGTGGTCTTCTGTAAGGTGGAGGTCCATCAGATGACCCTCTTGTTCGTTTGCCTCATGTTTATATTTAGAACATTTAAAAAAGTCTTTCCGTTTCCTAACATCCATAGCAGAAGCTTCGAGCTTAGT